>KK121479.1:0-72520 GCA_000611955.2 Stegodyphus mimosarum | reverse complement strand
TTGAAGAAGACAGTATAAACCAATTAATTGCAAGGCCTCGTTTTTATTCGATACACAGATTTTTGGTCAATAATATGTTGCCCTAAAAACATCTTCCCCTTACTTTTGTACGTATTTAGGAATGGTTCTATAAATTTATTTATTTACACTTTTACTTGATTTTTCTGCTACTCTACGTTTTCTGCTACTCTACGTACTAACCTTAATTTAAGATTCATTTTTGCTTTAAAAAATTCTTAATTGCAGCAGCTTTAGATGCATCCTTAACTGAATTTTTACTTAAAGATTTTTAATTGATTTTCTTTCTTTTCTAATAAGTTTCTAATTAAGATACTCTCTATAACAAACTCACATTTTCATTTTTTAAATAAAAGTACCTTGCAAAATATTCTGATTCCACAGCAGAATACAGATTTCCATACATGAAAATAAGAAATACTGGTGAACTTCAGTGTATATTCTGTTGCAAAATAGTATAAACTGGCTAACAATCCTTCAGATTAATGATGAAGACTCTAGTCTTTGGTTTCCAGTTCACTAATAAATAATAATAATCAAGAATTTCTAAATAAATTCAAACGGCCTTCTGACATACTTTAAGATAGGAAGACTTTATAAAGAAGACTAGCTCATACTTATGTTATACAGAAAAGCATAAAATTTTCATACAGATAGACTACTCACCTGCTGAGAATAAGTCAGGATAATTATAGTTAAATGGTACATAAAATATCCAAATAATTATACATATATAACTTTTCTAGCAATAGCATAATCCTTGGTGCAACTAGCTAAAGGATAAGTGAAGTCTACACATTCACTTATCTTTACCAAAAGTTTTAATTAAAAGGCATTGTAAAAAGTTTAAAAAAAGTCTAATACAGTTGAAATGTATGTATACACACAACACTTACAGTTGGCTCTTCCTCAGCAACAGCTTTTGGTTCAGGTTCTTTGTACCCAACAGGAGGAGCAAAATCCACCTAATAACAATAGAGAAGATATTATATCATAATTTTTTTAACTTTGAATTATACAGGGGTTCCGGAGTAGGTATATAAGTTCTTGTTTTCCTTATTAGTAGTTATGTATCACATAATAACTTCTTGATTATGAAAAAACAATAAGTTTAAGATCATAATGGAGATGGTACATGAATTACAATTAAGTACAAGCTCTGAGGTTCTCTGGCCTTCAGCATCTACATATTCTTGCGGTCTAGTTTGTACACTCAAGCGCATTTTGGCACAAAAGATTTTACCAAAAAAATAAATATATATTAAGAATTTATTAGCACATTTCTCATATGAAATCAGTCATGTAGTCATTGTTTTTTTTTCCATCCAACATTACTTCACAGATTCATAATCAGGATTCTAGATTACCTTCTAATCCATGAAGTAATCAATGCACTTTCAGACCTAAACGTAAGTCCCCCAAAGATCTACGGGAAATATCTTAACTCAAAAGTTCTCTATACTAATTATAGTAACTATTATACCACTAAAGCCACCATGAATCTTCCACTGACCTACAACCTAAACTTCATATGCCGAGATGCAGTTTCACTCAGTTATATTTTGAGATTCTTTCAGTAAGCTAAGTTCTATGTATTTGATTGGCAATGTGTAAAAAATGGCAGTGATTGAGCATTACCTGAGTATTAAGTTGTGAGCATATACATAAGAAAATGTCACATAAAAAAACTAAAAAATGCTGAATGGGTCCATGGCAATAAGTAATCTGCTTGAAAGTCTTGAAAAGCATCAGAGTTTCTGAAAATACTGCAGCTGATCTTTTTACATTCTACACCAAGAACAAGTGTGATTACATTGTTAGTGAAAAATGAAGATAAATTCTTAAATACACTTTTAAATATACATATATATATATGTATATAAAAAAGCAATGAAAAGAGGCATATATACATCTATATATCTAACAGTAGTGAAAAGACAGCAACAGAACAGAGAAATTTTCTTTTAACTAGTCCAAAATTCCGATTCTAGCATATTCTGTAAAATTATTAACCTGCATATAACAGCAGAATTAGCATATGGGGAACCATACTGCTAGGTTTCTATAAACAGAGCATTTACTTATTTATTCTTGTTTAAGAGTGTAAAACTTATTTTTCCACCTTAAACAAGAATAAATAAGTAAATGCTCTGTTTAAATATTTATACTGTTTAATGTTACAAGAATAAATAAGTAAATGCTCTGTGGGGCATTTACTTATTTATTCTTGTTTAAGAGTGTAAAAATTATTTTTAAAACAATTTCATGAGGTATATGGTATTTCTTTAAAACATAAAATTCTTTGACCGATTTTTGCAAACAATTTCCCTATTTTATCACTTTATGGATTTTCCCCTTTGTTATAACATCTTTTGCACATGATTTTATTAAAAAAATATAAGAGTTTTGCATTCAATAAATCTTGATTAAAGAATGTTTTGTGTAAGTGCATGTTTTAGTTATTTATTTATGTGCAAATAATCCAGATTTAATAAAAAATTGAAGAGCAAAAAGTGTTCATAAATCTCAGAGATACATGACTATGATCCACAAAATTCACTAATGTGCAAAACCCGAAGTGTGCAGATTATTAGAATTAAAAAAAAAAAAAAAAAAAAAGTGTGAATTTTTCCTGATTTACACAATTTTTCAGAATTTTACAGGTGAATAACAATCTTGATCATTATCATCAGTATCACAAAACGGACAAAACTATTATGAGTCAATTAAGAATATACATTCAATATAGTAACAACATAAATTATAATAAAAATTTAGTATAATTAAATAAAGCAAAATTCAACAATACTTTAAAAAAAGGCTAGATTTTTATGACAGACTTTCATTTCTAGGACAGTTATTGCAGCAATTAATAATCACTACACTTACATTCATATCACATTCGATAATTGAAACTGCTTTTCCTGGTCTAGTTTCCAAAACACAAAATTCATATATCTAAAATGAATTAAAATACTAGTTACAAGAGTTAAAATTGCAATACTTAATTTCATATCAAGCAATACATGTATTCAATAAAATAATATGTACTTAATTTTGTAGTTTTAGTTTGTCCAATGGTATAAATAGGCAGAAATTCGTCACATTTGAAAACTGAGGTTTAAATATAATGAAATCTAGTGAAACATGGACAATTTTGATTTCGAGTTATTTATGAAACTTAAAATTTATCAAGCTAAAATTCTATTTGAGAAATTGATGTTATAAGGGAAGGGGAAGAAGGATAAAAGGCCTGCAGATTTCATTCTCAAAATGTTCTCGATCAAAATTAGGGCAGAATCTAGCAAAAGTCTTTTGGTTATAACTTTTATTGTATGTTTATGGCCAGTAACAGATACACTCGTGACTATTGAAGGGTCTATTTAAGAATTTATGATAAGCAACAATCACTAAATGAAATTTATGTACCTCAGTATTAAAAAATAGTTTTGGAAAAGCATGTGGAAGCTACCTGCAAAGTACCATCCCACTTTTCACTGATAGTACCCAAACACACAGAATTTAAAGGTTACTGTATCTTCTTTTCCTATCATTAATTACTAAAGATTATTTTTAAATCCATCCATTCTACAAATGCATTACAGTTTTACATACATCCATATCTTGTCTGTGATTTAAACAGAAGCTCAATATATATGCTAACCATTGTACTGCCTGGATTGCAATTTGTTTTAGGGATGGATGGTTTTTATGGATGATCTGAAAAGAGAGCTTGTGTGTATTTACAATGCACTGGATGGAGTTAAAAAAATACCACAACAAAAAATTACACAGTTTGGAATAGAAAAAATCTAAATCCTAACATGATCATTTTTATTATTATGAAATTTCTTTTTGGAAAGCGGAAGCAAAAACTTTTGACAGAAAAGCGCGATTTCACATGAAAAGAAAATTAGCATGATCAGTTTTATTACTAAATTTCCTTTTAATACTTGGAAGGAAATTTCTTCAAGATATTTACTGTTTTCAATTTGATAAATCCATGACTCGACAGAATAGAAAATACTGCCACTCAAAAGGAGTATTAGTTGCAAACCTTGTGTGCAAATAATTCAGTTAAACAATGACTGTGTTATGAATAATTAAATCTTTTCTTTACTAAATAAGTATATATATATAAAATCTACATGATGATCACATACTTCTTCCCACCATTCAGTTTTGGTATTTTGAACAGCTTATTTTAAATGCAAGATTTTATGCTCTGTATCTTTAATTTCTGATACACTCATTCTTAACTAATAAGGATATTATAATTACTAAATTAAATTTGTTTGAGGTATTTCAGGAAATTAGCATACCAAGATTAGATTTTAATTTCTTTTTTAATCCTATGATTTTTGTACTTTTTAAATATTTATAAACTTCTTTAAATATTAATTATAAAACTCTTCAAGATCTAAAAATTTCAGATTGTATTTTTTTTCCTTCCCTTTTTGGATAAATAAAATTTTTTCTTCCCATCACTGGAGGAGAGGGGGGAAGAGAAGAAATATTTACTGCTCACTATATTTAAAAACAGAATAAAAAATAAGCTAATAAGTGAAATATAAAACTATTTATTTTTTCATGGGCAACAGATCTTATTTGTTAAAAGAGTACTTACAGCAGTTACAGTTTATGAATACAACTTCTGTTTAAGTTAATGGAAAAAAGTATGAATGACATATTAAACACTGCAATTAAAATATTTTACTTAGAAACTTCTAAGAAAATTATATCAATTATAACTTCATTAATAATGATACATAAAGCTTACCTTATCATTATACTCAATAGCTATCATGTCTCCTGTAGTTAAACATGCAAAATTCCTTAAGGCATTTTCTAATCTTGATATACGCTAAGAAATTTAAATCTAGTACAATTATTACACATAACATACAAAAATGTCCAATATTAATAAAACATAAAGTAAATCTAAATTTATAATTCTGAATAAAGATTACATCAATGATAAGAACTGGCAGCAAGCAGGTAGAGATTAACAAATCAACTAACTTTGAGCAAGAGCCAAATGTTATAAGTAGTTTCACTAATTTTAATATGCTTAACATGATGGCAGTTAAAATTGTTTATTTCATACTTTGACTATTCCCTGGACTAGCCACTTAAAAACTGATGCTACAGCAATGATCAATTGTTTCTATCACAAAATGACTGAGAGTTCTCCAGAAAATACTCTACATATGTCATTTAATCTTATTTATAGTCAAATTTCATAAAAAAATGCTTTAGCAGATTAACAAATTTATTAAGAGATCAAGCATGCTATAAAAATTACGTTTGCAAACTAAAATTTATAATTTGCAGATTAACTCAGGCACTTGAACACTTCTAAACTTAGACATTCGGAAACTCTCAAAATTATTAAGAAATAAAACATGGGATACAAATTAAGTTTTCAAACTAAAATTTACAATTTCATTGGTCTGTAAAAAATGTTATTTTTTATTAATTTCAGAACTAAGAACTAAGAATTTCAGGTTTTGTCATTTACATTTTAAACATCTCAAATTCAATACCATATTAAAATACAAAAAATATATTAATTGATAGCACAACAAAATCAGTATAACAATTAGGATATAAGAGTGGAACCTTGGAGCAAAAATGCCTCTCATCAGAGAAAACGTTATCTGAACAAAAAACATCTTAGTTGATGAATAGTGCTATGAACATTTAAGCTGGCAATAAATAAATTATTTCCAAAAAAGTTTGAGGCAACCTTACACAAATAATTAGCAGTTAGGAACTTCTAAGATTTTCAATATTTTCCAATGATGTATTATACAATAATTTCATTGACCGTATAATATGTCATTCACAAAGCTTGGTAGCAAATAACTTACACAAAAATAAATTCAGCCTAGAAAAAATTATGAGCACATTGTGTTACAGGTTTGTGGGATTTGAAGTAATTTTACACAACCCATGAATACATTTCCAATAAATTAATCAGCATTATCATAATAAGAATTTCAAGAAAAAGTTTCAGATTGTAATAATTTGGAGTCCAATTTTACATTAGTTTCACTACTAAAAATGAAAGTGAATAACAAATGTAGCTAATTAATTTACACTGTGATATAGATCTTATTCAAAGATTTGAAGTTACGAATCTGATAAACTTTATTTGCACTAGTTTAAAGATAAATATTCTCAGTTATGAAGTTTTGAAATAACTACTTTGTTACAGTTTTTTTTAAAGATGAAAATTAATAACTCTTAAGAAAACAGCCAGACTGCGGGAGTATATACAATTTGCAATGAAGACATTTTCTTGCATTTTTTCTCCAAGATTACAAATTTGATCTAAATTGAAACATTATGAGGTGTTGTGGCTGAAAGTCATAGTAAGAAATAAAGAAGTTTATAATTATTTACATAGAAATATGTATTGTTTTTGGTATGGGTCACAGAAAAATATAATAAATAAAAGAAAGAGACAGTTGGCATAATTTTTCTCAAGTTTTGTTCCTTACGGGAAGTCTTACAATTTGTTCTAGTTATTTAGTGGCTATTTTAATATTTGAAATGACAGTCTGAAAATTTAATATTTTGCTGTCAATAAGTTTGAATTGCAAAGCATAACCAACAGAAATTTCTTGCAGGCCTTAGATTTCAGACAGAAAATAAGCACAAATTTGAACTTTTTCTTTGCATCATTATTATTGCTCTTTATGTATGTTTTAAAAATAAGTACTAAAAATTTCTTAAATTTAGTTAAACAATTTTACTTTGTTAAAAAAACTTAAAAAAATTTTTTTGCCCTTTCATCTACTTTCAGATCCTGCATTCAATTGTAATTTGCATCCCACGTGCAATTTGAAGGTGAGACCACTGATCTAGGACACTGTGTTACAAACCAAGAACTTAATGTTCGCAATGAAGACAAGATAGAGTTACTAGTGGACTACAAAAATGAAATCAACAAGAAAAAACTGGAACACCTCCAGAACAAAAAGTGATTGGGAGGAAGTGTCTTCAGAAGAAATGATCATCCTAGCTCTTTGATGCAAAATGGGATAAGATACAATACATTTTATGTAGTGACATGATCCTGATAAAACAGTAGCAAGCTACAGCATAAGCACTTTTAACAATAGTGTCCTGTCTCACTTTAGACACAATTCAAAGCATAGGCAGGGAAAAAAACAGAGAAATACAGTAAATATTAAAATTTTTGATTAGCTCTTGCAACATTAATTATATTTTTAAAGTTAACACTTTGTATACAACTCTCAAACACAGTCTTTTTCATGTCTGAGAAATAAATGCTTGAAAAATAAGCAATGCAAATGTCGACTATTTGCTACAGAAGATATGAAAAATTTATGACCATAAGTTTTTTTTCAAAGCATGCAATCACATTCAAGTGTAATATCATTTTTGACTGTTGCGAGACTTACAAAAAATATGATGAAAAATTATAAAGCCAAAAGAAGGGATCATCAAAGAAAAGAACTGCAGAGATGCTCACTTGCTAAAATTCTTAGTTTTCCATGAGAACATGTTGTTACAACTTTCTGTTTAAAAACAGGATTTGATTATTTATCATGTTTTCTATGTAATCTGAATTCCTAAAATGGCATGTGTTGCTGAAGTTATCAATGCCAAACTGAAAACTATCCATCATTAGTGGGAAATCTTGTTGAAAGATACTGGCATGCTAAGGAGATCATTCAGCCTTCGCTAAAACTGAATCGGCTAGGGATAAATGTTGAAATAAATTACATTACTTATAGAAAACTTTATTTCAGATACCAAACAACACATATAAAGATTATTGTAGAAACAAAAAATCAAAGTTCTGTCATATTAAAATGACTAGGATTCAATAATCAATTTGACTTTCACTCATATAAGATCTTAATATGCTAGTTAAATAAAAATAAACATTTCTATACTGAGTTTAGCTTCTTACACAGAAACTTATCAGCTACAGAAATTAACAAATTAATTGGCTTATCAGATAAATAAATGTTCAGGCAACATGCATTTTTTTCACATAAATTTACCCTTTCATTCGAAAAGGATCACTTAATGTTATGCTATTATTCATCAGAGATAAAATAGAATACATAGTTGCTTTTCAAATACAAATAAGGATACACAGCTTTAGGATTTGTTATATCTAAAAAATCTTCACTTTGTGGCTGGAACTTTGAAAAAGTGGCAACGGGTAAAGTTGCATTCTCAAGATGAAGAATTCCACCTTCCTCTAGTAAAAGATTTCTCATCATCTGTTAACATAAAGTTATAATTAAGAATAAATGCAATAACATTGTAAGAAATTTCTAGCTTCAATAAAGGTTTTAGTGAATTACCTAAATAATGATCACCATAACACAACGGAATTCAAATTATCATGATCTCAGATATCCAAAAATCCAAATTATCCTGCTCATTTGTTCTCTCTTGGCATAACAAAATCGTACTTATCACTAGTATATTTACATTTCAAATTATTTAACGGTTTCAGTTCTGTTAAAAGGTACAATAGCAAAATTTTTTAAAGCAATTAAATTATTCCAGATGAAAATGTAAAACAAATAAATTACAAGGTTTGTCATGTATGTAAGCTAGAAGTATTTATGAAAGAACAATTATGCTCTAAATGTGGTCTTCCCTGCTTACTTTGCAAACAATTTCTTTTGCAAAAAAGTGATCCTTTTGTAAAGACAGAATAATATGGCAATATTGCATGAATTCTATTTACAGAGAAGGAATTTAAATTTTACAATATATATATATACATGGAAGTCCTACGATAGTCTCTATATACAGGAGTTCTACAATAATTTACGACATAATAAAAAGATTATTTATCCACAGAAAGAATGTGTGAAAATATGGAATGCATGAAGCTCCTGGGCTCTGTAAAATGAAACAGTTTAAAGTCTAGATTTAATTTTAGTCAGGATAAAATACCAGAAAGAATACAATTAAATATTAAAAAATAATGACTTATAAACTGATTATGCATTCTGTTTTTAATTAAATAAAAATTAATTACTACTTTTTGCTTAAAATTACCACTTAACATTGCATTCAGCACAGCAAATATTTTCAAATACAATTCCACTTAACTATGTACTGCCAAGCAAAGGCTTCTCCGTTTTCAGATATGATTAAAGGACTACTTTTGATGATGATTAAAGACTAACTCTTTTACTGTGGCAAAATTATAAATGTTCAGAATTTACTTTAGTTTCACACAGTTGTTGAAGCCTAATTATGAAAATTTGGGATTTACTGAAGAAAGAATGTGTACTTGTAACTTTTTTTTAAAAATGTTATATTTTGTCAGATCAAATGATTTGCTCAAATAAACATGTTATGAAACTGTATTTTACGGATTTTTTTTTAGTGCAGTATTAAGTTGTATATATAACAGACCGACAGTGAGAAACGGAAGTGACTTGAAATTAGTCATATTTCATTCATCATCACACTCAGAATTTTTTTTTTCCCCCCTGGAATGAGAAAATAGCAAACACAGAATTCGGTAAGCATTAATTAAGTATGTCTAATGGTAGATTTAAAAGGCATGCAAAATAGTAGATTTAAAATTACTTTGTTTACAATTGTTATCAAATCTTTTATTACTGTCATTCCCTTAATACATCGAATGTTTCTTCAATACAGTTGTTGCAAGCAAGTACTTATTATTTAGCAAAATCTGAGATTGCACCAAACTAAAAAAAAAGAACCAATCAAAGTAGTGGTTTTATACTACGGTCAAAATACTCATATATAATTAACAAATCTTTTGGTCTTGTCCAATTTCCTAACAATTAATGTTACTTTATGCTGCTATAACGAACTTCCAAATGCATGAAAATCAGATATAATGATAACTATGAGGATTTTTTCCATATTTTCCCCTGAATCTCTGTAAGTTTTAATTAAAAGAATTTTTAAGTCTTAGAATATTCCATGTTTAGGATGTTATGATCCACATTTCATCTTTAAAGGAAAACTCCATTATACTGCTGCTCTTCTGTGTTCATTCTCACCTTTCTCTGTATTCCGAACAAAGACTATGGAAAACAGGTGTGATTCTAGAAGAATAAAAGGACACAATAAACAAATTCTAGAGCCTCATATTGCGTTCTTTGTATAATAATGTATGTTCATGTGACTTGTATCACTTTTCATATTGCTGCTTTTGTATATAGAATTTGTGTAATTAAATAAAGGTGAAGGAAATTCAGAGCAAACCAATGATAGGAAAACATTTACAGTGACATGTCAGTGTATGCACCCATTAAATGAAAGAACATAAGTGGGTTCTTTGATTTTATTCAAATTCTTTGACCGAGCTCTATTCAAAGCTGATTCTGTGATGCAAATTTTGAAATTTTTGCTCTCCATGGAAAGACAAAGTAGTGAGAGGAATAGTGAGTTATTTATGAGTTTAGATTATATGGTCAATTTTTCTGTAGAGAATGAAGTTTTATCCCCCTAATTTTTCTGTTTGAGTTTGAGCTTAAATGCAACCAAGTTCTGTCCTCTGAATGGGTTTTTTGCATTCTTCAGGTTTTCTACAAGACCTAGGTTATTCTTTACAGAAGTAATTGAATCTTACTTTTGTAACCATACATATCTCAAGTAAAAGTTAAAGGCAAATTCATCAATATTTTTAGCTATTCTTTCACATACAAATATAAAACATGGTTTTTATATTTTGGTTAGATAATCTATATTTCTTATCAAATCGAACAAAACTTTTGGTCCCTTGAAATTCATTACACTGCACATTGACTGTATACAACCAAAAATAAAGTTTTAACTAAAAATAAAATAATTTGCATAAATTTAATACAATAAAAATAAAACAAGATTGGTGTTTCATTTTTAGAGTCTTATAAATAAAATGCAATTATACTGTTTTATTTTAGTTGAGATAGCAATAATGGGTAGCAACCTTATACAAATACAAAGTAATTTTCTTAAAAATGTGTAATTGGTACTTTCTTTATTGAAATAAAATATTTTATATTCATTAATTGAAAATTTGTATTGAAATATGATATGATAAAAAAATTCCTCACTAGTTTTGTAATAATTATGCATTTGGGCAACGGGGGGGGGGAGAACAACAAAGTAATTGATTTTCTGCTATAAACATTTTAAGAGCCAAAACACACTAAGTAAGTAATAATAATAGTACAAAGCAAATTTTTAATCTTTTCAACAACAGAATAAATAAGTATATAAAAATAAAAGATAATTATTAAAAAATATTCTACTGCTATTTTCTAATACTAAAAGTAATAATAAAATTATTGAATATAAGAAAACATTAGAATTTATGTATTGTCCCATCAGCTGTGAAAGTTGGTTTAGATCCTGTCAAAGTTGAGTCAATTGTTTCTGAAGCATTCTCAAGAAACAGACACCTCATTATTAAACAAACAATCAGAATTCAACTTGTTTCATTTTTGCACCTCATTAAAATTACTATTTTGTTAGGCACCCTGATTTTACATGAAGCTCTGCTAAGAGTACAAACTTCCTGTATGTAACTGTTCCAGTCTATTAGTGTTTTATTGGCCATATTTAGCTGATAATACCCTATTCATTAAAACACAATTTTTTTATCATAGATCCCACTACTTTGAAAACAATCCACTGCTTACTGTTTCACAGAATACAGGTCCCAAGTTTTAATCCATTTTTCAGGAAGCAAGAAAATATACAGCTATAACAATTAATTTATATGTTTGTTTATAAAAATGAAGACTTATTAAGAGACAGTTAGGGTTCATCAAATGAAAGTGGAGATGTTATCATGGTGTTGTTACGTCATCTGTATCCATAACTGACATTAAATCATACTGCTTGGTAACAATTTCACAGTCGACAGGATAATACATAAGTACCAGAACATTAGCAATGAAAATCTTAGTTCAACTTTGTATAATGAACATTCTCAGTTAGTTAAAAATATATATATATATATATTAATTACCCAATATGGTAAATACACTTTTCCTTCATCTGCAACAAACTCTAAAACTCCACAATGTGTAACTCTATGAGTCCTCTTGTTTTCCAATTTGAACAGCATAGGATAAACAATATTTAGACGTGCTAAAAGAACACATTCAACATTTCATTCACATAATAAAGAATTAGTTTTGCTTTACTGAAGTAACATTTATAAGATAAAAAATGCATGAGACTCATTGAGATTACGATATGAAATATTATAAGTGCCTTCATTTATTTTTTATATTCTTTCCATTTGGAAAGTTTACTTACCTATGTCTATAAATTTTAAATGAAAGTATTACAACATTTTATTGAAGAAAGAAATTACCGAATAACAATTTAAATGAAAATATTACAACATTTTATTGAAGAAAGAAATTACCGAATAACAAACACATTTATTGCATTGGATTATTTCTAGATCTGGATTTTTACCTTTTCAATTTATATGAAGAAGGGAAATGAAAGACCCATTTGAAAAAAATTTAAAATTATATTAAAATGTTTATGCGTCTAAAGTAAAAAATTCTTAAAACTAACATTGTTTAACGTTTTTTTTTTAATATGTACACTGTGTGTTGTCACCAATACAGTCTGGCCTGGTGAGATTTGTGCTGGCAAAATGGAAAAGTACCAAATTGTCAATTAAGTACATAACACAATTCAGTACGTAAGTAAATTAATGGTAATGCTCGATTCAGTAGGCAATAGAAGCAAGACAAAATTTAGCGAAACAACTTGTCTTTCATCGCCAATCTCATGATACATACCAATAATGTATAATGGATGCTATTAAGCTAGGCTAAAATTATACTTTACCAATTCTAAGGAATTTCAGTTAATATGGCAGACTGTTAATATTACAGCAATTTTATGAAAATTAAAGCTTGAACTTTCGATCATGTCAAAAAGAGTTTCTAATTCTGGAGTTGCAACAGGATCTACAAAGCGAAAACATGTTTCAATGTCCAGTATACAAAAAGTGCTATTTTGGCATAAAATCTGCTGTAAGGAGCATCACAAGACTGTGGAAGGATGTGTCTCTAGATACTTTAAAAAATGCTTGGCATTATTTATGTTCAGCTACCATATTTCATGGTGAGGATGATGAAGGTGATACCCACGAATTTGAAGGTTTTCGGATATCGCAACCCAAAGGTGAAATTTTCCAATTAATGGATTTTGTAAAGAAATGTGGAGAAACAGTAATAAATGAAGATGATGTAACAGAAGTTTTTCATTGCCATGACAATGCCCTAATCATCAATCAATTAACAGACGGCGAAATCTAGAGTTATGGTTCTAAATCCAGAAAATACCGCTACCGATAGTGAAGAAAGTGACACAGAGGTTATTGAAAACAAAAATATTTCGATTGATACGTTAATCGGAATTCCCGACAGCAATTACAGGACTTGAACAGTGGAACTTTGTAACTGAACAAGAAATTATGTCTCTTTATAGATTTAAAGAGAAAATATTAAGACAAAAACAGCTTATATTAAAAGCAATGTTTAAGAAAGTAAACAAATAAATATTAAGGGTTTTTTTCTTTTTCTTTTTCTTTTTTGTTGTAAATTTTGATACCTTTTAGATCATAAATGCTAATTATTTCATATTTTTAATTTTATAATTTCTGCATGCGATCTTACTAGATGTAAACTGATGATCTAATATCTGGAAAAATCCCAAATCTGGAATTGCCGAAGTCCCGACGAGTCTGGATACATATCACTGATTTTAGACAGATTGATAATAAAAATCATGTCACTATGAATGCCAAAATCTAATGCACAGTTTTCAATTTTTTAAGAATAATACTTCATAACAGATTAGTATAATGCTGATTCTAAAGAATGATAGCTCAAAAGCAGAGCTATATGCCCAGAATTCAACGTCCAAACACCATCAAGTACATGTTATTACAACTAAAAATTTATACAACAAAATTTACTATTAAAAAAAAACACACACTTCATCCTTTGATACATTTCTGGGCTAATTACATTACTGCATGTTGTATATTCAATGAAATACAATGAATCAATTATGTTTTCTCTGTGACTTTGGTTCCCCTTGTATATTAAGTACCCCATAAACATTTCTATAATTAATTATTTTGTTTTGCAGATTTTATAATAGGAAGGGGAAAGAAAGAACCAAAAATACTCACTTAAATGATCTAAAGCTGAAGGTGGCATAATAACTGAAAAAATAAAAGGAAAAAGATTATTCTCATTTAATTAACACAAATTCAACTAGACATTTATAATAACTCCTTTCCATCTGGTCTCATTTTGAGTGACCTCTCCTTTACATGACTTTATTTTCATAAACCTTCTTTTTACTAATAATCAAATTTCCATTTTCAGTTTTATGAAAAAGCACAATACAATGTAGACAGCTTTATTCAGAAGTAAGGTAACAACACTGTCAATCACAGTTTTGAACTTAAGCTTCAGTATTGGTTGACATATGTGTCTTTTGCATTTTAATTGTTTTGTTTACATCCTTTTTAAATAATAATGACAGATATTTAAAATAACTGATGACCGAAAAATGAAAGAAAATTGTAAAAAAAAAAAAAAAAGATGCTACATAAAAAATACTTTATTTTATAATGCTATTGTTTAACTATTCTTACAGTTCTGTTTAACAGCCTTTCATACACAGTTAGTAGGCAAATTATCCCTCTGAACTATTATTGAACAACTTGAGACATACACATACATAAAAACTTAACAATAGCTTATTTAGCCACTTCTGGTGGAGTTACAACAAGAATGAAAATATACAGTGCACAATAACACACTTGATAACCTACTGATGATGACTTGACAAAATGTGTCCTGCTTTCCCTTTCTGAGGATTATAATATACAAATATTTATTTCACATCAAACTCCACATCAGATTGTTCAGCTACCAATTACGAACAAAACAAAACTCACCAACTTGCACACCTAAGCCACTGGACTACAAAAATATAAATTTTAGGAAAAACGTTTTGTGTAAAGAATGAAAAATACCTTACGGTACCTTTAAATTGCATACATCTTTCAATAATCTTGACAGAGTATTTGATACTTTATGTTCCAAATATCAAAATGCTTTGAATAAAGTACATTTTTGTCATCCACATAATACTATAACATGTACTTTTTTAAAAAAAAATTATGGGAGAGACTTAATAGTTGCTCATTTTAAACTAATCATTTTATTTTTACAAAAATGTAAAATATTAAATATATATGGGTATTTACGCATATCCTTGTAAAAAGCATATATTTGTCTTTAACAAAATGCATAAATATTTATTAAATTATTTATAAATGTATATGGAAATGAAGGATTTATTCATTCATAAACTCCTATCAATGTTACTGTGAAGAAATCTAGTCATTAAATATATCTAAATATATATTAACATTATAAGGTACTTCCTCCCTCCTCCCAGCTTGCTTTTGTGGTGTAATGGTAGCACACTCAGTGCGTATTCATGTGGTGCACGTTTGAATCCCAGGGAGGGCATTGCTAATTTTTCACGTCATCTCCGGCTTCAAAACAACTTAATGATGCTACAATCTTAAGATTTAATTGAAAACATAAATTGAAATTCCGTTGAGAAATTCGTTTATAAAACTATTTAAGCAAGAACTGTTCGTAGAGGAAAGCAATCTTTTAAAAGATGTTGTAAAGTGAATATACAAAATGCATACTTAAGGAAGTAGTAAAGAAGAATTTTTAGAATATGTATGGATGAAATTGAAGGTAAAAAAATTGATAAGTATTAAAAGAATTATTTCCTTACATTTTATAATAACTTAGTTACAAGTTTTAAATAATAATAACAATAATAAACACCTTTTCCCTTTCAGAAATATTCATAGAAAGTGTACATGATCAGCAATAATATTTAACATATTTCACTATTAAAATAAAAAGCATTCTAATTTGAAGTGAACCAAACAGAGCATTAATTATAAACTGACTCCGATTTTTGATTTAAAAGATACCTCAAAAGCTAAAAAATCACCTCATAGTTGAGAAAGTATTTCAGCAAGAAACTCTGTAAATAGAAAAGAAATAATGCGTAATTTTAACATTAACAATACAATAAACTTTGATCCTAATTTTTGCAATCCTTAACAGAATAAAATTGAATTACCTTAATATTTTTTCCTAATGTAATTAATGAAAACTTGTGAAAACATTTCATTCAAATTAAACTGTTTTGAGCAAACTGTTCCTGGAAAAGTATAGCATTTGATTCCATCCAGAATGGAATGTTGTTTAAAAATGTATTCTTTTCACATACTTAAGCCTGAAATATTGTAGAAAAAGAAAATATATATATTTATATGCATATTTATGATGTAGTTACAAAATGTTTACATCCGATCATGTCAAAACCCATTGATTTTAATGAAAGTCACTGCATGTTTTGGTCTCCATGAGAAGACTGCTACTGCTTCAAAGCAGTGCATGGAAAAAACCAGTTAGTGCCTCTCCTCTTCCTTCCTACCTCCATGCTTGGAGTAGAAACATACTGCAGTATATTTTTCATCATTAATGAAAGCAGAATTAAAATTACTTCAGATTCTAATTAAAACTAATGCTATATTTTTTTTTAAACTACTCAAATACACAGGGTGATGAAACAGTTTTATAACTGAAGCAGCAAAAGATTTAAAAGAATCACCTTTTACTTAATTAGCAAAAAATAAAAAGTCATATTTTAAACTGATGATTACCTAAATAATTTATGTTGATGATGTACTTCTTATGCTAATTTGTAAAAGAACTTAACAAGAGTAAATAGTAATTTTGTTAAATGTATAATTTATGCTGATTTTTATTTATGTGTATACTGATCATAAAATGATACCAGATTTTGTCACCTTGTCAATGATGTTCTTTTGTCTTGTTTTGCAATATAGTTACTTTTCCTCGAATTTACTATTACTATTCTACTTGAGATTACTGACACATTCTGATATTAGAAAAGCTTTAAAAAGAGATTTCAAATCACCAAAAGGAAAATCGATAAGAATTACTGTTCTCTTCCATTTAAGAAGCAAAAAGTTAAATTTTATTCCCCTGTGCATTCTCATATTTATAATATACATTTAAACCTCTCGTCAGAAAATATTCATGGGACTTAGCTTAGTAAGGAATATCAGATGGGAGTGCAGGAATATCAGTGGAGATTGTATTTATTTCCCACATTAAGGATCTAGGTATTCAAAACTGTTCAGTGATGAAGAGGAAGTCATCAGATATATAATTAGATTTCAGGCAAAATATAAGTATAAATTTGATATTTTTATTTGTGTTATTTTTATTGATATGTTTTTACAAATATCTAATAAAAAGTTTTTAAATTAAATTAAATTTTTTTGGGGGGGGGGCAATTGCTCAACATCAGCTACTTTCAAATTGTGCATTGGCCCCTGTTCAAGTTTGAGACCACTGTTGTAAAGTATTGTTTATGTAATATGCCTTCTTGCATTGTAACAAAGTGCCATAAAATTCATGGAAACAAGTAATATAGAGATATTATATTTCATACTTTACCAAAAAAGGAAAAAAAAAAGGATACATGTGTCGAAGACAGGATTCTATTAAAGTGAAGAACGTAAGAATTTGGAGCAAACATTTTCTATGCAGTGATTGCAAAGATGATATGAAAAATCACTTGCTTAGATTGTTGCAAAAAACTGTTAAAATCTAATACTGTGCCAAGAAAAGAAAAATAATGCAGAGTGCTTTGGAAAGACTATGCAAACTAAGTTTGAAGAAAATTCATTTTGAGACCAATTACGAAAATGATGATAGGAATAATAAATCAGATACAATTTTAAAATAGAACTCACTACTGATGATGTAAATAGTGCTGAATGCTCTAATTGTAAAAATATACAAGAATGCATTGATAATTTGTAAAATACAAAGCTAGTTCAGCATTTTGGGTAATTTATAATTGCATAAAATATCAAAGCAATTTTGCATAAGAAAGATGATCCTCCCTTACCCCTCTTTTGAAACATTATATAATTCTCTTTAGATACTGTGAACAAAGTTGTTTTATCAAACTTCAGACAATGACCTTGTATTTATTTAAATGTAATGTATGTGAATAAATGTCAGTATAAGTTAGACAATTATTTAAAAAATATCTGTGATTATATCAAATCAGAAGAGAAACACAGCAATGTAAGATTTAAAATTAGGTCAAAAAAGTAATTTTACATTAGATTAAATTTTGAATAAAACTATCAATTTACAATGCCACATAACTTCCTCTTCTTTATGTGGAGCAGGGGGGATTGACATATATATTCAAAAGTATGCCAAACTAAGGTTTTTTTTATTAACTTTAAAAAGCTGTTATTATAGTTATCTTAGAAAGACCTATACAATTCTTCCACTTAGAATGCAAATGAAAAAGAAAAAAAAAATGAACGCCATAATTTTTTCCTTCTTGATTTAATAATAAATGCACAGGGAAAGAAATCTGCAACTTTCAAGAAAACATAGCATATTTTATCTATTGTTTCAAAATTAAAAATTAAGTATTGGTAACTTTTTAAACATTACAAATGCATACAGTAATAACATCTCTTCTAAATTAAAGGTATTTTTTCTTGCAGTTTTTTTTCCAACTTTAAAACGTTTATTTCTTTACTTCGAACTGCACCTTTGCAGTCAGTGTCAACATGATTATATCCTCATTCCTCACTTCCAGTTTCAGAGGGAAAGCTCTATGAACTAACCCTTCTAAGTCCTGGGTAAAGATACCATATGTCTACAAACATCAAAGGTTTGCAAACTTATAACGTAACATAATAAAAGTGCCAATAACGGTGTTCAACTACAAGTGATAGCCAATAATGATCTATCACTTTTAGTTACTTATTTTTTAGATGGTTGCTGCTTTAACAATTTCTTTTTCTGAGATCCGAAATCTGAGATTTTATCACACATTCGAATATGAAAGCTATTAATTTTTTTTTATTTTATGAAGCTACTGAAATTTAACTTTAATTGGAGAGAAAGATATTTAATAGGTTATTAAATTAATTAATGCAACCACCAGCAGGCATTTTACAGTGTAAAGCACAAAATGAGCAACATACTTCCTAACCAACATCCATACCTAAGTAAGCCCTTACGAATATTTTCCCCTCAGTCAAAATCACTGCAATCATGCATTTCAACCAATCACATCATAACAGGGTTTCCATAACATTTAAGTACTCAGGTTACCATAAATGAAACAACAACTTGCCAATAATCCAAGAGGTAGCCTAAAATAAAGACTAACCTATCGGAATAAGAGAAGGACTTATCAATCTCCAACTTTTTAAGGCTGTAAGGCTCTCATAAGCTATTACACATAAATAAACTTTTTAAAAACAGTTTAATCCTCCTATACAAAAATGGCTGCAGTAGGATGTTGTAGTAAGCTGGCACCTCTTTTTGGAAGAAAATCCACTTGTTCATTGCCCCAAAAGCCACAACGGCCAGGCACCTAATGGAGAACAATTTGTTTGGCCTTTAAAGTGAGAGTTCTGAGGAATTATTGACAGTGCAAAATTTTAGGTGTTAATGTGTGTTCAACAGAGTTAATTGTCATGTAAAAATTATTATTGTGTCATTAAATTTGATGTAAAAATTTTATGTTATTACATGTTATTATTATTTATTACACGTTAGCACAATCACTTCTTTACAGAAGACAAAGAATGATGACTTAAATGGCAAAAAATTATTTAATACAAACATATTTCATATTTAATTAGGTTAATATCCCCAAAAGCAATTAATAAACCAACTTACAAAACAGTTTCAGTTTGCTTTATTTTAGTAAAAACGTTCATTCAGATTCAAAGACTCCCTTTAGGGACTTTGGGACAAAATACTGTTTTCTTCTAAAAATGTTATCACAGTTTCTTCCACTGCAGGCAAATCCAATAAACACATATTTTAAAATTAGATTCGCAACAAAAAATACCACCCTTTGTCCATGAAAACTGTCAAAATTTGAAATACAATAAAAAGAATGCATATAAAAATTGTTGATGTTTTTTTAAAACTGAAGAATTGCTATAGGCATGGTTGCCATAGTTTAACGAATTCTGAAAATTTCCACAACTTCTAGACGGTTTAACTATACGAAAGTACTAAATTATTCTAATACATTTTTTAACTGTTAAGTTTTAGGGCACTTACATATCCCGTGGACCATGAAAAATTGGTCGAAATCCCACCAAAGTTCCACAATTCGCTCTTGTAGAATTCTGAGCTGAATTTCTTGTAACTCATACAATAAAACATTTGTTAGTCTCTCTACAGAATCAACAATATAGCCACTGTTGCGGAAGCACCTGACCCGCTTCATTTCTGTGCACCATAAAAAGGCTTTTGTCAATTTGTGCTACATTGTTAAGCCCTCTGAATATACCAGAAGCTCCATTTAGAACATTGCAAACTTCCTACAGATGTTTGTTCCAATATATTACCGTGTAATATCTTGCAGTGCTTTTCTCAATTCAACAGAAGTTAATTTTTTCAACCATCTCTAAATGAATTGGACTTCAGTCACAAATGCGATTCTATAGCCCTTGAATTAATTTTCCCCCAAAAACGAAATTAAAAAATGCAGCAATAATAGTTTATTTATATCCTTGTTCACGTGTACAATATAGACCTACCTATCTTCATGTGGAACGTTTATCAGCAAAATGGTCTACACTGTTGGCATGTTAGATCTTGTTTGCCTGCTAGAATATCCACGACATAATGATGTCGCCCGTTTTTGGCTACTTATAGGCCATTATTACCTAGGCGAACATCTTTACCGAATCAGTATATTTGTTCAATAATTTTGCCCACTCTGTGATCTTATGGAATGGAAGAATAAAACCTAGCTTTGTCGCTGTGGAGAATTTCTTGGTTACAATTCCATGATCATCTGATATTGGCATACCAGAGACTGTCTTAGGCAATGATTTTAAGTCACTTCTGTTATGTTCTGTCTTTGAACTTTTTTTTATTTTACCTTGCCATTAAAAAAAAAAAAAAATATTCTTAAAAAGAAAAAAGGCTAATTGAGAATCAGTCTGGGTTACATCAAATGAAAGGGCAGATGTTATTAGTGTGTTGTTTAAACTGTAATATTTAAAATGCTGTTTTAGATTTTAAGCTGCCAAAGTGATAGGAGCAAGTTTTAATGAATTTATTAGTTACATAATAAAAAAGCTTAAGCACTGCTTATTTGCATTCTTTTATATGTTATACAAATAACTTGTATCTGCCAATTACGTAACTCAAAAAAGTGTTATCTGTGATCATCTAACTAAATAGAGCCAACTGTCCCTCTAAAATTCCATTGAAACAGTTGGTGCAAATCTGGCAGAATTCATACCAGTTTTATGGTCAATGGGAAAATACATTGCCTTACATTTGGGTTAATGCAATAATTGTTAAAAATTAATGATTTTTCATCAATTATGCATCACAGTTTCTAAAGAATTACATTTAGGCAAGAATTAAACTAAAATCCACAAATCTTCTTTCACACTACAAAAAATTTAAATAGAACTTACTTTTTCCTCCCTTCTCTACATCACGACGTTCATTTCCCGGCAGCATAGACACAGAATAACATCGATACTGAGAACTGAACGGCCTCAGTGATTCGTGGAAAGCATTGAATGAAAACTATAATAAATAAAATAACAAATAAGAAAACAAGATAACTCTATTTCAAGATAAATATAAATGTTAAAATATTTAAAGCGTTTTGCTATCAGAGAGAATTGAATCACTTTATAAATACCTAATTAAGAAAAATAAGAAGTATTTTTTAAAAGCCTTTGCAGTATGATATAATAACACCCCACTTAAAAACTATGCTGCAATAACACTTTAGTTAACATACAACTAAACTGCTGAAGGAGAAAACGTTAAAAGGGGTAACTCTGAATATACAGAAACGCAGCCACTTAATTTTTTATACCGATTCGGATAATAATAATATATAAAATACATATACACTAGGCGTTTATAAATTATTATTACAACTTAAAATTCATTTTATGAGATATTTCGATGAAATCTGTATCATATTAATGAAAATAATTGAAGCTTTGATCTAATTATTACTTTATATAAGAAATCAAATGAATCAGTGAAAATTAGCACTCTACATGTCCTCTGGCTGATACAGGCAGAATCTGATATCCAAATTTAATAATCTGTAAGACAAAATATGAAAAAGAGGCTTCTGCTGTACCATACTATGACAGAGGTTTTCGTACGTTAACGTTTCTCCTTTAGTAGCTATTTTAATATTCTTATTCCACTACAGCAAATTTGAAAAATTCAAGTATATCTGCGTTTTTCATATAGCATCATTTATTTACAAAAGGATAAGGTTTTTCGTATCCACAATGCATTACAAAACAATCACATTAGCTTATTAAACATTTTATTTTTTATCAATAAAAGATAATTTTAACTCAACATTTCATTAACACAGAAGAATGAGAACAAGAAAGCAACAAATCGAAAATCTGAAAGGTAAGTTTTAAATCACGTAATAAGAAAAGCAGAACTGCTTATCTCCCAATTAAAGAATAAAAGCTAGACAAATTATTCCCATTTCATAGGATTTAAAAAAAAAAAAATACATACCATGTTATTTACAGTAATGTATAGTAACGTTTCCTTGACGATTACAAATCTCCTTTCCTACATAAACAAAAACAAAAAACTTTCCGAATAAGATGTTGCCACCTTCTTCGTTGTGAAATTTTTAGTGCGTGACACACAGTTTTTAGAGTAAAAAAAATATAGTGTTCAAAATAATAAATTTATATAAAATAATACTATTTAAGAATCACTCTAAATCATTTTCAATGTCTCTAAAGAATCGCCTTTGTATATTTTAAATATTTTTTAAAATCAGTATTAGACACTTACTGGGAAAAGACACTTACTGTAGATTTATCCGCAAACTGCGAATATTTCCCGCGCAATCTTTGTCTGGCTTTTAACTTATCGGCCGTCTTTCTTGCACTTAACATTTCAATTATATAGTATATTTTTATTGTGAAATGGCTGGATTTGATGATTTAGGCGTATATTACAGTGATAATTTTTCATTTGGAGACCAAGCTGACAGTGATGCTCAGAGGGCTGATTTTCAGACTTCCAAGAAAAGATTTAAAGATTTTATCCGTCAGTTTCACGAAGGAAATTATGTTTTTACATATCGGTAAGCATAACTTTCGGTTTATTTTCGTATTATGAAAAAAATGAAATCACTCATTTTTTATTGAATTCATAGAGATAATGCGTTAAAAGTTAGTGAAGTTAATAATTTTTTACATCTACTATGTAAATTTATTTGCGGTAAAAAAAAAAATATATTGTTTATACCTATTTTTTTGCATCTTCATTTTCATCTGGTAAAGAAAATTTTTTATGCTTTAGAAAGGTATTATTTATTATATGAAGGATTTTACGACTGTAAATCAACATTTTCACTAAAATTTTATTTAGGTGGTGTAAATTAAAATAAATTGCTAAAATTTAAAATTTTATTTTTGTAGGAAGTTTTGAGTGGCATAAGAGGATATCATGGGTATTCGTAGTAATTTTATGTGGTTATAAGGTAAAAATAGGCATGACATTGAAGTACGAAGTATGTGTATTGCAATTGTTATGGGTATATTCATGCTTTAAAAATAAATTAAAAAGGTATTCTCCATTAAAAGTAATGCAGTCATATGGGAAGATTTCTTATGATGCACCATCATGGCTGATTTTGATTTTATTGAGAGACTGTGCATGGTTTAGTCAATCTCACCTAGACTTCTTTCTAAATCTAAATCCAGAACATAATACAAGAAATATATCTGAAATTCACTAAATTTGTCATTATATTCCAGTCTTTTATATGAGATTTTAATGGAAATTTGCACAGAACAAATTAGCTTTTGATGTTTCTAAATTATGTCTCTCAATGAACTGCTTAAAGTTCTTTTTTAAAAAGTGCTAATGTGTATTTCTATTCCATTCTCATAGTGCAAATTGTTAGTTCCACACATCCCACCATATATGTATGAAGTTTTGTTATAATAGCAGAAGGATCATTTATTGTCTAAAAAAATTAATAACAATAAATGAAAATAAAAGAAAAAAAAATAATGCTTCTTTAAAATAGATATTTTATTCACAAAAATTAATAAATAGCAGAAATATTTAAATTCATAAAAATTTAGGAGGGCAAACAAATAAATAAAAAGTTAATAACACATTCAAGTAAAAACAGGCAAAAAAGAGGGACATATTAAAACTAATATTACACAGATAAAAGTTAAATTTTTAATCTTTTTATCATGATTTTAATATTTATTACCATTTCCTTTTCTTATTGTAGTTTATAAAACAAAAGTTAAATTAAAAAGTTTTCATTTATTTCAATATATTTAAAAACTAAAGAAACAAATATTTTGTCATAATTACACAATGAAATAAAGTGTTTTTAAAATGGTGAATAGCAGCTAACTTGAGAAGTAGTGTAATCTTATTTATATATTTATCTTTTTACATCATTAAAGTTTGAAAGAAAGGAAAGTATAACAATATATTTTCGTATATGTTTTCTTGGTTTTTACCTTAATCATCCATGCAGAAAATGTAAGTAAATCAGGCTGTATTTGGATGCTAGGTATAATGGAAATGCAATATGAAAATTATTTTCATTAGAATGCAACCACTGTAATTTCAAATTTGAGTAGAATTTGTTTACTTCTATATGTTAAAAAGCAGTGTCTGTAATATGATATACCCTGAGAAGTTTAAAAATATATCTAGACCCTTCTTATTTTCTGAACTGTTGTCTTTATTTTGTATTTTTAGAGATCAACTGAAACAGCATTACAATTTAAGACAGTATTGGATAGAAGTATCTTTAGAAGACTTAGCCAGTTTCGATGAAGTTTTGGGAGAGAAACTGAACAAGCAGCCAACAGAGTATTTGCCTTTGGTAATTGATTTAATTTGTGATTTCCTATTTTCTATACTTAGATAGCACACAGAATATTCTAAATCAGGGTTAGGAGGAACTGCAAAATTTAAACTACATAAATTTAATGTATGATTACTATGCATTCAAGGTTTTCACAGTAATTAAAACTCTTAGATAATATAAAAAGCATATTGCATATTTTTGTACTTAATCAATATAATAATTAGAGATAACATAAACTGTACATTAGTAACTTGCAAACTCACTTGAATTTAATCACTTAACTTATGGCCTGACCAGCGGCCGAGTGGTTAAAATCACTGAATTCTGGGAGTTCGACCTGGGCTTGATTGTAGGTAAACTGGTTAGTTACATGGTTGGTTCTTCCTTTGTGTAATGTGAATATGAGTTTTCCTTAAAAAGCCCTCCATGAAGGTAGCCCTTCCATTTGGCAGATAGCCCCAATGGGCTTTTGCCATAATAAAATAACCATAACCACTTAAATTATGTAAACATATGTAACTCGTTTAGTTATACCTTTTATGTGAATGCATTTTAACAATCAGAGAAAATGTAGCCACAGGTGTGGCACATAGCAGTCTTTAAGGTATTTTCCAAACATGTTAATGCATTATATCTGCATCATTGCCATTTAAATTCAGTGTTTAAAAAAAAAGAAAAAAAGAAAGTTTTGCTGTCTCTTCAACCCTGTACTCTGTTGTTATTGTTGCTAATGCTCACTTGTCTGTACCCCTATCACCAACCTCTCAAGAGGATTTTCGGCTCGCCACATATTTAGACTGTCCCTATGTCACAAGATCGCTATACATGTACAAAACATCCATGCCTTCTTCGGGATTTGAACCTTAGGCACAGCAGTCAGCGACGCTAACCACTATATCAATTGGGTGGCTACTAATTTCTAATTTCTTGATTTGTTGTATACTACCAAAGTGGAAAACATTCTTTCAGTCATTGCTGATGAAGTTCAAGGATATCAAGTTCTTTTTCTGTTGACTTGAGTTAATTATGAATTGATGGAGCTGTACATTTAAAGGAAACTATTAATACATCATTAACCTGTCAGGACCAGTGTTACGTAAGCAAAGACGCAACCATTCCACTCTTACCAGTTGAGTGTCACATATATGTAACTTGAAAACGGAACGATTTAAAAAAAATTTTAAATGCCAGTAGATGGTGCTAAATAGTAACTGTTTTCACATTGTTTAAGCTTTTGACCTTCATGTATGAGCATCAGTTTCTATTCTGTGCTTCTGGTTTTGATAGATTTATTGGTGTAAACGCCCTGGAAGTCACAGTTCTTTAAGTTAAAGGGATACTGGTGTGTTTGTTTATTTCATTTAGGAATTTCGTTTTTTTTTGCGGGTGGGTGTCTTTGATTTTATTCTTTGCATTTTTTGTTATTAGAATGTGGGGAAATGCATCCAGCTCAATGTTTTCTTTTCTTTTTTTTTTTTCTTGTTTCCTTTTTCTTTTTAGGAGAATGTGGGAAAACGCGTCTGGCTGACTATAGCGGGTGTAATGTCGCTGAACTTCTGTGATTAAAAAACTGAGACCAGTTGTCCTTTTTTATATTTATTTTAGAGCTTAACGTAAACTTTCTTGATTAATTAAAAAGTAACTTTAATTATTCTTAGAGTAAGGGAAAGATATCACCTATCCTGATGCGCGATGCATCTTACTTGCTCGGCATATGCTCTGCGAAAAAGCCGTCATGTCCTGTGTGTCGATTCTCGTTTTGAATTATTCCACTTATAGCAGACTTAAATTGGAATTTAATTACTTACAGATAATTATTGCTTAATTTTCTTTTACATTTCATAATTGTCATTTTGTTTTCATGTGTATAGTAATTGATTTCATTCTTATAGTTATTATTTTAGTTTTTCGCATGTTTCATTTATTTCTATTAATGTGATATTCCTTATACATATTAATAATCAGTGTATCACGTACGTAACTTAAAAATTATATTAAAATGCTGATTTTATATGAATTTTTTTTGTAAAAATAGGCTTAACTGCTGAAAATGTGTGGGCCGGTGGCGACGTTCCATTTCAAGGGGTTTGGTTCCATGGCTATGCTTCGTTCTCTGCGCGCTGGGTTAACACTACACACTATGTGAAAATTTACTTACCTTTGTTATTGATGTCATTAGGAAAGTTAAAAACAAGTGTAAATGCAAAAATTTTAGTTTTGCTGCAGCAAATATAACAAAAATGAGAAAACAGTGTTTAACATAGCTTATAGTTGTTCAGTAGATATATTTAATTAATTGACAAAAAATTTAAACATATGAAATGTTAATAAGGATGTTCTTCTAGTGTTAAATATTTTTAAAATCATCAGGTTATTGGAGCCAATGACAGTGGAACTAATGTAAATATATCATCCGTAGTACATTGGAACTCTCCCGATTCCCTTGAAAGCTGCATAAATAATTGGCCAATTTTCAAGCAAATTGTGAAAAAGAATCAGAATTCAATAGACAAAAATATTCAGTCAAAAGTTGTTACCATGACAGCAAAAAGGTCTCTTTCTCCATTTGAAGCCAATATCAGCCACTCTGGATAAAGTCCAGAAGTATGATTGCAGCTTTGCTAAAGATGTTAAATTCTGGAAAGGTGCTCAAAAGAGCTTTAGAAACCTTCATAAAGCATGCATAAAATTATTTAAAACATATGAACAAGCACTGTCATCAGTGCATTTTTTAGCATATAATTTATGACCAAAATGCAAAGCTGAAAGAACACGTATTAGAATTAGTAACAGAAAAATAAGTAAACACTGCTTTGTTCAGTGTTACATTAAAATGTATAATTGATACTCTATTTGCATGCGAAATCCTTTTTGAAAGTGAGTCAAGTAAGTTACTACATTTTTGTGGAAGACATCAATAGATGTTATGAAAGAATATAAGTTTTAAAGTTGTTTTGGGGATATTTTCAAAATTTAACATCTTCAGCAGAGCTGCAGTTATTCTTTTGGATTTTATCAAGAGTGGCTGGAACTGGCTTCAGATGAAGAAAGAGACATTTTACTATTACAGTAAGAACATTTGATTGAATATTTTTATCAATTGAATTCTGATTCTTTTTCACAATTTATTTGAAAATTGGCTAATTATTTATGCAGCTTTCAAGGGAATCAGAGAGTTTCAGTATACTACAGATGATATATTGTTAATATTGTGAACTCAAATTTATTTTAAGCTTTTGTTTCATATTGTTTCTCTGAAATGTGTTTTACCTTTTCTTATATTAATAGTTGTTTGCATTTGCAATGTAAAATTTTGTATAATTGATTTGGCAGCATCCTACTGTAGTTATAAACACTGTTCTAAAAATGAACACTGTCATTGGCTCCAATAAGCTGATTATTTTTGAAAATATTTAAGACTTGGAAGAACATTCTCACCAACATTTAAATGTCAAAGTTTTGTCAATTAATTAAGTATATCTACTGAATCACTATAAGATATGTGAAAAAATGCTTTCTCGTTTTTGTTATATTTGCTGCAGCAAAACCATGATTTTTGTATTTAAATTTGTTTTCTACTTTTCAATGACATCAACAATAAAGGTAAGTAAATTTTCATATAATGTGTAGTGTTAATGGTGTGTCAATAGTTTCCTCTAAATGTACAGTTTTATCAGATCATAATTTGAAACTAAAATTGCTTTTATTCTGAGGCTTATAGTATCTAGAAGTGAAGATCTCCAGTAATGTTATGAAATGAATGTTTTCTATATTATGAAAGGTTGCATTTGTATCACAACAAATTTACCTACTTGATAATTTATTTTAGATTTTTGAGGAGGTAATGTTTTTATAATATATTTAAATCATGCATGGTGTATTTTGAAGTAGTGCACTAATGATCAGATTTAGGCTTGAAAGTAGATGGACATAGGAATAATACACTTTCTTGCATTACACTAATATGGCTTGTTTAAAATATTTTAAACAAATTTACTTTAATAGTTAATTTTAATAAACTAATTAAAATCATTAACCCTCTGTTCTAAATAATTTTAAATACAGAGAATTGTATACTATATCCAATATTCTGTCTTTAGAAATATATAATTGTAAATACTAATATTCTGTATTTAGAAATATACAATTCTAAATACCTATAATATGTATTTAGAAATACATAATTTTACATACTGATTGTTCAGATATAACACTGTTTATTAAGCAGATATTTTTTAACTTAGTTTGAAGAAGCTGCAAAAGAAGTTGCTGATGAAGTGACAAAACCACGACCTGAGGGAGATGAAGAAGTTCACGATATTCAAGTCACTTTACGCTCTAATGCTAACCCAACTCTTATGAGAGATTTAAAAGTATGTTATTTGACATATTTCTTTTTTTTAACTGTCTATAGGAAGTGAATAAAATGTTCATGCAATTATTCTATTTATTTTATAAATATTTAAGTTAAATCTCAGTTCAAATTTATTCTTGCTATTAAAATCTGTGGAAAAAATATATTTCAGGGTACCCCTTGGTGAAAATTAGCAATGTTTTGGCACCTACCCAGTAAAATGGCATCCAAAACATAAAACAAAAAAATTATAATCTCAATAAACTGCATTTTAAATCAAACAAGAAAATAACTTAAGAATGTGAATACATGTTATCTAATCTACACAGTACAAAAAGGAAATATTGACTTTCTAAATAAGGATTTATTTAGAAATTTCTGTCTTTGGTGTGTAGCAAATAGAATTCCTTAACAGCATCCAAAAACTGTCTAAAATTATCTGAACTAGAATCTGTATACTGCCATTGTCACATAAATTCACAAAAATAAGAATAAAAAATATTCTCTATAGTGCTAAACTGTCGGACTCCGTAGTGTCAGTCAAAGCCATCTGAACCATTTCCTTTGTACAAACAGGATACTTACAATGATTACTGAGTAAACCTTCATTTACACACCAGCCAATTAATGCTTTTTTCCTATTTGTTCCAAATCGTATAGAAACTTCAGATTAATCTTATCACAGGCAACCATTTTACGTTGTAAAGCACGAAATAAGCAACATACTTCCTAAGTGACATTCAGAGCAGAAATAAGCCCTGAAAAATCAAAATCACTGTGATCATGCATTACAATCAATCACACCATGATAGGATTTCCAAAGCATGAGCTGTAAAATATTCAAACTATCTTAAATGTTGCAACAACTTGGTGATAATCTAAGGTGTACCCCAAAATATAGACTACCCATATCTGTTATTCTATAAAGTTTTAGTGTTAAAAATGCATTTAAAGTAGAAAATATATGTATTTTTTAGAAATTTGCAATGCGACTGCTTTCTCACCCATAAAATTGAATAGGTTTTCTTTTTTATATCTAATATTTCCTGTAAAAATTTCTTTCACTTGATTTCTTAATTTGTGATAAGGCTATATTCCTTTTTTAATTTTGTAAATCATTTTGACCCTCAATAGTAAGTGCAAAATTATTTTCACTTGCCATTATAGTAAAGTTAAAAGAAAAATAGTGTAGTAAATTTCAAGTACCGTAGAAGGGGAAAAGTATTTGAAATTACTGGGGAAAAAATATGGCCATATTTTAATGTTATTTAGATAGATATACAGAATTTTTAATTCACCAGTTTTTAACAGTGAATAGCATTTTCTGTCTCAAAAATTGATTTAAGTCTGTTTTATTGTTTATTTTATATCATCATATTCCTCTTTTTTAATGACTGTTTCCTATTTATTTTAATTTCACAGGTCAATCAGCAAAGCAATCAGATAAAAAAGAACTATGATTTATATTTTAAAATTATATGAATTTAGAGTATGTTATAGTTTAGCCATTATGTTAAATTCTGGCAAAGCTGTCTGTGTATTTAGGGAATGGGAAAAAAGATATAGTACGAAGTCCGAAATCTGAATGTCCAGTATTTGGAACGGTCTAAAATCTGGACCTCCGGGCTATTTAGAATATTCTTTTTTGCATGTTTTGCGCTTATTCGTTTGATTTTTTTGCAATAATAAGGACATGGAAGGATGTGCTTGCAGATATTTTAAAGAATGCATAGCATAATTTATGGCTAGCTATCATATTTCTTGGTGAGGATGAGGATGATAACCATAAATTTGAAAGTTTTCGGATACTGCAAACAAAAGACAAAATTTTCCAATTAATAGAATTTGTGAAGAAATGGGGAGATGTGGTAATAAAGGAGGATATAAAAGAAATTTTTCATTGCAACAACAATGCCCCAGTTATCAATCAACTAATCAGTGGTATAGTTCTAAATCTGGAAAATATCACTATCGATAGTGATAAAAGTGATAGATTGCTGAGGATAAAAAAATTTCAGTCGGTCTTGACATGGCGATCATAGGTCTTGAGCAATGGAACTCTTTAAGTGAACAAGAAATTAGGTATCTATAGAATTAAAGAGAACATATTAGCATAGAAAATGAAGAAACGTAAACAACTTACATTGAAAGTAAAGTTTAATAAGTAAACAAATAAATATTAAGCTTTCTTTTATAAATTTTGAATTGTTTAAGGTCATAAATGCTTCATTATTTCATAAACTACTATTTCATATTTTTACAGGGTTCGTACAGTCCATAAGAGTCCTTAAAAGTCCTTAGGTTTTTTAGAATTGATTTTTGATCCTTAAAAGTCCTTAATTTCGCCCAAAATCACTAGAAGGTCCTTAATTTTAATCATCTAAAATTTCAGTCCATTTTTACGACTGCTATTTCAAGTGCAAATTAGCATTTTCAAGGAATATTTTTGGTGATTCACTGACAAATATGGTTATTGTTTGAATTTGTTCCTATTTCTAATATAAACGGTGCGATACTCGAGTTTCTAGGCAAAAAATGAAACATAGGCATTTCAAAACTGTTTCTTTTTTCTAATGAAGAGCTCTTAAACAATTTTCCTTTTTGGGGATGTGATTTCTTTTTTTAAACGGTTCTAAATTTGGCTACAAAAATGTCTTCGTTTTTATTTTTTCATAGTAAGAGTTTTTCCCCATGTAATTGTTACTGTCTTTGATTACTAGTCCACAATTTAAATTTGAATTTGACTCTTCCTGTTTAGTTACATCGCCATAAGCTGTAGTTCATTCTGCTAGCATAAGAACACGCACTTATAAGTTCTGTTTAAATAAAGAGGTTTATTCTAACTTTTATCCGGCTTTATAGTTACTTTCAGACATGACGATAGTTTCCTTCATGCCTATCAAGAGTTTTGGACTATTTAACTTTTACCAAATCATATAAAACCTCACAGGTATAATGTCAAGACATTGACAAGGTAGAAGATGAAGCAGAAACTAATGCGAACATTGCTTTGCTTATTGAAACAAATTTCTCATTGTTAGAAAAGATGCTTAAAGAGAAGGAAATTGATATGAATTAGCCATAATGTCTGGGAAGGCTTCAAATTAAAAAGACGCATAAATATTTTGTTGAGTATTGTTGCTGCAAAACATAAACGTGTTGTAGCTTTTAATGTATTATTAACTTGATGTCGTTTAAGAGTGATATTTAAGAGTTATTTTAAGAGTGATGACAGTATATTTCTATACAATTCAAATTGTTTAAGAAGTACAACTCCGTGAAATGCAGATTTTTACATTCTCTTCTGTTGAGCAAAATGCTGTATTTTCTGCAATGTAATGCTTTTTTTTTTTTTTCATCAGCTAGTAAACTCAGTCCATTCAGATTTGTTACAATTTAATGCCCTCAAACACTTCACAAAAAAATGACTGTTGAATTTAAAGGAGTTGGCTTACTATATAAATACATATTAGCAATGTCATGAGTTGCCACAGTTATTTTGGCAGTATTGTACATTGCCTCCTGAATACTTTTCATGGTGGCCACAGATAATCAGAAGAAACTTTTCAGATTTTAACCCACTACCCTATTTGAACTCATTTGTTATTTTCACAGTATAAAAATATTTTTTCTTAATATATTACAAAGAAATATGTTGTTTACAAATTGGTTTAAATATAACTTAGATTGAATATTTTATGAACGAAAGGGGGCAAAAATGTAAAATAAGATAAGTGTTAAATTTATGTCTTCTAAAACAGAGCTCTGCTGAAAATTATGAGCAAGAATAATTGCTTCCATGGTTTTTGATATTGGCATTTATTCCACTGGTTCATTTGAAATATAATTTGAAATTTTTTCTATACCTCGGATTTTAGAAATTTTTGCTCCATTCTTCTTTTTCACCATGTGTCAAAATATTTATCCTTCATAAAAGTTTTTGTGATAATTTGATGGGCTGATGTTATTTTATGCTTATGTTACATTTGAACTTTTACTGTCATCATTTTTGTTTCCTAAGTAAGTTTTTAAATTTTTATTTTTGTACATTCCATTTGTATGTGAATCATCTTCAGAATTCAAGCTGTATCATTTTATGTATATTTACTCGTAATGAATTTTATAATTTTACAGTCAGATCATATTTCAAAATTGGTGAAAATACCAGGTATAATTATTGCTGCAACAAATGTGCAAGCTAAAGCTACATGCATTAGTATTCAGTGTCGCTCTTGCAAGGAAATAGTTCCCAAGATTAAAATTAAGCCTGGTCTTGATGGTTACAACTTGCCAAGAAGATGTAACAGGTATTTTTTTTAACTGTTCATAAATTTTGCTTATTTTTTCCAGATTGAGTATAATTACAAATACTTGAATGGAAGACTAAATAAGAATCTAAATATATATGATATTGTTTGTAAGAATCTTTCCTTTTTATACATGAAATTGCCTGAGGGTAGTGATATATAATTGATATGCTGAAGGTATTGTGTCATACTGTAATAATTACTTTTGTTTCAAAGTTCTTGTGACAGTTGTTAACAATTGAGTTAACAAACAACTACTGCATCATTTCGGAAATTTCCATTGTTGTTTAAGTTCCATTGCCATTTTATGGCACTGTTATACATATTTTTATGGAGGGGGCTGCATATCTTTAATTTGAAGTTTTCTGAAGCTTCTTTTACCCTAACAATACTAACTGGCAATGTAAAAAACATTTTGAACTCAATTTCTGAACTGAGATTTTATTGAACTAAACTGCATTCCTATGATTGGCCTGGAAGAAGTTTATTGAGAAGACCAGGGCCCACCCTGGGTTGTCAGAAAGAAAGAAGGAAACTGCATTCCTGGATCATCTTTAAAAGATCTGATATTGCTTCAGTGGCCAGAATTAATGAAATAGCATGGTTTTTAAAACTGGCTATATTTGACAAAATATTTTCAGTCTTTACACATTTAAAGGCTAAGTTAGAAGCTGATCTTTTTTAAAATACCTAAACGTGACTCTCCTTGGGTAGATAGGCCTTGTGGGCTCCATCTTACATAACCTAACTTATCTTTTAAAATTCCTACATTCAGTTATATTAATTTCTTGTTAGTTAGTTTCTGGAAATTGGAAGATATGTCTTATAATTATTTATTTTATCTTATTATGAGATTTCTATCATTTCTTTAATTTTATCATCTGTCATTTCTTCCATCTCACCATTCATTGTCTGTCATTTCTTCCATCTCACCATTCATTATCTATCATTTCTTTCATTTTTACTATGAAAAAAGTCTTTTTCTGAAATATTAGTTTTTCTATCAATTGATTTTAAATCTTATTCATTAACCTTTCTTTTTAACCTGTCTTCATCATATTCTGTTAACGTATCCATCTTTAAATGTTCACATTTTCAAGAATATTTTTCTAATTTTTTGTAAAGAAATATACACTCTTTTTATTATGCTTGTTTGTTCAGTATGACGTTCGTAAGAGGGCCATTTCCCTAAGGAGAAAAATATCTATGTGGAGAACTTTGAAAAGGAAACAGACTGTCATTTAGGCTTCTCATGGGGAAAAAACAAAAACACTCATGCAAACGTATTCATTGGCATTCAATATCAGGTTAATCCCTTTATTAAAAATGCCTTATGTATATTTAGAGTTTTTGATTACAATTATTTTTCTTTCAGTATTTAGTTCCAATGAGACAGGCATAAAATTTTAAATTGATCTGCTTAAAGAGGTTGTGAGGATTAATTTATCGTAATGATTTGTCATTCAATCCCTTATATAAGTTTGAAAGTTGTATAAACATAATTACAATGAATTGAAAATAATATAAAATATTTGATAATGATATTTTTATCCCATTTTAGATATTGTTAATAATTAATTAAATTTTGTATTTCATTTTGTTAATTGTTTAATGAAAATTACACGAGTTCTGTAAGTGCTCAAGAATATAGCACTCATGTTATTGATTTCGATTTATTTAAAATGGTGTTTCTCGATACATTTCAAGAATTTGTTTTTGGAACCTATTTAAAAAATTTTGCAGCTTATTTGGCCCCCCTCTTAGCCGTTCATCTCTAGCTGTTCATTTCTCACCCTTGTTCCAGCTTATATATAGGGTGTCCTAAAATTTTGTTTACAAACTTTGCTGGTTTTTCAGATAATGACAAACAAGTTTTACATGGGAAGTTGTGTCCGGCAATCAAATTGTGTAGTGTTACATCAGCGTAGCTGACTTATAATTGACCACATAGGTTGCGCTTTTGGAACACCCTGTGTACATTTGTAATCTAGAAATTCTCTTATTCAAATAACATTTGTTGAAAATGTATAGTAACATTTGTAATCTACAAACTCTCATATACAAATATTACATTTTTTGAAAATACATAGTAACAGTGAGATTCATAAAGTAAAATTGAACACATACCCTCAGACACAGAGATATCAATTGTGTTAAAAACAGTCATTAAAAATAAAATTACTAAAACCAAAATTTAATTAACAATTTTATTACCATTGAAATTTGTCGTATCTCTTGAGACAAACAGTTCATAGAACTATGCTCCTAGAACAAACAGTATATATTTAAGTAAATAATTTATTATATTTGTTGTCATTGGTATCAGTTATACATAAATCATTGATTAAAAGTGGGATAAATCGTAAATTTTCTGGAATCCAAATTCTGAAATGTTCTTGAATCTTTTATGCAAGATTAATTTTTTTGGGGGGGGGGGTGTTAAGTAAAGCTTTTTAAAGTAAAAGGAGGTTTGAAATCTGCATTTAATGAAAGCAAATTTAAAAATGCAGTTTTTGAAAATACACATTTGGTATGAATGAAATTTAGTTAATGAAGAGCATAATTAAAAGTCTTAAATTTTGAGGTTCATACTCTGGAAATAACTTGACAAAAAATATATGAATAATGGTTCACATTCCAGTTTTAAATGAAAATCCAACAGTTGTACTTGAATAATTCAGCTGGCAAATGGAATTATGCACGTAGTGTTTATATATCATGGTGTGAACTGCTAGAAACATTCAAAACCTATTATAGACTCTTAGAACTGACATTTTAAGACCATTTTTCCACTTCTGGCTTTCCTTGTAAGCATGATAATGGTTGCTGCAGAATATAGTTGAGTCCTGTAACTGCTAAAACCCTCTTAATCTGCTCTGTGCTAGGGTGACGACTCAGGTTATAATCATAGATTAGGGATAGGTCATTATGTTCTTGAAATGCCTATTTTAAAGAAACATACTATAGTAGTAGGTTTGTGTAGAATTATCGAGGCTGTCCAAAAATTATTTCCAAGCAAGTCTTGCATTCTTATTAATTCAAAAATTCTGGAATTATATCAAAACAGCATAGCATTCAAGACCACGATGAGGTGATATTACTGAATATCTTAAAATTGTAACAATTGTATTATTTTTTTGTAATAATTGTATTATTTTTAGTAACCTTTTCTTTTTGATCTCAGTGAAATTAATCTCAAAATTTCAGTTAAATTATTGATTTGTTTCTTAAGATTAGTGTTAAAAAAGTTCGAATTATGGAAAAGTGCGGACATTCAAATTTTTTAATCTTTTCAAGCATTCATGGGTTCTGAGCTTTAATTATTCCCAGCTGTATTAGTAATAATACTTTCATGAACGTTGAACAGTTTATTTAGAGATCATAGAGTCTGACAAGTTATGGTGTCAGGAAATTATTGTCAAGCAAAGTAATTTAGCTGTTATTATGCTTGTTAAAGCAAATTTGTGAAATACAAACTGAAGAAGGTTATACTGTAAGTTTAATGTTGGGGTACATGCTTTATATCTCACCATTTGTCAGCTTAATTTATGTACATATTAGTTATTTTAATAAAAGGTTTTAAGGTATTTACGGAAAATCCCATTGACCACAAGAGACTACGCCAAACAACAACAAACAAAAAAAAAAAAAAACACCTTCATTTACCAAGTACAAGGAAAACGTTCTATCCTTATTTTTCTTTCAAATTGATTATATTATTTATTTAACATTTAATTTTTCATTAAAAATTTCCATTATATTGCCATATCGTGGCCATTAACACATTTTTGTCAGGCCGGTAAGGTTCCATAACTTTGGAAATAATCAACAGCATGCTCTAGGCAGGTCCAAAATTTTAATAATTTTTCTTTTGAAAATGTGTGATAGAGGGTGAAAAAAGGAGTCTTTACTCAAGAATAATAACTAACACGTGTAATCCAGGTTACACCAAACCCAGTGTGTTTGAAGAAGACTTTCCCATTTTTGGCAAAAAATCGCGTAGTTTGGCATCTTTTCTTTAATGGGCTAAAATGGTTGATGGGTTTTTACGTAAGCACCTCTTTTAACCACATTAAAGGGGAAATTCTATTACTGCTGCCCTTTATCTGAAAATTCTTCAGTATAAACAACTCTGAATCCTAATATTTTTGCAACATTTTATGTATGCAAAGCACAACATTAGATATCTGTTGAACAAGTAGTAAGAAACCAAAGTTTCAGTTTAAAAATGAGTCAAATATAATAGATTTTTCAGACATTTTTAATTTATGCAGGCATGGCACCTTCCAATAAAAATTAATTTCAATTTTTATGAGAGTTGCATGAAAAAATTAAAAAAAAAATGTTTTTCATAGCTGATTTAAATGAAATAGTCTTTGCTTTTATGATTAAAATTGTATAAGATATCAATAATGAGTTTTCATGGGCAATTGGGCTTTATGTAAGTGGTGAGGCTGATAGTTGTGCATACAAAAATTTTAAATGCAAATTTCTGAATATTTTTTATGATATCTTTTTTTTTCTATTTTTGAATGTTAATGATTTTTAATTTCACTCAAAAATTAAAAGAATTCTAAATTTCAAAAGAATTTATACAACAGAATTTAATTTTTGCACCATCTCTGAAATTAGTATTTTTCCTGTTAGCTTATACGTAGTTAAGTTTAAATGATTTAAGTCGTACAGTTTTTCAGAGATCAGTACATGTTCCAAAGCATTTTTCCACCTTACAAGATTTTTATTATGATGAGCAGCTTATCTTTTATATCAGCATTTAACTGAATAAAAAAAAGATATGAAACTTTTTATTAACTGATGGAAATTTAGGAATTGCGTTACATTACCATATTTTCTGGAATGGCTAGGTGCACCTCATATTGAAGATAATTTTTAGAAAGAATAATTTTTTGTGTATCATTAACATTTGTGTCATAAAATATAGCTCACCCCCCAATGAAATATTTAATGTTTTAAATAAGTTATTCTTGATTAAGCATTGACAGTAAAAAATATGGCTACATATTTTGAAATAAAGTATTATCTTGCTATATATTAGTGGAAAATGATGAATGGTATATTAAGCCTTGCTTTTATTTCAAATAATAATCTAATGCATTATTCTACACCATTTGCCATGATGTTTTTGGATGTGCAACAAGAAGTTATGCCATTTACCAAGATAACTGTGACCATGCAGTAGTGAGTTACAATTATATACATAGATTCCAACCTATAGTAAAATTAATCAGTAGTCAGTGTTCAAACGATATTTTTACATTTTTGAAAATGTGTTTGTAGGACATATTTAATTAACTGTTAAATGTAATTAGTTACATTAAAACTTTAAATCCATAAATATAAAAACGGGGAAATTAAAAATGTTTCTTGTAAAGCATATGCATGTTTAATTAATGTATTATTGAAGCAAATAAATGTATAGGAAATTATAATCCACACACCATATATCTTTATGAGGTTTCCTACATGGAAATAATAATAATAATAAAAAAAAAATATCTAGTTAGAAAAGAGAAAAATGCATATAATCATCAACAGAAATATATATAATTAATTTATAAATTGCAAAATGTAAAGATTTATAAGTAGCAGGCTTTAGCTCTGAGTTTGATCTTTTTCTATAGCACAGTTCCTCATTTACTTGCATGTTTACTTTCAGTAAAAATGGCTTTTTCATGCCTAAATTTGCGTGAAGTACAGTTTAAACTTTTTTTTTTGGCATAATGGAAGAAAGAAATTTCACTGGTTTTTTTTTGCTAAGGTAGAATCTGGAATCATTACATTCAAAAGCTGCTTTGAATGGTGTTTAGAAACTGAAATTAGAGATTTGTATTCAATAAAAAAATGATTTTACGTTTGCTGCCATCTATGAGAATACTCACAGTTGGAAAACTTAGTATACTTGCCAGCTACAAGATAACTCATTTTTGATCACCTTATCCAAATCACCGAGTATTACCATAACAAATGCATACAAAGTTTAGATGTTTATCATACAGGAGAAAGAAAATAATTCACGTGGCATACTAAAATGGATAATTTATTTATCAACGTGTAGGTACAATAACTAAATGTATAGAAAGCAAAATCTTTTATTTTTTGGTTTATTCATTTGAAAGTTTTTATAAATAGATTGCTCAAATTCTTGTTCAGTGACTCGTGACTAAAGGACCGTTTACGCTAGTGGAACTTTACTGCCAAGAAACATACACCAACTTCACAGCTCTGCCTAATCTAAGCACAGTAACCAGTTTTGAACAGGAATTTGAGCCAGTTGATGTGACTCTGGAATTACTGTTTTCCATCTCTTAAACTTATATCAACTGTCTCAGATTTCCTTTCAAAATTGGTCACTGTGCTTAAGTTAGGTAGAGGAATCAATTTAGCATTTCTTTGCAGCTAGTTCTGCTAGTGTAAAATGGTCAGCATGTGTGAATTGATATACCAGATCAACTTTGACAATGAATGTGTTAAATAGCATTTGGCTTTAATAACATTTGTTTCATTATCTCTTATGAAGAAATTGAATATTTCTTTCACTTTTACAGCTCTAATTTCTTTATTTACAATCACCTTTCATCAACTAAAATCTTTGTCATTAGTGGATAGTGCATGATATGCAGAAACTCTAGATGCTGTAATGCATGGAAATTCTGTAGAATATGAGTGAGTCTTTAAATTTCTGACTTGATAATTTTAGCCTCTCATCTTAAGTTGGATTCTGAGGATTTTATTATTCACAAACTTTATAGTTTAATCACAACTCACAAGCACATTACATTTTCTCCTCCTAATATAATTGAATGGACTGCAGAAAAGAATGTAAACGATATATTATATCCTATAAATTCTTTGCTTGCGGGGTGAACAAGCCTTCACTGCAGTGTGCTTGATTGGAAAATTAGAGGTTGGAATTTTCTGAAGAATGAATGGTTATTCAACACCTGGTGCATAATGTCACAAGTATTTCGCCAATCATCAGAGAAATGAATTTGTTCTATTTTGCATACCTTTTCCATTGCCTTTCATTAAAATCTGTAGTTTTTACAGTATTTTCTGTAGCTCATAGTTTTTAAGGAATTTCCATAGGAACCCCAGATAACCCAGAGTTCTTGGAATCTATGTGTATACTAGAATGATTATGAGGCTGTGAAACTGGTGAGATGTTAACATAGCATTGTTGTTAACATCCACTCTGGGAAAGTGGAGAAAATGGCTGTTTACTACAAGAAGTCACACAGAAACGAAAACCTCTTGAAAAACTTGTACCAAAAATTCAACAGCATTGATAATGATAGTGGAAACATCCACTAATAGTCCACAGAAAGAAGCTATAAAGTGAGTGAAGCTGTAAAGTTCACTTACTCCTCATGCATATAATGCTGTTATTATATAATATGATCACACTTGTACCATATTTCTAACTTATCCAGTATGTGTATGTTTAATTTTACTTGAATTCTGATTATGTTGCTTAATTTACTATTGATTTTTTTTAGTGATCAAACAACTGGACAGCCTCGTTGCCCTGTCGATCCTTACTTTATAGTACCTGACAAATGTGAATGTGTGGATTTTCAACTTTTAAAGATGCAAGAAACACCTGATAATGTGCCGCATGGAGAAATGCCTCGCCATATGCAATTATATTGTGATAGGTAATACTACTACTTTGGTGTAACATATACATTCAGATATATAAATTAGCTTTTAATTTAAATTATCTGTCTTAGTTTTCCATTTTCTACTATTTTGATGTAACATGTGCATTCAGATATTTAAGTCAGCATCAAAATTTGAATTATGTTTTCTTCTTTTTTTTTCTTTTAGTTTTTTTAAACTTTTATATATTTAAGTATTTTTAAAGAGCACTTAATTTTTTTATCAGAAATTTATGTGAAAGAGTTGTACCTGGCAATAGAGTCACAGTTCTTGGCATTTATTCTATAAAGAAAGTAGCACGGACAAAGGTACATTAAATATTCTGTTTTTTTAGTATTTTATAGTTACATTATTATTTTTTATATACCTTCGAATAATATAGTACAATAATGTGTAGTATTATTAGTATATAATATGAGAGTAAGGGTGTAATAATATGAATATAATAAGAGTCTAATTATATGAAGAATTAAATTCATTTTTAAACTAGGATTTAATATAGTACTGTAATTCTTTTAATAACTGTAGATAAAATATCACCTTCAATGAATTAAAATATTCTGTATGTGAATAGTTTTAATACAAAGACTTCAAATTCTTTTCCAAGAGAAGTGCTTAACCTTCTTCAAGTAACAGTAAAAGTGATTTTGTTGTGGCCCAATACATGTCCTTTTTTTCTTATAAACATTTAAAATTTGTTAATTAATGTGAATAATTTGTATGATTGTGAATTAACTTGATGATAGTTTTTAATTAAAATGTTTCTGTAGATAACCTTTTGTTGTTTTGTGCAATTCATCACTTTTAGTCTACCAAGTTAAGAATCTTGTAGATTTTAATAAGCTGTAATAATAAAAATGCAATAATGTAGTAATGAAAATGTAATGAATAAAAACTAGTGTGGGATAACAGTTGTTTATCACTTTATGATTAATAATTATCTGACACATATATTTAAGAGTTATCAATTATTTATTTTAGAAAGGAGCATCAGAAAAGCCCAATGTTGGAATCCGCAGTCCTTATGTTAGAGTTGTTGGCATATCAGTCATGACAGAAGGTGCTGGTCGTTCTACAGGTATAACATTTACACCAGAGGAAGAAGAGACTTTTAGATTTTTAGCTAGCAGTCCTAATATACTTGATCGTATCACAAAAAGCATAGCACCTTCAATCTATGGCTCAACTGACATCAAGAAAGCCATAGCCTGCATGTTGTTTGGAGGCTCTCGGAAAAGGTATGTTTATTCTTTGTTTTTAAATAGCTTGAAATCTTTTATTTCTTCAGCATAAAGTAAAATAATTTTATGATTGCAGTATAATACTTTTGTGCATTTCTAACTGATGGCCTCATTTTTGTTAATTAAATATTATTATAATATTGCACAGCAGTTTTAATGGATTGGGTACATGGCCAATTTTCAGAATTACCATAGCAGTTTTTATGATTTAGGTTCCAATAATCAATTTGATTTAATCATATCATATATTATTCAAAATTTTATCTGCGATGCATTAATTGCAAAAAAATGTATAGATTTTTATCAAAATGGTCTCACAAATTATCTTGTAATTGGCATATGGAACTGAAAGTTCTTTTCAGTAACCAAGTATAAGTTGATTCATACTCAGCTTTATTGTAGTTGGTCCTCTTGAACAGATAACCTATTGTAAATTGTGTTGCAGTAATCAGTCTGTGCATTAAGTGTTTAGTACACTTTATTGTAATTTTTATAAATTGATTATTATGTCATGATTAATGTTAACCTACATTTTGCTTTTTTCTTTTTCTAGCAGGATTAAGACTTTTAAAGGCCTTTAAGCACTTGAAAAAGTTTGGTGCCTTCATATATATATATATTTATGCCAATTTTTTCCCATTACTTCTCTCTTGGTTTTGGTTTAACAGCACCATACATGCTGTAGTAAAATGGCAATGGGAAATTTTTATGATACCCCCCTTAGTGATTTTCTTTCACAGTGGCTACTGTAACACAAATGTCTTGAAATTTCATAATTCTTAAAGTAGAATTATTAAATTTGTGTTTTTAAATTTCTTCTAATGCTATAAAATTTACTTCATATAAGCATTTCTTAATTGTAAAAGATTAAAATGTTCCTGCCTACAGTGAATTCCCACACAGAATGGTGAAAGAGTATGCAGCATGTATTTAGAAATGTTTTGCAAAATAAACTTTTATAATAATGTGCATTGTTAAATCAAGACATATGCGTAATATCATGATAAATTTAATGAATAATATTAATATGCAATTATTTTTTAAACTTTTCTATTTCTTTTCTTACACAGATTGCCTGATGGCTTGACTAGAAGAGGAGATATAAATATTCTCTTACTTGGTGATCCTGGAACTGCAAAAAGTCAATTGCTGAAATTTGTTGAAAAAGTAGCTCCTGTCGGTGTAAGTAAAATTAATTTAAATTAAAATATATTTGTATAATGTGTAATCTGTTTAATCTATTTATGCCTCATTTGGCAACTACTGGTAGCAAATGACAAAAATTTTAGGGATCATTGTTAAAATTTTGCCAAATTAAAATCCTCAGTGAGTTGTGAAGCATGTAAATTAACTTGGGGAAAAAAAAAGAGGTAGGTTATCTGTTTTGCAAACATAGATATTAATTTTGCTTGCAGGAAGTGCAAATTTTTAATATTTTCAAAAAAGCTTTTGAATAGTTTTTAGTTAAATCTTCAAACATGTTCTTCAAAGTAACTGCCAAAATATATTCCACCCTTGCATAATAAGAAAATTAGCATCTTAGTCATGATGATTTGATCCAGAAGCATCAACCTTGAACCAAACTTTCAGGTCTTCTGTAATCTGTATGTCATCACGTTCTTTATCATTTAGACTTTCCTTTTCAAATATATTCTGCAATGATATTTTTGAGTGGGAAATGAACAAACATGACAGATTGTGTTCAGTAGTGCAGATGCATAAATAATAATTTAAAATTAAAAGCTGTTGGCTAATTAAATAAATTGTAAAGTAATAATTAAATCTTGTAGAATTACTGATGGAATAGTTAATATTATAGTCATTTTGGCTAATCTTCCATGAGCGGGGTAAGCTGGCACCAAACTCTTTTCGTTTGCGATGTCAAACTTCACTATTACCAAATGAAAAAAGAAACGGTGATGTAAAATCTATCATCGCCAAATGAAAAGGACGCTAAAACAAGCATAAATTACTACAAACTAAAACATAAATTTAAAATAAACTGCAAAAAATTCTAGCCGCAAAACATAAAACTAAAAATTACAAAAATACAAAAATAAATTATTACAAAGAAACAAAAATAATACATACCAAATGTCTCTTCACTCACATCAAATCTATACTACATTTCAAAGCGGTCCCCACTCATCAGCCTAGTTTTTTACTTGAATCCTTATTAACAACCATCTTCGCAGAACATTTTGGGCACTGTGTATCAGTTTCAATTGAAAGAATTAAACCAACTTTTGAAATAAATATAACATTTTTCTCTGACTCCAAAATTGTCAACCAAGTAAATATATTCAAATTCACTAACAATGGATGCATCATAAGCTTATTAAAATATACAAGTTACTATCGTCATGGAATTCAACACGCCGAACCACTTTTGCTGAACACTTTAAACATTCCACAGCTCTCAGTTGCTATGTGCAACAAACAACAACAACCCCCCCCCAAAAAAACTGATCTGAAAAACATTAACTAAATAAAATTAAATGAAAACATTCATAAATTATAAAATACATGCCATCTGAAATCCAACGTTCTCTCACACGACAACAGCTTTACCTCCTACAAATATTAAACAGCAAAACTTTTAAAAATAAATAAAATATTTCAAAATTAAATTAAAAAAAAATCTTCTGGGTAAACTCACACTCATTACAATCACCGAAATAAAGCTCTGTGTTTGCCAAAAGAAAACATACAGCCGGAAACCACAACCAAATCGAAATTCAAATAGAAAATCAAATAGAAACTCTCACTAAGTTTCGCGCTCACCCAGCTTATGGAAGATTAACCATCCTTTTATAAAATAAAAGAAGAAATTAATATAATTAATGTTGTTTCTAAAAATGAGAACCTGCATTTCTATTTCAGTGTAAATTCAGTTTATTTAATAATGTACCTTATATTTAATTTAAAATGACTTTTTTAGAAATTATTGCTATTCAATTTAATAGGTATATACTTCTGGCAAAGGAAGCAGTGCTGCTGGTTTGACAGCTTCTGTAACAAGGGACCCACAATCTGTAAGTTTTTGCCAAAATGTAATCATACATTTGGTGATTGGTCTGTGCCTTACTAAGTAATGTAATAATACTTGTATTTAATAAATAGCAGTGTAAGTTGCATTGAAGTATTAAATAATTTTATCTTAACTTTTATCATGAAGATTTTTAACTTAATTTTATCATGACCTGATTTCTCATGCTAAAACAAAACATGTTTAAAATGTGGCAGCCCGTATATAAATGAACACTATTACAGTACAATTTTACTCTAATGTTGTTCAAGTAATCCTGTCTTCCCTCCAAAAGGATTAATCATTAGGGTGTTTTGTTTACAATGCACTAGAGTAGAGATATAAATGAGCAATATAACTACAATTATTTTAAAAGCAACCCCTGCTTTTGTTAGGTACAGAATTGGCTATACTGGCTATGTAGATACTTTGTTCTTTAATATAGGCTGGCATCAGCATGAATTTTATCATGCTATTTCTGGCACCTCAAGTAATCCCCAGGTGGGGAAACCATGCATACATTAACCACATAGGAAAATCCTTAATTGAAGAGAAAAATGAAGCTCTAACCTCATGAGTTGGCAAAGAACTGGCAGCTGAGGTATTTGAAAATGGAAATTTGAAGATGATCTTTGGAAGTACGTTAGTCGAAAAAAAATATCTAAGCATCACCAAAATGTAGAAATTGTATTTATTTGTTGTTTCGAATCCACTTCCCTCTGCAAATTGGCATTTTTCTACTTGAAGTTAGCAAAGACTAAACAACGTTCTCTGTTGACTGATGCACATACTGAAGACTCTTCAATATTAGTTTTGTGAGGCTATACACCTAATTATGATTCCTTAGTTAAAGACATGAAAATTCAGTCTTCTTATTAAGTAATAAAATATATTCCTTTTCTATCTTTCTCATTAATTTTTTGCTAACATTGTCAATCAATACTTGGATACTTAAATTTTATTCCATAAATTGTTTGCTTTATAATGTAAAATACATGTATAATAATAATTTAACATGTTAAGTATTTTACACTCTCACCCTCTTTAAAATAAGCCAGTGACAAGGGGTCGATCACGAGGCATTTTTTAGAACAAAGTAGATCTTTTGTATATAAAAGTTGTCCACCTCTGGTATATTGCATTCAATTTCATTGTCAATCCATATAGAAAGTAGTTTTTCCATCTCCTGTATTGTATAATTTTTAGAATGGGCTATTGTAATTGCTGCTGACACTATTTTTCTTTGTTCTTAAGAATTGTCCTTATTGTTGACATTGACGTTCACCACTATCTAATCTTCTGAACACTTGCATTTTGATTTCTAGCGAAATGTTTTTTCTTGTTTCTTATTATCAGCCATATTAAAAACTAAAAATTATAATATTTATCACTATATCAATCATTACATTACATAAACTTATACTTACAATAACAGCAGAAAATGTTTGAAATAATAAAAATATGTTTGTGTAACACTACAGAGAAGAAGTAACGCAGATGAACTATTTTCCATCTCGGGGTAGCTCAACGCCGCATGCAGTTTTCAGAGAATCCCACTATTCCAATGAAAACGCATTAAACCGAAACAGCGCTAAACTGACCAGCATTAAGCAAAGTCTTAACTGTATCAGTATGGCATTCCAACAACACTGTTGAAATGATATATTCATACATCAAGTTCTCAATAGGCCCACAAACGGTTAAGAATGCTGAATATTGGCAGTTTGACCTGGGATGAAATACAAAAAACAGATTGATTGTGTATTTGGCTTTCATATAATGTGAATACAGATCAGTTTCCCTTAAAAAGTCCTCCGTATGGGCTTCCTTCCTTAGCAACTAGCCCTCATGGGCTTTGCCATATTTGAATAACCTAATCAACAATAATGTTTTGTTGTAAAAGTTTGACCAAGGAAACTGTCATTACCAAGTACCTGTTACAGAATTGCTTATATGTGATCTTGCAACATATTAAAATGTAGATTAATTAAGTACAAGCATTGTCAGGATATAAGTAAATAGACAGAAAAAGAAACAGTAGCTGATTGAGCACCAGTTAGCAAATGAGTTGAAGTTATATTTTCTGCATGAAGATTTTTTCATTGAACATATGCCAAAATTTAAGATGGGAGTACTCAATGCAAAGCTAAAAATAAACAATTAAAAGTAAGTTGTTTTGGAGGGGGGGTCGAGCTACAGTGAAGTTAAGATCCTGGTGAAGAAAAAGCTTAGATGGGTATAATCTGAAGAAATGAAAATGCTTTTATTTAATGGTGATTAGTAGTGATGAATAAAAATCTAATTCTTTTGGTCAATTATATTTTTAATAGACATATTCCTTTTAGTTATGTAGTAAAATTATTATAGATATATATATATATATATGTAAGAAAAAATTCTAACTTTAATTTGCCCCTCAAATCTCATGTTTAATTTGGTTATCTCTGTTCTGTTTTAAAAGTAGTAACATGCTTATAATAAATTTATCACTGCATCATTGAATTGCATCATTTCAAAGTAATCTCACATGATTGTTATAAATCTCATGTGATTGTTATATTAGCTCATGATGCATGTATTTGCATAATGAAAAAAAAAAAAAAACTTTCAGATAATAATATGTGCTCCTCTGACCCCCCGAAAAATTAATTCATCTCTAGGAATAAAGTAAAACCACAACTGTATTATTCTTTAAGTTATTTTCATATTGTGATGCTAACATTCTTTTCCTGCTTGCTGTACTGTTAACATGTAATATCGGATTTTAATGAAAGTTTCCTGCCACTGCAAATATTCTCTGTGCAAACAGTTTGTGTTGGCATGCTTAATCATTTTTTTCGAATGACTTTTGGCATTTGAAAGAAAGAGACTTGCTTTAGAACATTGTTTTGTGAAATTTGTAAAAACACATCATAAAGTACAAGGTGTCTGAAGTGGAGCTATCATGCTACCAGATTAGAACCATCATTTATTTCCGTTTCTGTTGCAAAAAGTCAGCTACAGAATGTAACCAAATCATGTGTACAGCTTTTGGTACTAATGTTGCATCATAAGACCATGTGAAGGTTTGGTACCAAAAGTTCAAAAACAAGGAAGTACCACTTGAGAAGCAGAGTGCTCTGGTCGGACTACTAATGTTGATGAGGCCCACTTGTGAGAACTTGTGAAAGAAGATCTAGAGCTTGCTAAGGAGTTAGGTGTTAGTGCCATGTCCATTAGCTGAGCTATGCATCACATAAACTTTATGTACAAGTTCAATGGCTGGGTACTGCATGAGCTGCCTTGGCAATGTCACACAGCACAGTTTGACTAACAAAAGGCTCATGCTTTGTATCTGGTGGAATTGCCTTGGTATTATCCACAAACAGTATCTGAAAAAAGGTAAAACCCTCAAGTAAGGTCTACAGTGAGATGCTAGTTTGTGTTGACGTTGCTATTAAGGAAAAATGTCGAACTGAGTTCTGGCTCATAAATCTTTCATCAAGATAATGCAAAACCACATGTGTCTGCATTTGCCAGCAGAACTCTGTATGCACTCGAATTGGGATCTTATGCCCTGGCATAACTCCTTTGGACTTCTACCTTTTTTCACACCTACAGCTACGTCTTGCTCGTGCTATCTTCCATTCTGCACAGGATGTCCGAAATGAGGTTGATCTATTTTTGGGCTCATGGCTATCAAGTTTCTGGTCCAAAGGCTTTGAAAAACTATGGCAGAGAATCATTGATTTGGGTGGTGATTAGTATCCACTAAATGTACTGCTTTCATGTTTTTTTCTAACTTTATTAAGAACATTTGTTGGCAGAAAATGTTCATTACAACCAGATACATTGCTTATTTTTATTACTTCAAATATGTTATAAAGATGTGAAAAGTGAAGAATGGCTGCACAAATTGCATCAATTTAGTTGGGTAAGAAGTACTGAATAGACTTCGACTGCAACTAAAACTTTATGCACCAATTTCATCACATTCTGTATCATCCAGATTAAAATTTCTATTACATATATATGTGCTTAATTTTTTGAACATAATACATTTTATATATATATATATACACACACACACACACACATAAATGTTTTAGATTATAATCCTATTTTGCATAGCATTACATTTTAAGGAACTTATTACTATGTTATGTGGGTTACTGTGTTATGTTAAAAAAATATAACTGTGAAATTTAATCCATGTCTCAGAACATATTATTAATTATTAAAGTGTACAATAGTTACTTAAAAAAATATAACTGTGAAATTTAATCCATGTTCTCAGAACATATTATTAAAGTGTACAATAGTTAAATGATGTAAAATAAAAACTCTTCAAACTTGGTATGTATAAGTTGGATGAAACGGCATTGTTAGTCGTTTCATATTAAATTGTTTTACTTCTTTTCCTTGTAATTGTGTCATGATTGTCAGATTTTTATCGATGTTTTCCTGAAACTTCATTTTTTAAAATTATTTTTATTTACTTATTTATTTTTGCAAAACTGAACATTATTCTCATGATGATTGCAAATATGAAATATGTTTGTATATGTCTCACATAGTGTGTTTTAATTACTTGTCAAACTTTTAGTTGCATTTAAATAGTTGCTGAAATAGCTATTATTAAACAAACAGTTTAGTTAGTAAACACTAACCGAATAGATAGTTTGATTTTTGAAGCATACAGGAGATAACAGAGTTATGTTTCTTGTACTTATAATGACGATGAATAGACTTGTGTTTGTATGCAAAAATTTTGTTCAATGATTTTATTCTTAAATCATTAGCTATCATATCATCAGCATGAGATGTGATTCCTCCCCCCCTCCCCTGAAAGAATAAATTGCAGTTGGAATTAAAAATATTTGTATAAGAATCTTCCAGCATTCATGGAAGGAAATGGAATATCTGTTAGATAGTTTATAGTTTTTATTTTTGGCGGTTTGTGACTTGTTTATTTTAAAAATGAAACTGTGAGGGTTATTTAGATTTGGATTTATTGATTAAATTTTAATTTTATTAAATTTTCATTTTAATTTCACAAAAAGTAAGATAAATAAATGAAAGGGGAAAAAATCGAATGCAAATAAAACTTTATGTCCCTATTTCATGTATAAGAAATGCAACTTCTGTATCTAAGTTCATTCAGGTTAATTTTCATGCGCTCTGTATTTACGAAATCAAACAACATCTGAAATTTTCTTTGATATATACAAGAGCTGACCATCTTTTATCTATATTTTTATACTATGCAAATAGAAATTATTAAATATTTTGTATTTAAATCATCATTAGAATCTAAATTTCCATCAGAAATTATTATTGAAATATTTTGTATAAGAAACAGTACGTTAAACATTTTAAATTTATAGCATTTATCATTTAAATTATATTGCAGAGAAATTTTATAATGGAAGGTGGAGCCATGGTTCTTGCTGATGGAGGTGTTGTATGTATTGATGAATTTGATAAAATGCGTGAAGATGACAGGGTTGCAATTCATGAAGCTATGGAACAACAAACTATTTCTATAGCAAAGGTATGTAAGCTGGGAAAAATTCATTTATCATTGATTATGATTGAAATGATAAAGTATTTCTCCCTTCCCTTCTTGTATGATTTTTGTGTTATAGGAATGATGAGAAATAGATTTTGTTATTACATTGATAAAAACTACATTTGTAAATGTTACATCTCAGTGTTTTAATCAGAATCATATTCATTTAATAATATATATGTGTTTGAATAATTTATTATTCAAATTATTTTCATATTTTAAAAAACTGCGGTTTTGAATAGAATATGTGCAGTTCTGAAATGTACTTTTTATAGTGCCTAAAGAAGTTTTTGATGAATTTATTTTGAATGGAAACAGTATTTTCTATCTGGTACGTTTTCATGCAATATAAATGACAAAGTATAAGATTAACTTGGGGGGATATAAACCATATAATTTTAAGGACTTCATTGCTTTCCTTGGAAGAAGTAATGCAGATTCTAATTTAAGTTTTTTTCAGTCACAGTCCATCTGCTCTTTTAACCTTTGTAGAGAAAGCAGCTATGTGCTCAACAAATACTGTCCAAGAAACCATGATGATTATTCAGATCGAGGCAAATAACACATAAAACATGATTCAATTAATTCAGATCGAGGCAAATCAATTGACTCATGTTTTATATGTGTTCAAATCCCAAATAAGACATCATATTTATATTATTATGCATATTAATACCTTAAAAGCAATATATCAAAATCTTTGCATCTGCAGATTTTAAGTACCTTGTGCCAAGGCATACAAAATCCAGTGAGCCAGAAATGCACTTAAAATGCCTTTATTATTTCTAATAAAATGTTTTTAATTATTTAGATTTATTTCTCTTGATCTGAATTTGCAGCCAGATGAACTTCCTAAATTTTTATGATAGTCAAAAGACGATTGTTACATCTGTCATTGGCTTAGACCTTGGTCACCTTACAGGTGACACCATGAGTTTGTCCAGTTTTGAACAAAAATCCCATGAGAGATGGATTTCAGGGTCTCCCACCCCTTTTCCTCTACCACAGATTTCTCAAGATGACTTTAGGCTCTATAGTATTTTCAATACTCCTATGCTGCAAAGGCACTCTGCATTTACTAACAGTCGAGGCCTTCTCTGAGATTTAAATCTGGGCCCAAAGCTATTGCAGTGGCCTCCTGTACCTAAATGGATGGTTGTGTGTTTTTATGCTTTTCTTTGAGTATATCATGACTAAAAACCAGCATCTCTTGGAAAGTCCTCCATGATGGCATTCCTTCCCAAGTAGTTGTATTGTCCTTTGTCATTTCCAAATAATCCAATACCTTTTTCTTTCTTTCTTTTTTTTTTCAGAAGTCATTTGTAGTTTTAAAAAAAAAGTGTTGCGTTTTACTATGTTCAGATATTGTTTCACGCTCAAGCATAATAATATGAAGAAAGATAAAACATCAGAAGATTACAGGTTTTCTGCTTAGGTGCAACACTTGATTAAGTTTGAGATGCCTGCCTGACAAGAATGTTTTACTTAAAACAGAACACTGTGTATGTTGTGTCATTTAGTTTCCTCTCTCCATTTTGAAGGTCTTGGCAATTGTTTTGTAACAAGTCTTAAACTTCTTGTGTGATACAGTGTTTACTCTTTATATAGCAACAAAGCTCTGCTGATGACAGTTATGCCATAGTGTATATGCTTGATGTAATAAAGTATATATTGGATTTTTTAATCCTGTAGAAACAATGTGCTCTGAGAATAGCATCTGTAACCCTCTGAGCTGTACTGGTTTTTGGATCTGTCATGACCTTTATTTAAACAGAATTTATCAGCTAAATTTGTATGATTATTTATTTTAGTCTCTAATTTCATAAACTCACATTCATTAAGATGAACTTTACATTATTAAAGAAAGCAAGAAAGCGAAAGATCTTAAATTTTAAGCTAATATGTACCAGGTGACAAAAAGTCTCATGACTGGCACCTGTCATGGCACTCAGAAAGTTAATTTAGATTGTCATTGGAATAACTGTGATAGGAATGGTATTAATTTCAAATGGAAAAAGCTTTTAAGCCATGTAGCATTTAGATAGAAACTATTTCTTCTAATATGTTCGCTATGTAAAATTTTCATTTGAAATTGGTGATATTAAATTCTAATTACTTTTCTTTTTAAAGAGCTTAAGCATAAAACTATTGTTCAATAGCAGTTTCTAAATTCATGTCACTGATAAAACTATATAACTGGAGGTGCAAAACTTATCTATATATTCATCACCAACATTATCAAAATTTTGATTCATTAATGGCTGAATGAAGATAGCACATTTTTGCTGACGACAAATAATAACTACAAATCCCTTAAAGAATAGAAATAAAATTGTTTAGAATATAGATGGTAGATCCTTCTACTTCATAATTCATTATTGATGATTTCATATATGTTTGTTTATGAGCAACTTAAAATTTAGGAGTGCAATACAAGTCAAAGTAAACTTACAGCTGTTGTAAAAAGTCTGTTCTGCTGACAGATGGCACTATCTTCTGGTTTGCTTTACTCCTTTTGGATATAAATACAACTGTGGCTTTCCGTCCACTTCAGATTTCTTTACTTCTTATGAAGAGGTCCCTGTTTGCCTAGAATCTTGACTGAAATCTATGTTGGACACAATGGTGTTGCTTTGCCTAATTTTGTTATTGAATGCAGTTCGTTACAGAGATAATTGCACAAGAACAGAGTTACTATTTATATGAAATACATTACACTATTCTCCATTTTATCTTCATGGAATATACGTCTCAGTAGGGCTAGGGTAATAATTGTAGTTTTTTACATTTACTGCTATATGATATGTTAGATTTTCAAAATGACTACAGAAGTTTGTACAGCTCAACATGGAGTTCAGGTACGAATAATAAAATATTTTACATGGTAAAGAATATATGCACCCTTATATAAGGTAATCATATGACATGCACTGTTGTATTTTGCCATTAACTTGTATTATGCCAATACTAGTGGAAAGGTAGTTGTAGTGTTACAGTCTGTTCAAGAATAAAATGCTGTTGTTGGAAAATGCAGTACAGAGGGGAAATAAAATATTCCAACAAATCATATTTATTATGTGTTTCTTCCGGCACATAGAGAAATAATTTTTTTGCAGTGTATTTTGCAGGATTTTATTTTCAAAGATATTTTCAATCCAAGCTCACCAGTAAGTGTCCACTGGCCAACGTAAACGTAAATGCTTTATGCATTCACAACTGAATGTATAACGGTTAGGATTTCCTAGGAATCTGCAAGGGCAGAAATTTGATTCTGTAAGTCTGAATGTATTGAACTGTCTGAAAAGTCAATAAATTTTTTCTTTATTCTACTAATATATTAGCTCTAATATTCTATGATATCAGTATTCTGGAAAAGGTCCATGTCTGGTTAAGAAGTTTGTCATGTATATGGAGAAGCAGAGAAAACGTTTAGAAACCTTGGGAATAAACTTACATATTCATCTTCCAGTTGGCAGCATATTGCCAACATAGTTGCAAGTCATATTAGAGTTTCCATAGTTTTCTTTTTAGAAGTGAAGCTAGAAATGAAATTTCCTCTAAGAAAATATCAAAAGCATCTTTTTTTTGTCACGACATCAGCTAATTTATTTCCGGGGGTGCTTACATGTGAGTTGCTATAAATTTTGGTTTTACACTCAAATTTATTTGAAAAATATGTCTTCTGAATGGCAGTCAGCTCAGCATAAAAGACCGGTTTGCTGATGTTGAGTTGTTGTCCCAATTTTGCAATAATAAGGCCATCATTGAATATATGTAGCCCACAACCAGTAAAATGAGAACACTTGGAAGGCAGTCTGAGGGTCTCTCACCCTTCGTCCTCTACCATCAACCTTTTGAGAGGACTTTAGGCTTGCTGTGTATTTTGAGTGCCCTCTTGCTGCATGGATATTATATACTTACACATATCTAAGCCTTCTGCAAGATTCAAACTTAGGCCAATCAGTATGGTAGTCAGCATCAGTGACCACTATACTAGCTTAGCAGCTTACCACTCAAGCACTGGAAGTGTGATCCAGGTCAGCATCAATACAGTATCAATCAATGCATTATTAATGCTCAAGCCAGCAGGTGTTTGAAAGTGACATATAGGAATCTGAGTTAGTTTGCAGAAAAATCACATTTACAGCATACCTGTTTTCTTTCGTTAATATTCCCCATTTCTAGGCGTTAAAGATTTTTTGTTATTTTATTTTTATTTTTTTACTTTTATTTATTTTTTGGTTGGTGATTCAGAGGTCCAGATATTAGATCACTTTGGATTTTGGACTGTATTCATTTTATATTTTTATGAAATATCTCATTCAAACATGAATCAAAACATGAATGTGTATCAATAATTATATATCATGGTAATATGAAACATAGGATGCTGTCTGTTAGCATTAAGTATTATTTACAATGATTATATGAAGTTCAGTCATAAATAACAAATAGAAAAAGGTTCTCCCACTTGGTTCAAACAGCTGAAATAAATACTTATAGTTTAATGCCTAAACTGTCAAAAAAATTTTTTTTAATTTAGTTGCCTCTTGGTTTTCAAGTTAAAGGGGAAATTGAAAAAGTGTGAAAAAAGTACTTAGATGGAATTTGTCATGAATTCCAAACAAGCATTAATCTGCAAAACCAGTCTTGAAGACAAAGGGTTGTTAAATACTGTGAAGATCTTATAAAAAAAATTATAGTAGACTGGAATTAGAAATAATTTACTAACAAACATAGCTTACAGTTTTTTGAAATCCTAAAGCTGAGTCAAACTCAATCATTAAACAAAAATGAAAAAAAAGTTAGATGCAGAAGCTTGACAGGGTCAGGACAGCCAAAAATATAATCATTTTTGTTAACTTTGCAGTAATACCAAACTTTTCGTGGATTAAATTAATTTTGAATTCTCTGATGTTTGATATTTGAAAATAAAAAATTATTTTTTATTTTTCATTAGGCTGGGATTACAACAACTCTGAATTCTCGCTGTGCAGTATTTGCTGCTGCCAACAGTGTGTTTGGAAGGTGGGATGAAAGCAAAGCAGAGGCTAACATAGATTTTATGCCTACAATTTTGTCACGATTTGATATGATTTTCATTGTTAAAGATGAACATGATGAAAGGAAAGATAATGTAAGTATAGTTTAAAATATTAAAAAAATTTTTAATTGTCAAACTTTTATGCAAATAAATGTCTTTGTTGTTGTTGCTAATTCAGAAATGAAATAAATGCACTTTATCAATGCTTTGTTAACATGCTACTGAATTATAACTGAAATATTGAAGTTACTCATAAAATTTTTTAGTATGTTTTACTTGCATTTATGGCTTAATAATATTAATTGTAAGAGCTTTATGAAAGAAAAGGGGGATTTCATAGCTTACAGATATGTATTTTTTTTCTTAGTGTTTGTGTGTGTGTGTTTGCTTTCAGTAGCCCATTAAAAATTTAAAATGATAAAAATTATTAATATGCGGAAGGACAATGTTTTTGAATGTACATTTGAGCATTTGCCATAAAGAATGCACAGATAAGTGTTCTTACAAGTAACTGTATAGGAAGTTTTCAGAAAGACTGCAGTAAATCCTGTGTAACCACTGCAAAAATTTGTTTCCATTTTTTCTGAGAATGATGGTTGGTAAGTATGTCTGGTATGCAATTCATGCTTTCATCCAAAAGGTGTTTCATCCAGAATTCATCATCAGTGTGTTCAGTTGGGTTGAAGATTATGACCAGGGAATGACAATTTATGCCAATTGAATGCTTTCATCTTCTGCTGAACAGAGCTCTGTATCATCTCAGTGTTACTTTGTGGTGCACACATTTCATTAGAAGATCTGTTTCTGTTTCCTGTATCTATGTTTATATTTTTACTAGATATTTCCCAAACATTCTGTATATATAATATATTTGTAATTTTACCACTTGAAAACCAGGAAGGGAAAAATACATTAAGTATACTATTTCTAAAGATATGGTTTCAATGATACATAAGCACATTAAAAAGCACATATAAAGACATCTAATATAATTATATTATGTACTTCAAAGGACTTCTTCCATAATATTCTTTTCATGACACAAAATTATTACTTGTACATACAATTTGCATTGTTATCATAAATCAGAGATTTCTAAATTTGGAAAAAAAAACTATGTGAAAAAAGTGTGTGAGTAAATGCAGTACTTTGTACACTCACACATATACAGGATTTGGACAAAAAGGGACAGGCAGGGTTTTGACAAAACATACATACACATTTAGTATTTAATATTTTTTAATTCCAATATATGTAGTATTTAATGTAATATAGTAAACATAACATATTTAGTAGTTAATATAATTAAATTTCAATATATACATTGTAATTAAATTATATTATAACCTTTTAAAGTATTACAAAGATGAGAAAAAAAAATTAAAACTAGTATACAAAAAATTAGAGGCTTAGCAAAAGTGAAGTACGTTTTACCATTTGGACTAGACCAGAGTTTCTTCAACTGTGGGTAGTGATCCCAAACGGGGTTGTGGGACCTTCATGGGGGTTGCCAAAAATTTTAGCAATTTTGATATTTCATTAACTTATTATAATAATTTTACAATTACCAAATATTTTTACATAATTTATCTGAAAATACATAGAGATAAGACAATACAGACAAAGAAAAAACGAAAATATTTCGATGCATTTTTTTTTTTAAATAATAGAAACGTTCATTTTACTTTAAAAAATTAAAGTTGATGATCTAAAACTGCACTAGTACATTACATTACAAGTGAAGAAACTGACAGTTTCACTCACATGTATGTCGGATTTGCCAATGTTTATGGTCCCCACATCAAAAAGTTTAAGAAACCCTGGACTAGACTAACCTTGACCAAAGTATTTTTGTAATGTTTTGCTTGGAAGGTTATAATTTTAGTATTTAATATAATTTACTTACAATATAATTTTGGTGCTAAAGTACAGTTATTCCTTTGGTTTAGAATAGTATTTATATTTTAAAAGATTTTTCTTAATTCATTTTCCTGCATTTTTTTAAAACTGTTCCTTATATGAAAGTTTCTTGAAATATTTTATCTATTGGACAATAATTAATGGGTGTTTTAAATACTGTACTGTACTTTGAATTTTAGACTTTAGCAAAGCATGTTATGGGCTTACATATGAATGCTTTGCAAGCTACTGAAGAAGTAGAAGGTGAACTAAGCCTCATCACCTTAAAGAAATATATTGCCTATTGCAGATCGTAAGTACTACTGAATTAGTTTAACTTTGAATACTGTGTTCAGGCAAGGGAAATTTAATTACTTTTAACAGAATTTTCTTTTTAAGCATTGATTATTGTATGTCTTTACTTAGACCATAGTAAATTGAAATTGAGTATTTGTATATAATTTCCCATGCAGAATTACATGTGATAAATCCTTTCTCTTTTCATGTAATGTTTTATCTGAAATTAATACGAGGAATCACAAGCAATAATTCAAGCAGCAATAATTCATCTGACACTTTAGGTAGAAAAAAGTATTATGCCTGTCTTGTAAAATCTAGAAGTTCTGTCTTCTTTTAATCCCTGAAGTATGTCATTTTACATTTTACGAAGGATTTAACTAGCAAGAGCAGACTTGACCACTGCAGTAAATCGATGTATAAGAGTAAGTGCATAATATCCTTTACCTTTAACCTAACACCCATGCACACTCTTTAAAGCAGCAACATTTCTACAGTTGTTGTTAGATACACCTTGTAACAATACTTTTACATTTGCTACTAAAGGCAGTATCTGTTTGGTTATATATATGGAATATAAGTATTTCTAATTTTAAAAAAAAATCTGAATGGTTTCAGATTAACGTTCGTCCAAAAGGATTTGTTAAGGATTTTCATGCTCTTGCTGAGCTCGCAGTCTACCAGTCTGCTGTTACAATCACTCCTGCTAACCACCTTTCTTTTCTTTTTCTTTTTTGTCATTTTTAGCTTTATTATTAAGCATTGTTTTCTTTCCACATATGCCATATACAATTTAACGAAAAAATGAAGAAGATTTTAAAAACCATATAGTGGTATATGTTCGGAATTCCCGATGCAGTATTAAATGTTAGCATGTATCAATATTTTTCTGTTTTTCTTTTCAATCTTTTCTCAATTCATCATATCATTGTTCAGTTTTCTTAATAGAATGGCTTACAAAACATATTTTTTTCTTGGGGGAGGGAGTCTTTTTATTGTTACCACTTTGTGTGTTAACTTTATCTATGAGATATCACGCTCTTCACATTTACGCCACATAAAATCCAATTCAATGGCTAAATCCCAAAATACTTAAAAACAGCATATTGTTAGACCTTCCGGTAGACAGTCTCGCATACCAAAGATAAAAGTGTTTTATTCTGTACAGTGTTGCCACTGCTCACGTTCAGATCATTGAGTTTGTTAATCAAAAATATGAAATATAATGAAAAAAATATGAACATCATTCTGTGAAAATTTTGAATATTTTTTATTTGGTAGATCAAGAATTAAATGCATTTTCAGCCTAAATGGGCATTAGCCTAGAAAGGCTATTAGTCTAAAAGCAGTATTTTATGCCGGATCACTATAAACAGCTGTATTACTTTTCAGATTGTTGCTGCCAAATATTATTACCCTGTATTGTAGTTAAAGAAATTAAATAATGAAGAATCTGCGTGAATGTATGTATATTTCTCGCATTACGAAAAAACAGTGATACCTAGAACCATCAAATTTTAAATAACGTACTCCTCTATTTGAATATGGTCACCTGGAAGCCTGAGTCTCGATTTTGTTTTATTATCTATTTAATATTTTTTAAACTTTTAACGAACTTTTGATTAAGAAACTCAACAATTTCAAAGGGCAACAAACACACTATGTGAACTAAGATATTTTTATCTTCAGCATGCAGTATTGTCAGAAAATCTAGACATATGCTGTTTTTAAATATTTTTAGCCCTGTGTATGTATCTGTAAAGGAAAAAAATGCCACTTTGACCATAATATAAAATACGTAAGCTTTCAGATTTTTTAAAAATCATATTTAAATAATAAATAACTTTTACAGTAATGCACTGAAGTTACGCCATAGGTTGGACTGACAAAAAGGGCGTAAGTCACGATTTAACTTTGTTCTATTTTTTTTTAAATCATTTAAATGAATCCAATTCGAAAGAAAGAAATGAATAATTTTTAAGAACTGCATCTATTGCTTTCAAATAATTCATTTTGTTAGTTTACAACACACAGATTCAATCTGAAAGGTCTGATTACATTTTGCTGATGGCCCTATTGGGCTTTTTTAAAAAAATTCCCTTGACGTTTTACAAAAATGTCAATCGCTACATTTCGGAAATAAAATTGTTTGGCAAGCCATGAATATTTATATTCCTTCATGTTATATATTTCTGTAATTGTTCTAGAAAGATGAGGAATTACCTGTCTTATTCAATGCAGATGAAGGCATAATTCTGAACATCTTATTACCTGTGCAAAATGAGGTATATTCTGGTTCCATTAAGTTTGAAATTTCATTCAAATGGAAAGGAAACTTTGTGCAAAGTGTGGTGAATTAGTTCGTTGCAATTTACTATTGTGTACATCATTATTATTATGCTGAATTAGTATGAAAAGTCTTAGTACATTTATTTATTAATATTGATTGATATTTATTTTGAAATCAAAAATATTTTACTCCCAAAATAAAATTACAATTTTATCATTTAACAGGAGATGTGGACCCCGCCTTTCAAACGAAGCTGCTGAGAAGTTAAAAAATTACTACCTTTTTATGCGTAGCAGTAGCAAAGAGCATCAAGGTGTAGAAAAGAAGTCAAATATTCCTATCACTGTGAGGTAGTTTTATTTATATACAGAATTATTTTTATTGAAAAGTTTAAAAAAATGTTGTAATGATATAAAAATAAATTTTACAATTTATCAGTAATTGCATTAAATATCTTTAATAATGCTATTAAATTATTAATCATTCATTTTTGAAGAAAGAAATGTAGGTACAATCACTCTACAAATCTTAAGCATAGGATCATATTTTTTATTCAATAAAGCTTTAAAATTTATTGAAATTTCTGATGTAAATATCGGGTTTTAACGAAAATGTCTTTGCCACTGCAAATATCGTCAGTGCAAACAGTTCACATTGCCGTGTTTAATCATGTATTGTCAAACGATTTTTGACATTTGAAAGAAAGAGTCTTGTTTTAGAGTACTGTGATGTGAACATCTTAAGTACAAGGTGTCTGAAATGGAACTAGCATGTTACCAGATTAGAACCATCATTTACTTCCAGTTCTGTTGCAAAAAGTCAGCTAATCACCAAATCATGTGTACAGCTTTTTGTACTGATGTTGTATCATATGACACAGTGAAGTTTGGTACCAAAAGTTAAAAAACAAGGACAGTGCTATTCAAGAAGCAGAGTGCTGTGGTCGGCCTACTGATGTTAGTGAGGCCTGTCTGTGAGACTTGTGGAAGAAAATCATTATGCAACCACTCAACAGTGCTAACAGTTAGACGTCAGTGCCATGCCCATTAGTCATGCTATGCATTGCATAAACTTGATGTATAAATTCAATCGCTGGGTGTGACATGAGCTGACTCAAGCAGATAAGAACAGATGTGTTCGGGCTTGCACTAATCTACTCGAATATCAATGCAAGGACAAAATTTTGGACTGGATTGTCGCTTCTGATGAAAAATGGGTTTACTTCAACAACACAGGTAGGAAAGCAGGTTGGTCTATGCTCGACGAGCCTGTCAGCAACATCACAAAGCACAATGTGACTAACAAAAAGATCCTGCTTTATATCTGGTGAAATTGTCGTGGTATTATCCACAAAGAGTATCTGAAAAAGGTAAAACCCTCGACCGTAAGGTCTACAGCGAGATGCTAGTCAGTATTGACGCTGCTATCAAGAAAAAATGTCGAACTGAGTTCTGGTGCAGAAAGGTTATGTTCTATCAAGATAACGAAAGATTACATGTGTCTGCATTCACCTGATGGACTTGCAAAGAATCTCTTGCCACCCCCATCATATAACTTCTACATTTTTTCACACCTGCAGCTACATCTTGCTGGTGCTATCTTCCATTCTACAGAGGAAGTCCGCAGATCTATGACTTATTAGTAAAGCTTTGTTATGCTTACTTTCTCATGTCAATTCATGCCATTATGTTAAACAGACAAACAAAAAATACCTGCATTTTATTCTTATGATCTTTATTTGGTAAAGGCTTCTTCAATCTTCTCTTATTTACGAATTCAGTTATTTGAAATATCTGATAGAAACACTTTGAGCAATTATTGACAAAGCCTTTTGTAAATGTTCCTTTGACATTATTAATGATATTCTTATGTTACAAAGAGAAATAATAATCTTGTTGTCACTGTTATTTTTCCTTCTGGCAAGTACAAAATTGGTGATATTCTCCAAAAGTTTAACTTTCAGGTTATTTTTTTACAAATCAATTAATTAGTTTGGTGCTTAAAAATGCTATTTTTGATTTAAATTCCCGAGGAATTACAATATTTTTTGTCCATATCATCTGACATTGAATGAGACACTAAAACATGAGACAGCATTAAAACATTAAGAAACATGAATCCAATATCCGTAAAGGGCAAATAAGTAAGGCATTTGGTAGCTAATGATAGCTAGTTCATTAACCACAATTGTAATTTTAATTCTGTTAAAATATCTTCCTTAATAAATTAAATGCATTTGAAAACCTTTTATGTAATAATTTCATAAAATGATTTCAATTTTAATAAGTTTACAATTAACATTTAAGTAAAAATTTTAGCTCTAAAAATGTTTATTTTATAATCAATGACATTAACAAAATAATCATGCTAATGAAATTAAAATTGGAATGTATCATTTATAATTTGAGTAATCGTAGTTATTTCATAACAGTTTATAAGTTTTAAATCATTAATATTGTATTTATTTTAGAATTATTAGATTTTTGTTATGCAACATTTATAGGTTTAATGTTATGAATACCAGATAATAAAATATCCAATTTAATAAAAAAAAATTTCAGTAGGAAAAGGCCAGTTTTATTAACTGGGTTTCACTGTACTCATTCTTAATTTAATCACTTTATCACTTGCCCAAGGGAAACGTGTTGGTTTGAAAAATGTTGTCAGTAGCTTTGAACTAGCTTTATATATATATATATTTAACAAATATTCTCTATTTGTAAAAAGTAAATATAAATTTACAATTGCAAAAATAAAATTAATTATTGCTGCGAACCAATTTACAATACCATTTTAATTTTAAGAGCATAGTTAAATTAAGTGTATTTATTTAAAACCATGATTAAAATAAAAAAATAAAAATACATAATTCCTAAAAATTAATCTAAAAAAAATTTTTAAATTAAGACAAATTAGCATAAGTGAATAACTGTTGAACAGGCAGGAGACAGACTTATCAAGGGGAAGTTGCCTCCAAACCTATCTCTTCAATTACTCAATTTGTGTTTCGTCATCTCTATAGACAAGGGTAAAAATTTAAAAACGAAAATAAAATCAAATGCTGTGAAATACTCAAAATGAAATTAAAAAGAAATTAAACTAGTTAGAATTTGGAGGAATTAAGCAATAAAAGACTAGGAATATTGGTTAAAGGTCAATAGATAGAAAACCAAATAATTTTAAAGCAAAACAAAAGTAATATACTATATGTTGTATATATATATATATTATATATATATACACACTCACACACCTAATATTCTAGTATCTAATGTGCACTTTTAATAAAAAATATAAAATCTGAATTTATGAATATGTGTTATAGAGCACATATAAAAGTGATAGATTTAAAAATAGGGAAAAGATAAGCATAGAAAAATTAGATTTTTACATGTACCTAAATGCTGTTTGTTTAAAAGAACTGACATACCTTATGAACTTAAAAATTTTCTTTATCAATTAACATGAAAAGCTCATCGTATTTGTCTTCCGTTATCATTTAGGCACATCATTGAATTCTGTTTGATCTTTACCATCACTGTTACTCTGGTCCATAAATAAATAATTATCTTCTCTTCCATCTAGATTGTTAGATGTACTGCGTTTTTTAAATGACTTTTGAATTATGTTGGGTTTAATTTCATTGTATGCTTTTATTGTCCATTCACACACTATTTCTAGACTAGCAGTATGCATTTGAAATCCTTTTGTAAATGTTTTTTCAGCTTGTAACATCCACATATTCCACTGTTGTTTTAAATTTTCTTTTAACTGTTTATTGCTACACATATCTAAAGGATGAACAAATAGTTTTAATCTGCTTGGAAGAACTGCTATGTCTGCATTACATTATTCCAGCAATTTATTCATATTTTCCATTAGATCTGTCTGAACAAGTCCCAAACAAAAATGCTTTGGATTCTTTAAGGCAATAGGATGCTTTTGCCAAACATTTCTTATCCACAATTTCACACTGTTCTTGTCCGTCCGTCCTTTCTTGTGAACATGAAGGAAAACACAATTTGGGAAATTGCATTTCAGCTTCGTCTTTCTTTTAAAAATTACCATGGGTTTTAATTTTGTATCAAACGCTAAAAAATTGATCCATTCTGGTGATTTGATTTTCTGCGACCCAGTTCACAGTACTTTCTTCTAAGATAGGCTAGTTCATCACTCTTTTACACAAAGCACATTTATTCTTTGGCATATTCATTATTGTGATTTCATTTATATTCCACTCACACATAGAACTTTCACTAACACCAAACATCCTTGCTGTAGCACGATTTTCCTTTTCCTTCGCAAAGCATTTGAAACCAGCACATTGGGGTTTTTTTTTTTTTGCTTTGCAGAAGCCATATTTACTAAAAGCAACACTAGATCAATTGCATTTGAACTAAAGTAAATGTGATTTATTTAAGCTTCCAATGTTCACTTCAGAATCACAGCTTCAAATGGCTACAGCAGGAGTAAACATCTGACTCCTAATTCCACGAACTCATTCGAACTGGAAGTGCATTCTTACTCCAAATTATGTCCCCCTTTTCTTGAAACTCTAGAAAACATTCTTGTGCCTACATGCATTAAATACAACCCACCCTCTTTGCAAAATTATTTACTCCTCAAGCAATTCCCTCCCACACATTCTTCCTCTTATCTTTTGTCAATTCAGTGTACCATTGTCGAAAGCGTGGGGGAAATCTTTGATTGAATAACTTCAAAGGATAAGGGCATCGCACATGTATCATTTAGGTTTCTTCATAAAGAAAAGGGTGCATGTTGTATGGTGAATATACGTAAAAATGAAAAAAAATGTAGTTTGAAATTATAGGTGTGTGTTATTCGCTGGAATATATTGTACATATTTTACACAATTTTTGGAGTATTTAAGATGGCCATTGACCTTTTGATATTATTTGAATTGATAAAATTGATCGAACCTACACTTTCGAGACTTTTCAAATTAATGAGTCTGTCTCAGGACAAACGTATAAACAAATGTATAAAACATTATTTGTACTTAACTGTATAAAACTAACATTTAGACGTGTTACCAAATAAAATTCCTTCTGAAGCTTAAAACAGAAATTTCTGTAAACTATTTTGTTAATTATAATAGCACATTGTTTTTATTATCACATGCAGAAACTTCTAATTTTTAAATATATTTACTGCTTGTGATTATTTCACTTTATAATAAAACATTAAGTTACTTATTTGATGTTTTAGGCAATTGGAGGCTATTATTCGTATATCTGAGTCATTAGCCAAAATGGAACTTCAGCCTTTTGCTACTGATAGACATGTTGATGAAGCAATGCGTTTATTTCAAGTATCAACTCTTGATGCTGCTCATTCAGGTGACCTTGCTGGAGCAGAAGGTTTTACTACAGAAGAGGAACACCAGATGCTTCTGCGGATAGAAAAACAATTGAAAAAGCGTTTTGCTATTGGTTCACAAGTTTCAGAATTCAGTATTGTGCAAGACTTTTTGAAACAGGTAAGTTACAGCAGTTTTAGTTTTTAGCAAAGGAATGCCATATGAGAATGTCATTGCATATAATCAGACAATATATTTATTTACAACATCGGAAAGCAATAAGTTAAGGTGGTACATTTTTGTTACAGCTATAACTTGCCTTATAGGTGCCATATTGTCAGATGTTTCCTCATGCAATGCTAGGTAAAATTGAAAGACTGGGAACTAGAGGAAAGAAAGTTCTCTAATTTCGTGATAAAATCCTCCAAAAACCCAATGTTGGGGGAAAGAACACAGCCTATGATTGTTTTGTTTTCTTTTTCTAAATAAGTTTTCATCAATTTCCACATTTTTTTAGCATCTTTTGATGTTATGACAAGATAACAAGAATAACTGGTATATACCTCTGTTCTAGAGCTATTCCAATGAACCGTTGTATTGCAGTTCATTTTATGCAGACTTTTAAGTCACAAATCTCAATAGACATTAATTCCTTACACTAAAAGGAAATGAATAACACGGCAGTAATGGAAGGTATGTTTGATCTAACAAACTACATTTGCATTCAGACATCATTTTCTTCCTGGCATAAGCAGAAACTGTTCTAGGTTCATGTCACATTTTGATTTCACAACATGGTTATTTGAGCACAATCTTTTTCATCTGTTTCTTTAAGGAACAGGATAATTGCTTCTTAATTTCCTGGCAAAAATGCAAAGCCATAAAATCCACTGCAGAGGAGGGACCAATGATTTGATGAAAAACAGCATATAAGCAATGGTCATAAAGATGATGATCTTCACAACAGAAGGTAAACCCAACTGCTGATACCTGGCGTTGAGGAAATTTGACAAAACGAAGAAAACATGAAATGCCCTTTAATGGGAAAAGTATTGTTAGGGTCATAGAATTTTCTCACACTGAAAAACTTCTTTTGAGCTGGAAGATAATACTGCAAGTACTGTTTCATAAAGTATATTTTGTGTAATCTAGGAGCAAAGTATTCCAGACTCCTTATTATAAGTAGAGACATTCTTATGAATAGTTGCAGGAGGGAGAAGCTAGCAAGTTGCATAATCAAAATGCAATAAGCATGACCTTTGTAGGAGTATCATTGACTATTTTTATTGAAAATGAGTAGCAGGTTATAATCAGATTTTCGTAGTTTGTGGATATGAAGCTTCATGATAGCCACTAGAGAATATTATAAAAATATAATATCTGAGTTATAGAAAGAAGTATGTATCTATTTAAAAGTAATATAACATGACTTCAATTAATGTTCAAAGAATTGATGAGTATATGAATATTCATCTAGGATGAGCATTAATCTTATCATTATAAAAGGAGACTCATGGATGCTGTTTTTCAGAAGAGTACCTGCATTCTTTTCAGATTTTGGTTAAAAAACTGCATGTCAGTATTTTGATATCAGCACAAGGGTATCAGTTATCCTAATGAATTGTCTGCGCGATTGCTGCCTATAAGATGTGTATATAACCTTCAATATCATTTCTCTTACAGTATGATGCTGAAGTGGAATTAAATGTGATGTTATCCTTATAGGTTTAAAAAAAAAAAAAAGAAAAAAAAAAAAGAAATTAAATTGAAAGCCATTTCCTCACAGTAGTATACCACTTCAAGCAAGAACTCTACATTCTGTGGTATTTGGCAAAAAAGGAATGAAGCCATAAACAGTAAATGGCTCCATGTAGCTTGAGAAGGAAGAGAACCAAAAGTTTTGTTTACTGTAACAAGACCATTGACTGTTTACACAGAAAATGAACAACATATGGTTATTTGATTTTTTATCTTGAAATCCATCTAAGAATGTTATAATAATATGCAAGTAGATGGATATTTATGTAGACTGTAATACTTATACTGGCAGTAAGGGAAAAGGGCTTTTGTGGGTTTTTATTTGGGAAAACAAGTGGAAATTCTGATTAAGAAAGAGTATATAATTTAATCCACTAGTAACATTATCGTGAGACTTTCAGATATCATGAACTGTCTGCATAGTGGGTATTTAAGAGGTTTGTGTAAATTCAATGTCATTTTTTGCACAGTAAAATCTTAAAATGGAATTAAATGTAATTGCAAGCCCAAAAGCACTGAAATTTGCTTACCAACCTTTTTGGGCGAAGATTTTTTTATTTTAGGCATATGAACAGAACAGTCTTGGGACACTGATAATAAAGGGGGGAAAAACAGTAAGCAATACAGTACAGTGTTGGAGAAGAATTGAAAACTAATAATATGCAGGTTTCACAATGGGCTTTTGTTATTCATTCTCTTGATAAAGTTCTGTAATTTTGCCTACCATTGTAACATGAGTCCTTACACCATCTGATCAAAAACCCTGATCTGTTTCTCATTATTTAATTACCACATTGTATTCAGTTTGGTGCTTTTCCACTTTTAAGAAGCCTTTATTAGTCATGGCTCCTTTTAAATCCTGTAATAAATAGCTTGTTATTTATTTGCTAATAAAAATAGATCAGTTTTTATTATTTAAATTCATAAGTGATGGTTCATTTTTCTTCCAGAAATATCCAGAAAGAGCTATTTACAAAGTATTGTACTTGATGATTAGAAGAGGAGAACTTCAACATCGTATGCAAAGAAAAATGTTGTACAGGATTAAATGATCGAAAATCTGTGGAATTATCTAATAAGATTTTGTATCTATATGATTTTTAACTTCAATATTTTGTATTAATTGCAATTTTTTATAAATATTTGTTTTCTTTCATGTATCTGGCTGATTCTTAAGAACTGCAGTCTTTAAAAGTGTGTTATTGTATGAATGTATCCATTTTAAGAATTTCAATTTAAAAAATTTAAAAGAATATTGAAATTGCTAGAAACTGATGAATTATCGATAATTAGTTTTGTTCATTTTCTTATTTCGATTACAAGCTTTACTGAATTTAATTGTTCAATCTCACATATATAGAGAGTAGAATTATAACAGGCAAATCGTGGGAAAAGTGGTCATGCAGATTAGTAAATTTTGTGGATTAGAAGTCATGTCTTTCTGTGATTCGTATACATCTTTTCTTTTCTAAGGTTTACTTTAATCTGGATTGTTTGTTTATAAATGACTGACTCAAGTATAGTTATATATAAAAAATTATTTAATCAAAATTGAATACAAAATTTTATATTTTTTAAATTCAATTACATACATAACAGTATTATTTTGAAATTAAAAAGAAAAAAATTCAGGGGGAGGATGAAAATAAAGATCTTTTCTTCTAAAAAAAGCAAACTAAAGTTACTTTTTATGTACCATTTCAACATTTGCTTATACGGAGTTTTTGATCTAGGAAGAGCAAATGTATCTTTCAGTTCAACTACACTTGCATCTCTTGTTTTTAATTTCAGCATTATTTGCAATTGCCCTGTTCATAATATTCATTCAGTTGTTGCTCAACTCCTTAAAGCACAAGTTTTTTTTTTTTCGTAAAAAAAAGATTGAGCTTTTTTTGATAGAAAATGAACTTATAAGTATAGCGTAAATTATTTTTTGCAATTTCAGTTGTGGGGTAAAAGTTTAAAATAATAATAATAATAAATAAAATAAAAAATGATTTGGTTACATGTTTATTTTGAATTTCAAAAGATTGAATAAGAATAATAAGAATGGCTAAAAATTCAGTTTGGTATGATATACCATGAAGCATGGTATGGAACAAAGTCGTACCATGCTTCAAAAAGGTAATATATCCATTTTTATGGATCCATTTTTAAAAGTAATATATCCATGTATAAAGTAATATATCCATAAGAATGGATATATTACTTTTCCACACCAAACAACTGCTTCATAACAAAGAATTCATAACAAACTTATAACTAATCATGAAAGTGCACCATATGGTTTACATAAAAAAAATGCTGCATTGTGGTGCCATCTATGGTAAATAAGTTTAATTATAATCTATCTTATCTATTTTTACTACAATGGATCTCTGATGGGCATTAGAAATAAGCTAATGTGAGATACAAGATCACCTGTGTAAGACACAGCCATGTGCAAATTTGGTGATAACTTTTGGCCGTGTTGTCAGACACGGGCAAATGCCTTAAGGGATTAGAGCATTCATGTTCACAAATTCTTTCAGCTATGTGTCCGTCTTCATCATTGTAGGCATTCAAAGAGATCCACAGTTCTGGCACCAGTTGTTGCAAGCTAGAAGGTTCATGAAGATTCGTTATTAACTAGTCTAGCTGAACAGGAAAGAACTTTTACTTTATTGAACTAAATAAAACTCAGGTAAACAGTTATAAATAGTTCAAGTAGAAAAAGAAATAAGGCAAATCCTCTTTTTAACAGGAGGAATATCACTGATCAGCAAAAGGGCTCTCAGAGAAAAGCTGAAAATCGATCGCAGTCACACAGTTCTGAGTCAAATCACTGAAGCAGTTTTTGAAACATAATATTTATAGTACTATCTAGAACTTTTAAAACTTTAAAATAAAAGAGGTTCTTGGGACTTTGAAAATTCATTTTTAGAAGCTTCAAGAATATTGCAGAATGGCATGAAACAGTTAAAAGTCACGCAATTCAAAATATGTTGCCAATGCCCATCAGGTGAGATATCTTTACTTTTAATTAAACTTCCTTTAAAATTCAAATGTCAAAATCTACAATATAATGCACAAAATAATTAGTAATAAATAAGTGGCAACTAATTCGATTAAACAAAAGTGCAGAATAAAATTATAATATGCACAAGATAATAAATAAATAAAAATTAAGAATACACAGTATTGTTGGAGTACCCAAAATTCAATCAAATAAACTCGAATATTTTTATAAATTTATACTTCTTTCTCTAAAAGATTACATAAATGATGATGAACCTGAGAAAAATATCTGATTAAATAATAAAGTGAGTTTAGCACTGCAATCTAAGACTGTATTAGCTATCAAAGATTTGTTTTATTTTTCCTTTTCTAAACAAATCTTTAGTGGGCACCATAATCACAATATTACTAAGGAGTCTGCGAAAATTATCCACAAAGCTTCTTCAATTTTGATCTGGATTTCCTCAAAGCTTTTCACATTCACAAAAATTAATGACATTAATTCCAATCCATTCCTTTTTAATAGTTAGAATTCTAAAATCTTAATTTTTCATGTTTCATTAATATTTTCATCAATAGATGTAGCTGTGTTCATTTTTCCTTTTTGCTACCCATTGCTTTCAATATACAGTTGCAGCTGTTCTTCTTTTGCAGTCTCCTCTTTTGATCCACCACTTGCATTTTAATTTTAGAATTATACGACATTTCTGTAATACAGTACCTGATATTAAATTTACAGATTTAAAGATCAGCCTATATGTTCTTTAAATAAATGAGTAAATTAAGATCTATTTGTTTAAAAAAAGAAAAATCCAAAACGCAGGATTGCTACTCAAACAGGAGAATGAAATTCCATGACTTTTCCAGGTCAGTTTTAAGAAATTTCCAATCTATCTGTGTGCGTATTGGCTGTGCTGATGGTAAATTAATTACAGTACCACTTGAAAACACAAAAATTTAACTCTGATTTATATATAATATATATACACTTACATATGATTTATATATATGTAGTCTTTAAAGCATTACTATTATAACTATAATGGGTGTAGCTTTCCTCAATAACTTTCAAATTAAGTTTTTGCCAAAGTAAGAAAACTTGCTATACAACATTTGCAGAGTAAACCACCATTGTCTTCAGCAATCATCAGCTGTATCACAAAATTAAGTCTAAATAAATTCCCTTTTTAATTACATGAAAAGAGTATATAATACTAGAAGTGATTGTTAGTGCATCAGAAATATTTGCTGTCACTGATATAAAATTATGAGGGTACACTTTTAGCTTTTAGAAATAATTTATTTACAATCTTAGAATGTATAATCACAGAGAACTGCTATACCAGCATAGTTCTATTTTTTATATCTCCGTATCCAAAATGTTGCCAATTTAAAGTTACTAAATATTACATGTTACCATTTACAAATTATTAAATATTACATCTTCCGTTTTTTAAAGAGTTCAAAAGTTTTAACAGTCTTAAATCAATCCAAATACCTGGCCGGCTTTCTAATCACTCTCCCACTTCTAGTTCTTAGCTCACCGTTCCTTGTTTCTGAGTTAGCAGAGTCTGGTAGTTGATCTTTTAAACTTTGCCCTGGAGAGTATCTGGAATCATATCCTTTTACATCTGTTTTCTGTGTATTAACTCCTTGTTCTGTTCCTCT
>KK121478.1:31577-57783 GCA_000611955.2 Stegodyphus mimosarum | reverse complement strand
AGCATTTTTAGAGCGATCTCTGAAAACGTTTAAAGACGTCTTAAGCAGTTAAAGGGTTAATAACATTCGCCTTCTCAGTTACAATGGATCCTTTCACCGGCATAATGGTCCTCGATAGTCGACGAGTGCTGAGGGTACTAGTACTCCTTTCGGGCTGTGATCGTTCATGGGATATTCTATGATGTCGTAGCGGAAATTTCTATTTTCGGCTATGGATCCAGAAAGCAAAAATTATGTTCTTGCTGATATTGTGATATCGTCTTGAGTTATGATTTTATGATCAGATTTAACTCCTTCATCATTAATTTTGAATAAGGCTATGTCGTCAGAGGCAGAATACAATTCGTTATTTTTAAAGTCCAAGGAAAATTTGTATTTTCTTAGAAAGTGCAATCCGAGTGTGCAAGGATCTGCAATGTCTGCCGCATAAGCCGTATGATGGTAAGCGGCACTTCCGAACATGATGGTAACGTTTAATTTTCCCTCGATGTCGATCTTCTCGCCGGACACAGTGGTGGGTAACACAGAGCGGCGTCCAAATGAGTTTGCTTTTCAATTGTTGCGCCACATCTTTTCGAATGATGGTAACATTGGTTCCTGTATCGATGGTTATATTACAAGGAACTCCACTGATGTGTCCCATGATGAGAAGCCCGTTACTGCCGTCACTCACTGCAGAAATCTGGAGAGCTTTAAACTGGGGCTTTTCATTACCTGGCAGCCTCCGCCCCGCGAGATGGCCGCTAATTAGTTTCCCTCCTTCTTGATAGGCGCTGTCTTAAATTCCGTTCCCTGGGGGTGTTCTGCAGTTCCGGCGTATGTGGCCTTTAGCACCACAGTTCCAACACTTTAAGGTCGGTTTCTTGTCGCATAGGGGAAAATCCCTCCTTGTGATTGAATATGGCTTCCGGTGATATCATTTCTTCTACGCTTAGGAACGCGTTGATTTTGCTTGGGTTGGAGGATATACCTCCACATAGTTTGTTTACATTTTGAGAACAATACTGAAAAGATTATTATGTGCGTTGTATTTTTATTGCTATAAGGTTAATCTGTAAGGTTTTAGTTAAACTAACAAAGTTTTATTTTAATTTAAATCTTTCTATCTCTTCTCATGTTTCAACTTCCCGTCAGAAGAAGCGCGCGTTTTCAGCTTATGCTAATTTGAAGTGGAGCCAATGACTTTAAACCAGAGGTAGAAACCTCTCAGTGTGAGAGAGCTTTTAGTCTCAGATCGCGGTCATTCTATTCGACGTTCGCCTGACCAGCTAGCAGCTAAATTCTAAGCCATAGTGCTTGCTACGTGATTGCTTATTGAAATAAATCCAAGTGAGCTAGTATTGTAGAGAAATATAATGTCATACAGCGATAGCAGCGCCCCCCACCAGAAGTAGAAAAAATTAATTAGATGTTAGATGCTAGACGGGAAAGGCGTAGTAAGCCTTATCCTTTGTTTTGTAACATTACATACGATGATTTATTAGCTGTTTAACTGTATATAGTGTAAATAAATATTTAAATTAACGTTTCTTCGAATCAATGATAGATATAGATTTCTTCATAGACAGATTTTAGAAAGGATTTAACTTCGAATTGAAATTAGCCTTTCGCCACAATGGTGCATCCAGGCCTGAAATGAATCGTTCGGTAATTTGAAAATTTTTGTTTACTAATTTTGGATTAGCACTTTAGAAGTGTGCGAAGACTCCCAAGGTAAGCCTGCACTTTCTATTATTAGTATAATGGAAGATCTCATTGCTAAACTGAAATCGAAACGAAAGGTATTCAGGACCGCAGTGTCCAAGATATTAAAGAAAATTGAGACTGAATTAAGTAAAGATGATATTAGTATAAACGTTAATGTATTAGAAGAAAATTTAGATCAATTAAACGAAAAATCAAAATTTTGAAAGATTTAGACTCTCAAATAGAACGAGATTTAAAACTCGAAACGGAGGAATTTGAACTTGAAATCACAACGGTTCTAGAATACGATGAGAAAATTCAACTGTGGCAATTTAGAGGAAAGAAAAAATTGAAGGAATTGAATAAGCTTGAAAATTCGGAGAATGAAAATCGGAACATTTCTAATGAAACCACTACAGATTCCAAAAGCGAAAATAATACATTCACTCGTCTTCCTAAATTCACCATTTCTAAATTTTATGGTGATCCTTCAGATTGGTTAGAATTTATAGGTCAGTTCGAAAATGCGATTGACAAAAATCCGAATTTATCAAAAATAGAAAAATTAATTTATTTGAAAAGCTTTCTTGGTGGCTCAGCCACCAAAGCTATTTCTGGTTTCGCTCTTATCAAAAATAATTACGAAGCTGCTCTTGAACTATTACGTTCCAGATTTGGGCAAACGAACATCTTCATTAATTCGCATCTAGGACAAGTCTTAAATATTTCACCTGTTAGAACTCCGAATGATGTAAACGGATTAAGAAAACTTCTCGATCACACCGAAGTGCAGATAAGAAATCTTGAAGCATTAAAAATAGACTCTTAATTCCTACGGAAATCTTTTAACGCCTTTAATTTTGAAATTACTTCCTAATGAGTTCGTTCTTGATTATAGCCGAAAACTTAAAGACGAAAATTGGGATTTAAAAGGTCTATTAGACTTTTTGAGGAACGAAGTACTCAGTAGAGAACGCGCAGCTTCTGTTAATTATAACTCTAAAGAGAAATTCTCGCAATTAGAAAAACCAATACCTTTAAAATCGAAACTTTCTGCAGTCAAAACAAGTAAGCCGTCGACAGTCGAATTATTAGCAGCGTCAGCCGAATCACAGTGTCTGTTCTGCAGGAATGGAAATCATAACTCTGTAGATTGCTATACTTTAAGTGTGGAAAAGAAAAAAGAGATTTTGAAGAAACAAGGCAGATGTTTTTTATGTTTGGATAAAAAGCATAGAATTAAAGACTGTAAACAAAAAGTAAACTGTAGCTTTTGCTGTAATAAACATTCAAAGGCCATCTGTTATTCATTTCATCAGAAAAAAGATAACAAACTTGAAAAGAAAACATCGGATTCCAACGTTATTTCCGCTGTTTCCTCATAAAATTCCGATGAAAATAGATTTAATAAAAATTACTGCAAACCGCTTCTGCATTAATTCGAAATAATGATAAATCTGAAAGTAGAAAAAACCTTCAATGTTGTTAAAGTCAAACTAGAAAATATTAGCGATCCCAAACTTAGTATATATGTTGAATTTCTCGAAGTTGAAAATATATCCAATGCTCTCATCTCTCCTCCAGATTTGAACTTTGCTAAGGAAAATAAAGTTTTACAAAATTTACAATTAGCTGACTGTTGTAGGCAAAGTGACAAAATTGATGTTCTCATAGGGGTAGATTTCTATTATTCTATAATTACAGGTAAAATTAAAAGAATTTCAAGAGATGTAGTAGCTACAGAATCTTTATTTGGGTGGTGTTTACAGGGTAAAGTAAATAATGAATTTAGTGAATTATTAACTATGAAAGTAATAGTAAATGAGAACTTGATATCAGATCAGTTACAACAGTTTTGGAAGCTAGAAAACTTAGGTTTAGAAAGTGATACTCAGAACGACAAAACTGTTGATTTAGAAATTATGAAATCCTTCGAATCTGATATGAAGTATAAGAATGGAAGATACCAAGTAAGATTACCATGGAAACCAAATTCAAAACATCTAATGGAAGATAATAGGGATGTAGCACTTGAAAGATTTAAGAAATTAAGTAACAAATTTAAAATTGATAACCCTTTATTTGTTCAATATACAGAGGTTTTAAAAGATTACGAGTTAAAACATATTATTGAACCAGTTAAGGAAGACAATCGAAATGACAAGACTCTATTTTATTTACCTCATAGGGCAGTCATCAGAAATGATAGAACAACAAGCAGACTAAGAATAGTTTATGATGCTTCAGCACATAGACCAAAGACACTTTCCTTAAACAACTGTTTATATAAGGTCCGAACTTATATCCTGATATTTTTGATTTACTGATAAAATTTAGACAAAATTCGATAGCCTTTACAGCTGACATTACACAAGCCTTTTTACAGATAGAGTTGAATGATGAAGATAGAGACGTTACGCGATTCTTTTGGAAAGATGATCCTGATGATAGCAATGAAAACTTGAAAACCTTTAGATTTACAAGAGTTTTGTTCGGAGTAAAATCTAGTCCCTTCCTACTAGCTGCTACCATTAAACATCACCTTAAAAATATTCAGAAATATATCCTGAAACAGTAGAACTCTTAGGGCCCATATCACACGGCGTTTGTTTCACACGAACAACTGTTTCGAACAACTTTTCTGCCTGGTTTACTACTGAAAGAAAGACGCGCGATTTTTTCCTTCCATTCGGAAAAAATTGCAGGTTGTTCGTTTTCAACCAATCAGCTATCAGCTTCGAATCCTTCATCACGCTAAAAATAGCTAATTTTGGTAGCCCTCGCGTAGAACCAGTTTCCCCTTTATATGTCAACCCCAAAGTGATCTATGGTGATTGGCTGTTGTATACCACGTGACAAGGCAGAAAATTGTTCCAAACAGTTGTCCTTCCAAAACAAACGGCCGTGTGATAGCAGCCTTAAACAACTGTATGTATGTTGATGATATTATTGGTGGTCAACAAAATTTAGAAGAAGGCCTGAAAAGAAGTTTAGAAATTGTGAACATTTTTAATGAAGCTAGCATATCACTATATAAGTGGCATACTAATTCAAAAGAACTCAGAGACATTTGGCATCACAAAGAATTTTCGATACAAGAATCTCCTGAAATTGTCCCCATCAAAGTGTTAGGAATTAACTGGGATACGGATAATGATAATTTTATTTTGACACTCAACAAATTTCATATCCTCGTCAATTAACTCAAAACGTTTCCTATTGCAAACTGCAGGGCGTATTCTTGATCCTGTCGGATTTTACGGCCCTTTCACCATTAGAATAAAGTGTCTGATTCAGGAAATCTGGTCTGACAAAATTGATTGGGATGAAGAACTGCCACCTGATCTTATAAATGGAAAGTCTGGTACGAAGAAATTGAAGAACTCAACCACCTCAGAATTCCGCGTTACTATTTAGAGGGAATATTAGATGTAGATGTAAAACGAATAGAACTCCATAGCTTTTCTGATGTTTGTCTGAAAGCTTATGGATGCGTGGTATATCTAAGAGTAGTTTTGAACAATGGAACTTTTAAAACAATTTTTGTTGCTTCCAAGAGTAGAGTTGCACCTCTGAAATCACTTACACTTCCTAGATTGGAACTCTTGGGCGCGCTTTTGTCCGCCAGGTTGAGTGATAAAATCGCGAAATGTTTGTAATATGAAATAATCCCCTTCCATTGGACTGATTCTCAAATAACTTATTTTTGGATTCATGGATATCCCGAAAGATTTAAACCTTTCGTCAAAAACAGAATTTATGAAATTCAGAAACTAACTAAAAGCAGTAATTGGCCTTATTGCCGTGGGAAAGACAACTCAGCCGACCTCATATCACGAGGAACTAGTGTTGCTAATTTAAGAAATTGCGAACTTTGGTGGCATGGACCACCCTGGCTTTTACAGTCTTCAGAATTTTGGCCCTCTGGTAATGTGGACGTTGTTGAAGAAGAAAATTTAGAATATAGAAAAAGGTTTTCTTGTACCCAACAGTATAAATGTATCGTACAAGAGAAGGATGAATTGTTTGATGTTTCCAAGTACAGTAATCTCATGAAAATATTAAGAATAACATCTTGGATTAGACGCTTCACTTTGAAAGCTAGAAAACATGCAAACTTCACAGATGTTCCCACAGCTGAAGAGCTTAAAGTTGCAGAAGAATTCTGGATCCGTAGAATTCAAAGAGTAACATACTATAATTTGGAAATTTCGGCATTAGAAGCTGATAAAAGCATATCTAAGAAGTCGTCCATATAGTCTTTTCCCCCGTGTTTAGACGGTAAAGGAATCTTACGGCTTGGAGGAAGATTACAATTTTCTGATTTCAGCACCGAAGAAAAACATCCTATCCTCTTGCCTCGAAATTCGAAATTTACGGAACTGATTATTGAAAGAGAACATAACAAGTTGATGCACAGTGGAGTTACAGCCACTTTGGCCAGCCTTCGAAAAGAATACTGGGTACCGAAAGGCCGACAGCTTGTGAAGAAGATACTTAAAAACTGTCTTATTTGTAGAAAGTATACAGCAAAACCTGCTCAACAGATAACCGCACAGCTGCCTAAAGACAGAATAGTTGAGACTCCGCCATTTCTTGTTTCTGGAGTGGACTTCGCGGGCCCAATTTGGGTTAGATCTGCATCAGGAACTGATAAATCGTACATAGTTCTTTTCACCTGTGCTGTTACAAGAGCCCTTCATTTAGAGCTAGTCTCCAGTATGTCAACAGAAAATTTTGTGATGGCCTTTAGACGATTCGTATCAAGGCGAGGACATTGTGACACAATTTACTCGGATAATGCCAAAACTTTTCAAAAGGTAAATCGACAATTCGAATATTTTTCAAAAGTACTGAAGGATTCCAAATTTCAAGATTTTATTGCCAATAAAAAGATAAACTGGAAATTTATCGCAGAACGTGCTGCATGGTGGGGAGGATTTTATGAACGTTTAGTGAAGTCTGTGAAGGATTGTTTGAGAAAAACACTTGGAAAAGCCCTATTACATTTTGAAGAGTTGACTACTATTTTGACAGAAGTTGAATATGTCATAGATCAAAGACCTTTAACTTATACTTACAATGACTTGGAAGAACCAGAGCCTCTGACACCAGCACATTTTCTCAACTTTGGTCGAAAAAATCATAATTATCCACTTCATTTTATCGAGATGATTCACAAGAATTCGAATAGAAAATATCTGATGAAACGATAAGTGTACCAAAGAAGACTTTTAGAACATCTCTGGAAAAGATGGAAGGAACAATATCTAATTGACTTGAGAACGGCCCACCATTCGGATAGTCTCAGCCCTAGTAAAGAATTAAAGGTTGGAGATGTATCTCTTGGAAGGATCTACAAAGTCCAAACTCTTATGGGAACTTGGTGTGGTAATAGAGTTATACAGAGGACGAGATCAACATGTTCGTTCTTGTTTAATTAAGACGTCCAAAGGACAAATTAAGAGACCCATACAGCTCTTATATCCTTTAGAAGTTGTGAACAAACTTTAGAACTATTGACTGAACTATGAACTCCGACATTTAAGGAGAACTTTTTGAACTTATTGATTATTCAATAATTTCTTATATTTAATTGATTAATTTGTTTTATTTTATACTTTAGTAGATGTTCAGAAGAATATTTTTTCCTTTTTTTTTAATTTGTGACAGTAAGTAACTGTAAGTATTTTCATTTTATTTGGATTTAATTGTTATTCTTCTTAATTGTGTGAACTCGATGAGTTCAGGTGGGGAGTGTAGAGAAATATGATGTCATGCACCGATAGCAGCGCCCCCACCTGAAGTAGAAAAAAATAATTAGATGTTAGATGCTAGACGGAAAAGGCGTAGTAAGCCTTATCCTTTGTTTTGTAAAATTACATATGATGATTTATTAGCTGTTTAACTGTATATAGTGTAAATAAATATTTAAATTAACATTTCTTCGAATCAATGATAGATATAGATTTCTTCATAGACAGATTTTAGAAAGGATTTAACTTCGAATTGAAATTAGCCTATTGCGAAATTAGCCTTTCGCCACAAGTATTAGTAAATCTTGCTACGCACCATTTAGTTAGAGGCCAACTCCGCGTAGAGCTCTATGAGCAAATTAAATTTCTATTTAGCTTTAGTTTAAATTTATCTGATTGTTCATTTAGACCCAAGTGTGGTCTTTTACTTTCTGTATCCCTCCCGAGTTAGGAAGTGATTTGTAAATAAGATTGCTTTAATAAAAGAGGACTTTAAATCCCTTTCAAGTGCAGTTATTCTACCACTTAAGCACAGTATCTACAACCAGAACATAGCTGCATTCAGCTCCCTGTCCCAGATCCGGACTTAGAGACTTTTCAGCTGTTCACGAAGATGTTTGCCAAGAATATGCACAGAACACTCAGTCCTGACACTGGCGCCCGAAGAAAAATAAGAGGATGGCCTGAAAGACAAGAAGACGAACCTGAGATACCTGCAGTACCTCTCCACAATCCTGAGATAGCACCTCCTGGCCTAGAAGGATTTGGCTACATCGTACAAACCATGCGGGCAGCCATGAAGCCAACGGCAAGACAGCCGTAATTAATTTCCTGGAAAAGCTAGACTCCCACTTCACGTTATATCCAGTTCACGAATTCCAGAAAGTCACTCTTGCCACCACCGCTTTGAAGGGCCAAGCGCTGAATTGGTTCAAGTGCATTGGAAAGAACCTCTTGGGGGAACCAGGAAGCCCCAGATATACGTATGAAAATTTCAAAAATTCCTTGGTGAAAGCATTTCCTGTAGTACGAGATTGAGCCAGACTGGAAGCGGAACGTTTTAGCCGATATCAAGAAAAAATAGAAGATTGTCAAATTTAATTTTGAGAAAAATTCAAGTTTCAAGCTTTTGTATGGAAGTCGCCCGGATCCTGAAGTTATTCAAATTATACTTCCTAGGCTACTGCCCGAGTTCAAGATTTCATCGAGCTAAGAAACCCAACAACGTTAGACAGATTATTTGAGCTCGCAGTACAATTTGAAAGCCGAAGAACAGCCGACAACGAACGACGACGCCAATTTGAGCGAAGAAGTCAGTGGAGTTCGCCAAGACCGCAGCAAAAGCAAAATCAAAGTTACGGGAATAAGGCAAAGCAATGGCCGAAGAACGATGTGTCTCCTAAATCGAGCGGCGAACGAAGGGAATTCAATAGAAGAATAAGCAAAGATTCGGAGGGCAACCAAAATAAGAAGAATTTAAACTAAGATGGATTTCCTCGAGGAAGGTGAAGAAGTCCGAAGCAGCGCAAAACCCTTCCACAACTAATTTAAACACCGTGGTCGCGAAGAATTTGAGTTTACCGAAGATTGAAGTTTTAATTAACAACATACCGGCGACGGCTCTCTTAGATACAGGACCCCAAAGCAGCTTTATATCAGAAAGATTTTTCAAGAAACACTTTCGCCGTTACAGAATTTTTAGTGCAAGAGACACGGATGTCATAGCGGCCCAAGGGGAGAAGTGTAGCTGTTTAGGCAAAGTACCGTTGTTCGTGCGTATCAACGACGAGCAGGTAAAAATTTTATTTTATATTGTGCTAAATCTGCAAAGATGTATTATTCTAGGTGTGGATTTCTTTAGTTTGGCAGAAGCAAAAATTGATTTCAAAGGGGGAGAGTTGACGTTAAATATGAAACCAATAGAAACCAAGAATCATAAGCCCCCGTAGCTGGACCTGCAGCATCTACCGGCAGAAGAAAAAGAAAAACTCCAGTGCCTGGTAAGTGACTTTTCTAATTTATTTAGTGATGTACCGGGTTTCACACAGGTCGTAAATCATAATATTGAAACGGGGGTGCTCAGCCAGTTAGGCAAAAGCCCTACCGCTACGATAAAGTCAAAGAAGAAATAATTGAATATCATATTAAAGAGTTGTTAAAGAATAAAATCATCACGCCAATTTCTAGCAGTTATGCTAGCCCAGTAGTTCTATGCAAGAAAAATAATGATTATCCGATTACGCACCCGAAGCGGTGACGTTTTGCTATAGATTATCGCAAGTTAAATTCCGTCACAAAATATCCCGTATATCCGTTGCCGATAATCGAAGAGATAATTCGAAATATTTCGTCTACAAAATACATGACTACATTAGATCTTACGATTGGCTATTTTCAGATTGGGGTAAAACCCGAGGACGTACACAAAACCGCGTTCATAACGAAATCTGGTACGTACGCATTTCTTAGAATGCCGTTCGGATTATCCGGCGCGCCGGCAACGTTCCAAAGATGTATGGACATCGTCTTAAGACCAGTCCTTGGTAAAAGCACTTTCATATATTTAGACGATATTATAATTACGAGTAGTACTCTAGAACAACACTTACAAGATTTAAGAAAAGTATTTTCATTGTTAAACGAAGCTGGTTTAAAGATAAATGCGTCTAAATGTAAATTTGCCGCAAAAGAGTTACGTTATTTAGGATTTAAAATTTCCCAAAAGGGAATCGAAACGGATCAGTCAAAAATAGTAGCCATTAGAAATTATCCTGTTCCTAAAACAGCGAAGAAATTATCGTCGTTTCTCGGGATGTGTTCATATTACCGGGCTTTCATTAAAGACTTTGCAAAAATAGCTGAGCCACTGCTAAAGTTGAAAAGAAAAAAAGCTAGGTTTTCGTGGTCAGCAGAAGCCAACTTGGCGTTTCAAAAATTGAAAGACGCATTGACTCAAGCTCCCGTCTTAAAATTTCCAGAAGGGGATAAGGGATTAGAGATTTCAGCGGACGCTTCAGATTTCGCGATTGGTGCAGTGCTTTCCCAAAATGGTCAGCCCGTGGCTTTTTTCAGCCGAACATTAAATGAAACCCAAAGAAACTATTCCGCAACAGAGAGAGAAACTCTCGCAGTGTTAGCATCAGTACAGAAATTTCGTGTGTTCTTTGGAAGTTCTCCAGTAACTGTATATACCGACCACGCGGCGGTCACTAGACTCTATTCTGGAAAAAATTTATCACCCAGATTAATAAGGTGGGCTCTCAAATTACAGGAATATAACCTAATAATTAAACATACGCCGGGAAAAGAAAATGTTGTGGCAGATGCTTTAAGCAGAATTAACTTAGATGAAAATGGAAGTGTAATTAAGATAGCCATGTTAACATCCAAAGTATTAGATTCTCGTGAAACAGTAATAGCCGAACTCAAAAAAGATCCGGAGTTCAAAAATATATACAATTATTTGGCCGACCCTGAGAATTTCAGTCATCCGGATATTGTGCCGATAAGAAATAGGGCCGCAAATTACGAAATAATTGACGGACTGTTATTTTATACGAAAACGACTAATGAGAACCATGAATATAGACCGGTTATCCCAGCTAGCATTAGATTGAATGTATTAGAGGAGTTGCACGATTGTGCCATTTCGGCCCATTTAGGTATAAGAAAAACTGTCCAAAGAGTTCGCGAGGCAGTTTTCTTTCCAGAACTGCAAAAGTTTACTAGGGCGTATGTCCAGTCGTGCCCAACATGTCAATTAAATAATTAAGTTAATTTCCGCCCGGCCGGGTTCCTAAATAGTATTAAATCAGAATTCCCAAATCAAATAATAGGCATCGATTTATTGGGACCTTATCCTAGAAGTAAAGTTAACAAAAGCCGATATCTTTTAGTTATAGTAGACTATTTTAGCAAATAGATAGAGTTGATTAGGTTAAAACGCGCGTCTGCAGAAATTGTAGTAGATTCAATTCCAAATAAGTATATTTTAAAATACGGGGAGCCCTTAAAAGTTATTTCCGATAATGGTCCCCAGTTTGTTAGTAATATTTTTGAGGAAATGTGTGCAAAACTGGGCATACGTCATCTAAAGATGGTCCCGTATCGTCCGCAGTCAAACATAGCTGAACGGGTTAATAGAAATGTAGTGAACATAATTCGAAGTTACGTTAAGAATTATCACTCTACCTGGGATAGCCATATAAATGAATTTGCATTTGCCCTTAGGACCGCCAAACACGATACTACACAAAAAACACCCGTTAACTGTTTCTTGAAAGAAAAATGTTGACACCCTTAGATAAACTTTTCTTTGTCCAGGAAAGGGCAGAATAATTTAAAATGAATGACATTAAAAATTTGATACGACAAGCGACAGGTAACATAGAAATGGCCCAGAGAAAAAAAATTATATTATGACGAAAAGCGAAGAGGGGTCAAGTACAATGTGGGAGACGAAGTACTAAAAATCAAGCATAACTTGTGAAATACCCCGGAAGAAAAGGTGGGAAAAGTTTTTCCGCGTTTTGAAGGCCCTTTTATCATTGAGAAAGTTACACAAGCTGTTGTAATACTAAAAAAAAAACGACGGGCAAAGAATTACTGCGAATGTGGACCAGATTAAACCTTTTTATAATCGAAACAAAATGGAGATATTTAAAGATTTTTTCCAGGATCCGGGGCAATCTAATATCACGGAAGATGTACCTCAGCGAAAACAGCAGGAACCAGCTACAATGGCATCAAAAAGACAGAAAAAGAAAGTTTCCCCTTAACAAAGTAAGAACCAAAAATGTGGATTCAAGAGAAAGACTGACGATGCAGGGGGAGGTAATAAAAAATCAAAACAGAATGGGCAAGGAAAGCCTAAAATAACCAAGAGAACTGCGGAAACATCGGAGAGGTGCCTGAGAAGCAAGCAGCCTCGGTTGCAAGTGGAGGATCAACGTTCCGAATGCAGCAGGAACCAGAAGCAGCAACGAACGAGGGCCCAGGAGCGAAGGACCCAGTCCAGCAAACGCCCAGCAGAGCAACTTCCTCCCCAGCGCAAGTACCCTAGAATGGAAAGAGGGAATTCCAAAAGGAAGAGGAATAGCAACAAGCGGAAAATGGTCAACAACCAAAGTCAAGGAAACTGGCCCAAGCTTCAACTTACCCAACTTTCAAGGATTGGGCCAAGAAAAGGATGGCTGACCACAACAAGATAAGTAGTATTTCTTATTCCAAAGTTTAGTTAATTTTCGAGTGTACTGCAAGTTGCAGGGTCGATTTTACCTCAAGCGAGGTTGAGTTTATGCCAAGTGGGCGATAAACACGTATCTTGAAAGAAAAATGTTTTTGTTTAAAAATTGTAATTCTGCAAAGACTTAAAATTACTTAATGTTTGTAAAGTAGATTCTGAAGCATTGTAAATAGATTAATTTTGTAAAAGCAATGAACTGCTGAAAAAAAATGTTAACTAAATGATTTTGTATTATGCTTTGTCGAAAGACTTGTAAAATTTCTAGAATGAAAAGTCGGAAAATGGAAGAACACGATTTAGTCTATGGACAGGTATTTCAGTGTAATGTGATGTTTCAGAAAAGTACCTTTTGAGAAAAGAATAGGAAGCACTTGCTGTAAACTTAGAAATTTAACCTACATTTGTATTTCATGATTGCTATGAAATTGTTAAAGTTTCATAAAATGTAAATTATGCTATCAATGCACGTTAGGTGCAATATCAATGTGAATGAAGCATTCTATGTGCAAACTGCGAATTGTATGCATGAAAAGTTAAAGTTTGAGTAAATTTAGAATACAAGTGTTAAATACGCTCTCCACCAAATACACTTAAAGTGTTAGACATAAAGCTAGTGAGAACCTCAGGTTTAGCTGGTTATAGGGCGTCTTTTGAGGTCTCGTATGTCAAGTTCTAACTAATGTTAGTCTATCGTAGGTGGGAGGTTTGAACACCCCCGAACACAGAAAACCCGCAATGGCGGTTCGCTTTTCATCCAACACCGGTGAGAGGGCATTGGGGGAAAAATTTAATTGTGCTTGAATGATAATGTGTGTGTGCGAATTTACACGGTTAAGAATAAAGAATGTTACCTAGAAATTACTGTTATTATGTTGTATTAAAATTACTTTCCTTCCAGATTTTGCTGGAAGGAGTAAGACTTGGATGAAAAAAAAATTTTTTTTGAAGAATGATGTACAAAGCAAGTTTCGTCTGTAAATATTTTTCACAAACAGATATTGCCTTGTAAGGGTTCGCCTAGGTTTAGAAGAGTTAAATTTGGACTATTTGTTTAGAATTGCAAGTTTCAACATGGTCCGTTTGGACTACAGTAGTTTAACGTTTGTAATTCTGGCGGGAACTATGTAAGGTTTTAGTTAAATTAACAAAGTTTTATTTTAATTTAAATCTTTCTATCTCTTCTCATGTTTCTACTTCCCGTCAGAAGAAGCGCCCGTTTTCAGCTCATGCTAATTTGAAGTGGAGCCAATGACTATTTAAACCAGAAGTAGAAACCTCTCAGTGTGTGAGAGTTTTTAGTCTCAGATCGCGGTCATTCTATTCGACGTTCGCCTGACCAGCTAGCAGCTAAATTCTATGCCATAGTGCTTGCAACGTGATTGCTTATTGAAATAAATCCAAGTGCGCTATTATTAGTAAATCTTGTTACGCACCATTTAGTTACAGGCCAACTCCGCGTAGAGCTCTGTGAGCAAAGATTTATTAAATTTCTATTTAGCTTTAGTTTAAATTTATCTGATTGTTCATTTAGACCCAAGTGTGGTCTTTTACTTTCTGTATCCCTCCCGAGTTGAGAAGTGATTTGTAAATAAGATTGCTTTAATAAAAGAGGATTTTAAATCCCTTTCAAGTGCAGTTATTCTACCACTTAAGCACAGTATCTACAACCAGAACACAGCTGCATTCAGCTCCCTGTTCCAGATCAGGACTTAGAGACTTTTCAGCTGTTCACGAAGATGTTTGCCAAGAATATGCACAGAACACTCAGTCCTGACAACTCTTACAACACTGTAGGGTGGTGAATTTAATATAAAAAATGCAGTTTTCTCCCTAAAAAGTGTTATTTCTTCTTGTGCTAACTCCGTAAATGTGTATTAACATTAAGAGCAGACATTTTTAATAAATGTATTCTTAATTTAAAACCATACATATTAAAAGTGCTGTGATTATTAATTCATTATTTCATGTTCATTATATATCCATTCTCTACAGACGCAATCTCTAAAAGCATGAGACAAGTCATTTTTCGAAAATAGCAAAAACGGCTTTGCGAACTAACATAGTACACAGGAAATTCACAATATTTATAACCAGTTTGAAAAAGTAAAATTTATTTTTGAAGTTAGACTAATAAAGATTTGGAACAGAGGAATACAGATACGTATTTTAAATTGAATAATATTACTTTATGAATATTGCCAATTTTTTAATGTGTGATATCTTTTGTACTTTTGCATAAAAATACTGTTTGTCAAAGAAGGAAGTTTCTTTTCTTATACACGTGCATTAAATTCAGCGACAATACTGAATGCACTTTTTCTTTCATTTAAGGGAACAGAATAGTAGAAATGACATGGACATTGTATCATTTTTATATGTTTGATAAGTGCTCAATGATGATTACGAGATGTACACAAACATCGTTTATTCTACATTCTACTCTAATGATTCCATATTACAGTTATGATTAATAATAATAATAATAGATGCAGTTACAGTTACATATGTAGCATCTCCCTTTTTAACAGCAATAATAATAATAAAATATTATACATATTCTTTTAAATAATGAGCTTTCTTACAGTCCTACCAGATCGAGTAACGTAGTCATGTCCATTTGCGAAATTTGGTGATACAATACCTCTTTCAATATTTGGTGGCTTAACACTTCTGTTGGGTGCTGAAAAATTTTCAGGTACATCTAAATTTGAAGTACCGCTACTAGGTATTTCAGGTATGTCGGGTTCATCCACATGTTCATCCTCATGACTTTCATTTTCATAGTTGCTTTGCATTGCAAACTCTTTCTGATTAGTTCCTTTAAAAATTTCTCTTCGATTTCTTTCTACATTCTTCCACCTGTTCTTATAATCCTGTATGAACGTGGTTTTTCCTCTTCTATAATTTTCCCCCTTTCATTTATTTTTTCCCTTTCTCTTTTGTACACTTGATCTCCTACCTTCAGTGGTTTTAATGGTCTTGCATTCCTATCATACTATCTTTTTTGCAAGGTTTGTCTCTTCAGTAAATGTTGTTGATGGTCTTCATATCGTTCAGTTTGAATGAAATTCTCTTTTATAGGCATCAATTCATTTACTTTTCTTCCAGACATCAATTCTGAAAGTGACTTAATTTTATCTCAAATAGGAGAGTTACGATATTCCAGTAATACTAAATATGGATCCTTGTTGTCAACTACAGCTTTTTCTAACATTCGCTTGACAGTTTGAATATGTCTTTTAACCATTCCATTAGATTGTGGGTAATTTGGACTTGAAGTTTTGATTTCAAAAGTCCATGTTTTTTCGAAATTTCGAATCTTTAAATTTTTTGCATTTTCAATTCAAATTCTTTAAATTTAAGTTTTGGACCTTTATCCGAATATACTATTTTCCGAATACCATGTCTTGCAAAAATTGATTTCAATTGCTTTATCACTGCTGCACTTGATAAATCTTCCAAATGTCTAATTTCAACATATTTGCTCAAATAATCTATAACTATTAGATAATCCCTTCCTTGAAAGTAAAAGAGATCTCTTCCCAATACTTCCCATGGACTATTAGGTACTTCTTTAGATATCATTGGTTTTTTAGTATTTGCATTTTGTAAACTTAAACATGTTGGACAATTCAGCACCAAATCTTCAATTTCTTTCGACATTTCGGGCCAATATAATATTTCTCTTGCTTTGTTCTTGCATTTTACTACTTCTAAAAGACCATAATGAATTCTACTTAACATATCTTTTCGTAAACTTCTTGGTACAATAACACAGTAATTTTTAAATATTAATCCATTTGCTCTTGATAGTTCTTCTCTGAAGTTAAAATATGGTTTTGCCAGTTCTGGAACCATACATTTTTCATTCGGCCGTTCAGTTTTAATTAATTTTCTTAAAACTTGTAGTTCTTTATCTTTTTCTACTTCCAGCTGAAAAATTTCCATTTTGTCTTTAGACATTGGTATACATTCTACAACCAATCCAACATAAGCTTCTATGTCTCCTTCAAAGAAATCAGATCCTTTATGAGTAAATGATCTTGATAATGCATCCGCTATAAAAAGTTCTTTCCTGGTTTATATTTTATCTCAAACTGATATGGCTGTAATCTTATACCCATTTTTGTAATCTTACAGGGCATTTATTTAACGGCTTTTTGAAAATTGATTCTAGCGGTTTATGGTCACTTTCCACTGTAATGTATTTTCCAAATACGTACTGGTGAAATTTCTCTCACGCAAATGCAATAAATAAAGTTTCCTTTTTAATTTGAGCATAATTCTTCTGTGTATGTTAATGCCTTAGATGCATATGCTACTGGTAAATTATTCTGCAGTAAGACTGCTCTTAGTCCTTCTTGAGATGCATCTGCATATAATACTACTGGTATCTTTATACTATCATAATAAAGTAAAACTGTTTTATTTATTAAGACATCTTTTAGTCTTCTAAATGCTTTTTCATGCGCAGCATTCCAGTTTCAGATAACTTGTTTTTTCAACAAATCTCTTCGATGACATCATCGAATGTAATAAACATATGTAATCATTCCTAGGAAAATTTCAAATTCTTTCACATTTTTTGGTGGTTTTATATCTAGAATAGCCTTAATTTTGTCTTCGTCTGGCTTTAAACCATCTTTAGAAAATATATGTCCCAGATATTTTACTTCATTCAACCCAAATTTACATTTACTTAAATTAAATTTACCACTCTTTTCTCTGGCTGTGTGCAACAACATCTTTAATCTTAAATCATGTTCTTTTTTATCTTTTCCCCAAAGTAATAAGTCATCTATATATATTTGAACTCCTCCTAAATCACTAAAACCTTCTGTGAAAAACTTCTAGTTATGAACTCAGTCCATACGGCAACCTTAAGAAACAATATCTATAAACGGAGTATTAAATGTAGTAAATTTACAACTTGAATCTGACAGTTTAATTTGCCAAAATACTTTGTTTGCATCTAAAATACTAAACACCTTCGCATTTATCATTTGAGATGAAATTTCTTCAAACGTTGGTATGTGATAATGTTCTCTCAGTATATTTTGATTAAGGTGCTGAGGATCTAAACACACTTTTAAATTGCCATCCTTTTTCTTACTATAACTAATGAATTCACGAATTCTGTAGGTTGATTAACTTTCTTTATAATACCATCTTTTTCCATTCTTGTCGATGCCTTTTTTAATGGATTTAATAAACTGAGTGGAATTTTCCTACAGGGCTCTATTTTACCAACAGCTCCTGGTTTTAAATTAATGTGATAGGTATATCCAGTTAAATTCCCAGTTCCTTTAAATAAATTTTGATATCCTTTAAAAGATTCTGGTAACTTTTCATTAGAATCAAGATTTACTGTACAAATCCTTTGTACTAGGTTTAATTTTTGCAATGTAGGTAAACCTAAAATAGTTGGAACAGTTTCATCACATGCTACTACTTGAAATTCTACTTCATCCTTGTCCCCTTTCGATGTCTCACATAATAATTTACATTTTGCGACTACATCAATTGTAGTACCATTGTAATTATTTAAAGAGACTTTTGATTTAATTAAACATTTATCTCTTAAATTTAACTGTTTAAATTTAGGCAATGGTAACACATTACACTGAGCACCAGTATCTAACTTAACTTATAAATATTTAGATATGTTTACTTTTAGTCTTTCAAACCATTCTGTTCTATTTTTAGAAAATGAATTTTTATCGTCTACTGACCCTGAAATATATTCATTACTATTATTACGCAATTCCTGCTCTAAATTATTCTGCACAACATTAACATTTTTATAAGTGCACATTTTAGAAAAGTGATTTTTCTTTTTACAGTCTATGCAAATCTTATTATAAGCAGGACAATTGTATAATTTATGAAACGTTCCACATTTTCTACATGGTTTTGGATTATTGTATGTATTTCCTTGATAGTTTGAAGACGATTTAGTACTTTGTTGCTTTTGTTTTACGTGATATTTTTTCTTACGAGGCAGACTTTTTTCCTCTAAAGCTGGAATTTTATTCTGTTTGATGACTTCAATTTTATTTTCTTCAGTTAAAGTTTTTAGCTGAAGTTCTGCTAATTCAGAAGCTTTACACATTTTAATACATTTCTGTAAATGTTGCCTAATGAACTTTCGATCTCATGGCTAGCTCAGAAGGGGATTCGTAAGTCATATACCCGATGAATTTAACAGCTATCTTAATATAAATAGAGCACTCGAAATCTTTAAAACTAATAAAAAGATTTATTTACACATACACACATAATAAATGAAAGAAAAATAACTATCTAACTACAGAGCGCAAACATCGTCATCGTCCTCGCGAAAAGCTTTCTTCTCGTTCTCTGGCGTCCTATGACGTCAGTACCCATCTGTCTTTTGATTGTTTGGCGTAGTGATGCCGTTCCCAACATCCACCCCCCTTTGAGTTGCTGGACAGCTACTCAAAACATTCAAGTTTGTCAAGTTCAGCCTAAGTGGCATCTTAACAGTTCTATCAGATCGTGTCTTTGTAGTCTTAGGACTGTCACATGCATCGGAAACATCAATGGGATCCGGAGATTGGGACGATCCAAAAACTTCTGAATGATAAGAGGTAGACAAATCGTTTCCCATACTAGAAACTGAAGATTTTACAGGAGATTTGTGGTTTTGAGGATCACTTAAATGACGTGAACTTGACAACTCATCATCTTGAACTTCTAGAGGAAATACTAGTTGTATCGGACGTATCAAATTATTAGATTGCGTTCTTAATCTAACTGTTCTCACTTTACCATCTTTTCCAGGAATCAGTTCTGTAACCCTAGCTAACGCCCAATTCAATCTTTTTTTGATGTCATCTCCTACCAAAACAACGTCATTTACTCGAATATTTGGAAACTGTGAATTTTGCTGTCGTTTGTGAATAAGTAATCCCAAGTATTCTTTTCGAAAACGTATTCGGAGGTCTTCCATTAATTTTGCACGAAATCTGATTCTTTTTCTAAGATGACCCGTGTCCACTTCGTCTATGTCAGTTACATCTAAATTGGATCTATCTGTCAAAAACGTAGCTGGCGTAAGTGGAACCAAATCTTCTGAATCTTCGGACAAATATGCTAAGGGTCGCGAATTCACTACCCTTTCACATTCGCACATAGTTGTCTCCAGTTTTGCATAGGTAAGTACAGCTTTGCCCAATGTTCTTCTAAGGAGTTCTTTGACTACTCGAACAAGTCTTTCCCACCACCCTCCCCACCAGGCAGCAGTGGGGGGGAATGAATTTCTATTCGATCTTCTGTATTTCTGTCCGTCGAGTTACTTTACTCCAATCAATTTCTAACAAATTATTGTAAGCTCCCCTAAAGTTTGTACCGTTGTCAGTATATATCACTCTTCTAGCAACAAAACGTCTAAGTGATAACAGAAAAGCATCAGTGGATAGCGACGTTATTAACTCTACATGGATTGCTCTGTAAAGAGCACATGTATAGAGAACCATCCATACTTTTTCCCCACGTTTTACAAATAGGGGACCAGCTAAGTCAATACCTACTACTTCAAAAGCTGTTGCATTTCCCACTCTATCAGCAGGTAAGGAAACTGGTTCAGTGATTAAAGATTTAGCTTTGTATCTTCGACATTTAATACAGCCATTCAGAACACTACGTATCACTCTTCTCCCTCTTATAATCCACTACTTTTCACGCAATATACTTAGTAATATCTGGGTTCCAGCATGACAGTTTTCTCGAGGAAAATATTCAATCAGTGTCTGAGTAAAGATAAATTTATCAGGAAGAAGCACCGGTGATGAAGAAAGGCTTATCTATGCGTTCATCTTATCTATGCGTTCAGTAATTCGAGTTTTAACTCGGATAATTCCGTTCACATCTTTGAAAACGCGTAAGTTTCGAATTGAGCTTTCAACTGGAAAAATAGAGCTTGAACATGTCGAATAAGCAGCATCTCAGCATTTTCAATCTCCTGCATTAAAAGTTCTCCCCCCTGTCTAGTATCGGGACGCGATCTTGTATTATTAATAAATCTTAGAATCCACGCAACCATTCTAATTACCGAATGGAAATTTGAGAATTTAAAGGCATACCAGGGGATTTTGTCATCTGACAAATTAACATTGCATATCCTAACCTTTCTCCTTTCAAGAGTTATTCCGAGAGTTTCAGTCATCAATACTCGCTATTAGGCCAGTTGTCAGATGTTTGTAACAACCATGTTGGGCCTTTCCACCAGCAGGATTCTAACAATATCTTAGGCGAACACCCTCGCGAGATCAGATCCGCGGGATTAATTTTTCCCGGCACATGTCGCCACTCATTATTTGGAAAGAGATTATTTATTTCTTTTACTCTGTTTGAGACGAAAACTGTCCAATCACCATATTCTTTTAACCAGTATAAAGCTATCATAGAGTCGCTCCAAAATATTGCTTTAATATCATGGCCGCTTAATGCCTGCTTCACTGAATGTAATAACCTGGCACCAATGCAACAAGCCTTTAACTCTAACCTATGGATCATTACTTTTTTCAAAGGCGCAACTCTGGTTTTTGCTCTAACAAAGTAAATATTTACCCCTTGAGAAGTTTTCGTTCTGAAAAAAATACAGGTGGCATATGCCTCTTTGCATGCATCGACAAAAACATGCATCTCGGCGGAATCGTTTATTTCAACATAACGTGAGATTTCGATGTTTCTTAATCCGGCTATTTCTCTAAACCATCTTTTAAAATCCATCTGAATGTTGTCTGGTAAGGGAGTATCCTGGTTTTTAGATTTAAATTCCACGCTTTCTGCAATAAAAGTTTAGGCGGTAAGATTGCAGGACTCAACAAACCTATAGGATCAAATATTTTCTGAACTGTAGCTAAAATGATTCTTTTAGTCAAATTCTGATCTTCGTTCACAATATCAAAGTTTAAATTACACTTAAGAGTGTCCTTATAAAGATCCCACAAAATTCCTAATACTTTAGTGACACCGGTACTTTTAGAAACAAATTTACATTTTACATTACTCTCCCAATTTCTCAAGTTAAAACAACCCCGTGACAAAATATCTTTCGCTTTCACAATAAAATTTTCCTCTTTCTTAACATTCGCAACGCTGGAAACACAATTATCAACATAAAAAGAACGTTTCAGTTTTTGCGCTAAAGCTTCAAATTCGGATGGTACGTTATCTAATAAAAATGGGCTCGACTTTAACCCAAATACCGCTCTGCAATGTCTGTAAACAATCTGTTCCTTCTCGGACGGATAAAAAAACCGCAAGAAATCTCTATGTTGAGGGGCTATGCTTAGCATTAGAAATGCTTTCTCAATATCGGAAGACAATCCTATTGGATGAATTGAAACCTATCAATTATATCTGGAATTATTTCTAATAAGTTCGGGCCCTTATACAAAAGGTCGTTCAAAGAGCATTTACCACTTTCTCGAGCAGACGCGTCAAAGACAGGCCTAATTTTGGTAGTGGTACTGTCTTTAATTACTGGCCAATGAGCCAAAAAATGTCCTGTGTCAATATTATCAGTTACCCTTTCAATTATATTCAATTTTTCCCATTCCCGGAAAATTGCAGTATATTCTTCTGAAAATGCTTTATCTTGTGCTCGCTGGCACATCCTTTTATGCCGCTTCCAAGTTAAATCTTTATTTGTCGGTAAATCGGCCATATCAGATTTAAAAGGTAAACAAAGTTCATATCTACCGTCCGAAAGAATTTTCACATTATTTTTGAACTCTCCCAAAACTCTGGAATATTCTAAATTCTTTTTATTATTGTCTATGAGATCTGAAATTCCTATGGATTCCGAAGACCATAAATCTTGTATCGAATAATTGCTAACATACAACGAAATTACATTCAGAATAGTATCATCACTGCTATCTCCAAATGACTCATGATTCCCAGTTGACACATGTCCCAAACAAGTCTCAATTAAAAATAATCCTGACGCCAATCTAACAGATTTATTAGTAAACAAAGCGCCGGTAATATTCGCCCCCAAAAGAAGGCCGATCTCAGAATCTGAAGAACTCAAATCAGACAAACTGACGCCTCTCTCTTTCAGTTCATTAAGAATTTTACTATCCTTCACTCTCACTACAAATTTTGCTTTCTGAAAGTGCTTCTATTTGAAAGGAGAAAGATTCATCTAATGACGAAATGAACAAATTATAAACATCGTGATTCTGCACTTGCGTTTCTCTCCTCCCGAATAAAGCATGCTTCAATTTAATTCGCCTTAATGATTTTAAATGTAAATCCTCTACTAATTTTTGACTGACATACGAATGCTGAGAATCTGTATCCAATATTATGCGTACTTTAAGCTCAATATTTTTAAATTTAATTTTAACCGTTAGAGTCATTAAATAAACATTTTCTATTCTACAGTTATTAGTCAATGTACTGGTTTCAGTTAAGTCACTTCGAGACTTTTCCTTTGCGTTTTTTTCTCGGCGATTGGGACACATTAGAGAATAATGATCTTTAAGACAGTGCATGCAAGAAATGTTTACTCGACATGTTTTACAAGTATGTCCCAATCTAAAACATCTAAAACAGACACCCTTTTTAATTAATATATTTCTCTTAGCTTTTAATGTCATATTTCTAGCGGAAAAACATTCCTTAGTTGGATGCCGTTTCTCGCAAAAGAGGCATTTAAAATTGCGCTTACCTGGGATCTCAGAATTCGATGTACTCACTAGTGCAGCTGCAGTGGCGGAATCTATATTTTTATTTAGCGTATCCTGTTTCTTAGAAATATGATTGGAACTAAATCCAGTACGGGCTAACACAACCATTTCTTCTCGTTTCACTTCTTGTTTCAGGAAATTCATCAAATTTTCAAGGCATCGGTCATCAGCTCCAGGTGCTTCTTTTAAATTTCTGCTCCTCTCCCAAGCAATTAACACTTCTTCGGGCAGGCAGGATTCTATTAAGGCGTTAGGAAATCCCCATACTTCTCTTGAGTTCTCCCAAGACTTTCTAAAACTCTAATCTTAGTTTCTAAATCATCGTAGAGTGTAGGAAGATCCGTCTTCACACGTCTACTGCTTGCATTACGCATAACCATGCTTAGAAGATCTCTTACGTATATCTGTACAAGTAAGTTTTTTCTTCCAAACCTCTCTCGAAGCTGGGCGATTGCTTTTGGATAATTCGACGCCGTTGCAGGAAAGCTCTCCGCTACCCGTGCGGCTTTGGAATCAGGAACAACTGCTTCCAGAAGGTACTGGAATTTATCTTCATCTGGAATCGTAGGATCTTCATGGATCTTCGAAAACTGGCTCGAAAACGTCAGAAATTCCTTGGCCTCGCCGCTGAATTTCTTTAGCTTGATCTTCGGCAGTTTAAATTTGCGTTTCTCAGGTAATTCAGCAGGTAAAGGACTTTTCAATGTCTTTTCGGTTTGAGAACACAGTTCAAAATATCTATCTCTGTAGCGCTCAGATGAACTAAAATCTTCTTCATATAACGTTTCAGCATCTTTAGATTGAAGAATTCTTGCCGTTACTTCCTTTTGGCAAATTTCAAGTCGATTAAACTTGTCTTTAAGTTGCAGTTCCAAAACCGAAAGTAACTTTCAATCTTGAATATCTGATTTCAATTCTGCGTCAATTTTGTTTGCACAAGACGTAAAGGAAGTTCTTAGACATTTCCGTTCAGTTTTCAGCTGTGTAAGATCCATTTTCAATTTATTTTAGCTGTTATCGTGCCGGACATTGGCGCGCCAGTAAATGTTGCCTAATGAACTTTCGATCTCATGGCTAGCTCAGAAGGGGATTCGTAAGTCATATACCCGATGAATTTAACAGCTATCTTAATATAAATAGAGCACTCGAAATCTTTAAAACTAATAAAAAGATTTATTTACACATACACACATAATAAATGAAAGAAAAATAACTATCTAACTACAGAGCGCAAACATCGTCATCGTCCTCGCGAAAAGCTTTCTTCTCGTTCTCTGGCGTCCTATGACGTCAGTCCCCATCTGTCTTTTGATTGGGTGGCGTAGTGACGCCATTCCCAACACCAATGTTAACTGATCTTCCCTTAGTAATCTGTCTTTAAGATTTTTATTTAGAATTCCACTTACTATTCCATCTCTTATTAAACTATCTTTTAATTCTGCAAATCCACAGTTACTACTTAATTTCTTTAAATCTGTTAAAAAGTTATCAAACGATTCACCTACATGTTGTGTTGGACTGAAAAATATGTGTCTATCAACATTTTCGTTTGCTTTCGGTATGTAATAATTTTCGAAAGCTTCAATCACTTTGTCAACATCCTTCTTATCTTCTTTACTTACATTAAAAGTATTAAAATTTTCAAGTGCTTTTTCACCAATAATATGCAATAAAATAGCTACTTTAATTTCAGGTGATTTAGTAATTCCACCAGACGCTAACATGTAAATCTGGAATTTTTTTTTCCACTTCTTCCAATTTTCGCTTAAATTGCCTTCGAAATTTAGATTACTTGGTGGCTTTAAGCCATCCATATTTAATTAAAAACTTTAAATACTTTATATATATGCACTTTTAGCCGCTTCAAATAAAAATAAACAACGATCTTACCAGCTACGGAAGTTTCGATTTCACTGTAAACAACTTAACATCGTGTTTTAGTTTGCAATATCTTTACGGTTATTCACAAGTGACCTGCGCGGTTCTTTAAAAAAGATTTTCTTTTTTAATCTATCTTACGGACTGCGCCATGTATCATTTTTAAATGTTTGATAAGTGCTCAATGATGATTACGAGATGTACACAAACACCGTTTATGCTACATTCTACTTTAATGATTCTATATTAGAGTTAGTATTAATAATAATAATAGATGTAGATACAGTTACATATATAACAGACATTAAACATAGAAATAACATTTGCAAAGGAAATATTTTCGGCAATGTGAAAGGAACAGAATGCAACCGAAGTGCAATAAGAATAATATACTTACTAGCACACAATGCCGCCTTAATTGGTTCAAGATCGTCGTGTTTTGGTTTTTGCACTAAATTCATGAACTCAGATATTTATAGAATCTAAGCGCTTAAGATTGCTTCTGATATTAACAGCATCTTTGAAAGATTTTATAATGGAATAGGAAGCCATCTGCAGAACGCAGCAAATAAATGTTTTTTCGTTTCAAAGAAAACAAACCATAATTTTCACGCCAGTGTCACTCACGCGCGTCATTCACCGAAAACAAAACCATAGGAATCCCGTCTAAACGTCATTACGCCAAGAGAAATGATGTCATCGGAAAGTATATCCAATCGCAAGTATGGATTATTCTCTATGCTCGTGGCGCCGTACAGAATGCTTATATGCGTACCGGACCATTACCCATAACCCGCATCAAAAACTTTTCCATTGCACATTACGGTAACAAATGTTTTTTTCAAAATTAAACACTGCACGCGCATATTTCTACATACCAGTGTACTCTGAAAGCATAGAAAAAAGTGAGCCTTTCC
>KK121478.1:17902-31531 GCA_000611955.2 Stegodyphus mimosarum | reverse complement strand
ATTCGCATACTTAAACTGCGCGGTTATGTGGAGCTGCACAAGCTTTCCAAAGATTTATGAATGAAATTCTTGACCTCATTTTTTTGTTTACTTATATGACATTTAAATGTTTAGTAGCACCGAAGATGAATATAAAGCTCACTTCTGAATTCTACTAAGAAAAGTTAAGCATATGGACTCACTATGTATTTTTGATACATCAGAAATTCCTTTCTTAGGGCATAATAACTAGAGATGGCAAAAATTATTTGCCTGATAAAGTCGAACCTATTCTAAATAACCAACAAAGGTTAAGGGCATGCAGACAGGTTTGGATTTTAGAATTTTTCCGAAGATTTTTGCCAAATATAGCAAGCTTTTTTAACTACTTGTGTAAAAGGGGCGAAAGGAAAAGATCCAACAAAACTTAACTGGTCAGATAACGCAGAATAAAGAATTTCAAGACTGCAAAAAGTTAATTGCAAATAGGTTTTATTGGAACACCCAAAACGAGATGTTGAGTTAATTTTGCATTGGACTTTGCAATAGATGGAACATTTTCACAGGTAGGAATTATAGCGGGTATGACAGGGAACTGTTAGCAGAATATGCGGCCATCAAACATTTTGCGCATATGCTGGAGGTGAGAAATTTTTCTTTATTTACCGAACATATTGTAATATCCTAGCTAAAATAGAGTTTCTTGAAAGCTAGATTACTAAAGAAATAAGTAGCGATTATTCGCTGAGTTGTTGTATGTAACTAAAAACTCCGGAGAAGGGTTCAAATGGATACTTTTATTCTAACTCAAAATATATTTACAGACGGCCCCTGTTGGGCATGCAAGAAGCCACTACTTGGAATTTAACTTAAAACAGAAAATACACTGGTTATCATTAATTAAGGAAACATCACAAAAATGACGATTACTCAAAACGTTACATGTACAATATAATGAAACTGACCCACAGTATACAACACATAGTAAGGTATAAAATAATACGAAAACATTACCGACAATTCGGGTGTTATAGAAATTAGCATATGTATAAACTGAACAAATCGGATGTGTAAATTTGGCACAGGAAAATTACCTGGAATATGGAGTATGATCTCCCCTAGAAGCGATACAGTACATACAGAGATGTGCGATGCTGTCAGTTATGCAGTCTGTCAATTCCATAAGAAGTGAGAACCATTACTTGTGCAAATTAGTTGCAAGCGTGGCAAAGATCTAAAGATGAGGGCTGAGAGCAACTACACGTCTTCCTAAAACATCTCAACCATGCTCGATAGGATTCAGATCCTGTGACTAAGCTGGCATTCCATGCCCTGAATCGTTTGCTGCTGAAGATAATTATCAACGATGCAAGTCCTATGCGGTCTAGCGTTTCCGGTCCTGTGGCAGGAAATTAGTGCCAATTGCCCTGGCATAAGAGGCACTTAAGCATCAAGGACTTCATTCTATAGGCCTGATCACTGATGGTTCCATGTGAAAAAATATTGAGATTTGTGTGTCTAGCCAACGAAATACCACCCCAAACCAGACACTGTCTCTTCTGCACTTGGGCTCATCCGTAACGAAACCAGGTCTTCACTTTTCAGCTGTCCAGTGGAAATGTTGACGTGCCCTATTCAAACGTTCCCTTACATGACGGGACGTGAGGGGCACGCAAATATCTGGTCGCCTCGCGTACAGATCCCCTTCACCAAGCTTTCCAAACAAAGCTGACGTTCACACCAACTCTTCCAGTGGTTGCAGCAAGGAAGAATCTGAGTTGTGTCGGAATTGAGATTCTATTTTTTCCTGCACATAACAACAAATATCAGGCGCTCGTGGGCATCAGGCATCAGCGCTCATCAGCATCAAATATCGGGCATCAGCGCTCGTCGTATCGATTGGCCGTCCTTTCCTGAACCTCCTGGACGACGAGTACACTCGAAATTTATTCTTCATTCGTTTGGCGCATCATAATTTGCAAGTTTTTTTTGCCAATAAAAGGTTTCTGCGAATCTTTAATCTACAACCTGAAATTCTCTTCACAACAAAAAGAATGTATAAAACAAAATACGGTGGCCATAAACATTTCAAATCAATAATTCAAAATAGATCACAGGAAATAATTACCTCCTTTAACAATACTTCTACCAACGAAGAAGTAAACAACTCTACGAACAACTTTATTAAAATAATAATAGATGCCTGCAATAACAGCTACAAATGTAGAAAAATTCATAGAAAAATTAAGATATCCTGGTGAAATGACAATCTCACAATCGAAAGGGAAGATTTTTAAGCCTCTACAGAACCTAAAGAAAGAAACAAACTTAAATTTCTCTTCAATAGATCAAGATCACGCTACAAAAGAAGTATTAGAATTTCCAAACTGAACAGCTGGCGTAATTTCTGCAACAATACTTCTCATGCATATGGCACAGCCTTTAAAATAGCACAAAATAAATTTTTCGTGCCGCCTCAAATTTCAACATCAAGCTTCCAAAACATTCATTCGTCAACTGATGTCGTTTACAGTGTAATTACAGCACTGTTTCCTCAAGATGAAGAAATTACATAAGACATCAATCCACAGAATCTTTAAGGAACGAATCATTAAACCTTGTTAAAGAAAATAATTTAAATTTGCCAAATCTTGCAGAAATTAAATATATTATCAAAGCTTCAAATCCTAAAAAAGCGCCAGGATCCGATGGTATTGATAACAACATATTAAAGCAAATATCTTAGCAAATAGCATTGTGCACTCTTGCTGGAAAATTCTACTTTTCCAGATATACTCAAACGAGCTGAACTCATCCTTTTTCTCAAGAAAAATAAACCTGAACAAGATCCATTTACCTATCGGCCAGTATGTCTTCTACCAACTTTCGGCAAGCTTTTGGAAAAACCAATACTCGCCAGATTAAACTATCACCTAAAGCAATACAATATAATGCAGGAAAGACAATTCGGCTTCAAAAGTAATGTGTCAAGCGTTCGTGCACTACAAACAATACAGGATACCATTAACATCAATAAATATAATAATCAGCATTCTCTATTAATTTCTCTAGATATAAAATCAGCTTTGATTCACTTCAATGGAAAGACATTCTGCAAATTCTACTATCAATTAAGTGTCCTGCTATATTGTGTAACCTCATAAAAGACTATCTAAACAACAGATTCTTGCAATTTACGTCAAATGAAGGGTTTTCAACGTACAAAATCACAAAAGGCTGTCCTCAAGGCTCTTGCCTTGGGCTTACATTGTAGAACCTAGTAGCCAACGAAGCTCTTCTAATTCTAAATAACCTTTCAAATATATATGCTCAAGCATACGCCGAATACTTTCTTCTAATAATTAATGGCAATAGTCGAAGAAATATAGAAGAAAATACTCATCGTTCATTAATAAGTTTTCAACATTGGGCTACAAAACATGATCTTAAAATCTCACTTCTCAGAAGCTCAGCCATTTACTTTCCAAAGCCAGACTTTAGCACAAGAAACATCAGAAATCCCATGTTTAAACTTACAGAAGATAATATCAAAATAGTAAATTATGTACTTATTATACCTAGGTACCATAATAGATAAAAATCTTTCACGTCATCGACACATCAAGCACCTCAAAAATAAAACAACGATAGTGTTGAATTCATTAAAATCTGTATCAGCCAACTCATGCGGAGTATCCCCCAATCTACAAAAACTATGGTATCATGTTGTCATAGAAAAAACATCATTCTTCATGGAGCTTGCGGGGGCATCTAACCTAAATTATCACGTAAAAAAGACAACTTTTCTCAATACAAAGACCCTTCTGGATCTCTATCACTAAAGCCTGTAAGACTACTCCCACTAATGCACTACAAATCATTTCTGGCGTCCCGCCTCTCACCTTAGCCCTAGAAAAGGAAGCAATTAAAACCAAAGTATCAAGACTCAGGCTCACAGAACATTTTAATAATAAAATTATCAACCTTCTGACTATGAAGATATGACGCTGCAATCAAATATCAATTGAAATATAACAAGCTTAGTATATCAAGCACAATTATTACAATCAAGGCTTTTGCAAATCAACTTCAAGAAAGAAGTGTTATAATTACCGACAGCTTCCCCAGTTTTCAAACAATGACCGGCCTCAGCCGATCACCAATAGTCAAGGACATTCAAACAATACTATTGAGCTTCCCAAAAAGACTATCACCAAAATTACATTGGACTAAAGCACACGTTGGCACCCATGCCAACGAATTAGCAAATCAGTTATCTAGGGATGCAGCCAATAATTCTTCAGTGCCGCATTTATTCATTCCTAATCCTATTTCGCTTTTAAATTCCTGCCTAGAAACCAATCTCATCTCCAAATGGAAAAATAATTGCATATCCGAAGAAACAGGAAGAAGCACATTTCGATTTTAACCTACCCCTCCAGAAATCTTATCACTACAAATCATTCAATCACCTACTTTTTAGCAGCTCATAGACCATTCACTGATTATTTCTTCCTCTTCGAACTTCATCTAGTAAACTTTGCATTTGTGACTTACTTGGCACCTTTGACCACTATATGTTTGAATGGATCAAGGATCTTCACTTTCAACCCCATACATAAAATAATGCTCAACTTTGGTTTTCTAAATTACTGAAACGTAAAATTCTTCGTTATAAACTAGGTAATCTTATAAAATATCTCTCGACAAATTGTGATTATCTCAAAGGCACTTAATCATCACTCTGGGTAACTATAAGACATACTGAATGTATAGAACTCTTGTAAACGTTTTCATATTTCTGAACTAATGATACCGATACTAATTTAAAAACATGTTGGTGTAAAAAATTCTCTGCAATTTTTGTATGTATATGTAATATGTTTATGTAGATTTTCCAAATTGTAACCTGTTCATGTAAAATTGCTAAATTGTAAAAGTTGAAGTTTTGAAATAAATGGCAGCTTAGGGTCAGTCCCTCTTGTGGTATCCGGTAGTAGGTAGCCCAGGATCATGGACAATCAACCGATATGCCTAAATGGTGGTACGGTTGTTTATGTTGTGGTTCCCTACCCTGCCAATAAACGTAAACCAACTAATCAACCAACCTGGATGACAAATCTGTAGTTAGAAATTGTTACCAAAGCCTATGAAACACAGAAGGACTCATATTTGTCCAGCTGGCTATTTGTGTCTGATTTTGACCTGCCTTTAGCTTCCCAACGGCTGTCCATCGCAGCTCTGCTAGCAAATAACTGGAAGTCATTGTTAGCAATTGACTATCCTAGATTTCTTATCTCAGTATCACAGCGAAATTTGCAGGCTTTTGTGGAAGATGCAATTTTATGCTCCTCGCAAATGACGTATTTCGACTGCAGCGCCACTACTTTGTATATTGCAGTTTTACTCAGCAATTCTTATTTGACAGCATATTTAAAATTTATATAGATTGGCTTATTTTTCAACGAGTTATCGCTATTTTTTGTGATTTTTCCTGGATTTTTGGAAATCAGTGTAGACTAACTAATACTAAATAGAATTAATCAGCCGAAGCTGCACAAAATCGAACTTGCGTTAATGGCCCTTATTTAAGGATCACCGGGATATACTAGCAGTACAACGTTGCTACATTTAAGTACGGCGGCAGAATAGCAAGCTTTAAGTAATAGCAACAACCCGGCCAAAAGGCAGACCACGCTGTCCTACTGAAGTAACTCAACCTCAGCTTAAATACTCGTTTCTACCTTATTTGCATAAATCGTGGTACTGAAAACTCAACAGTGAAACGTAGGTGGGAAAATAAGAGGGTAAAGGAAAAGCTTGTTCAAAAATAAAAATAACTATTAGCGAAATAAAATAAAACCTCTACTCTTTTTCCCACCAGAATTTTAATACTCGAAATACAAGGTCTCGAAACGACCTTATTGACAGCTTAAATTTTTACCTCAAAATTCTCATCCTACATTCAACATTTATATTTTAAGTTTTAAATTCTACTTGAAAAAAATGAGTTTAAGATTCTTATCTTAAGATTCAAGCTTAAAATCCGAAGTTTAAAATTTTAAGAGTCAACTTTTACAATAACAGGCTACGTCTAATCTATCACTAAAATGTTTTACAAATACAATCTTCTTTTCTGGAGCATACGTAATTTTTCGAAAGATCTTTGATTCCTTCCAATATATCTGGAAGGAAAATATGTTAGTGAATCTATTCAACAATGATCCTTTAGCCACATTTTTAAACAACAATTTAACTTTTCACAACTTTTATTTGACTTTCGTACAATTTTTATTCAACACAACTTTTTTAATTCTCCCAAAGCTCTCCAAGAAGCTTGTTCTGTAAACTTTTTGAGCGTGTTTCTGTAATGGGGTGTCACAACCAACTACTACCTGAGCAACTTCCTAAATGTTAAATTAAACTTGACTTCTGAAACCTCCCTAACACCTTCCGTTCACAATATACTTAATATGCTAACCGCAAAAGTGCATTAATTTTCGTGAAATAATTTCATTCATACTTTTCACTTACTTGCAAATAAAACTTTATTTAAATTCATCAGCAATAGTTAAATTTTCAAGCACTTTTACTTTTAGCAAGAAAAGCATTGACTTTTAAAACAAAATAACTTTGTAACACCTTATGCACATTTACACACGAAATACTGCTACGAATTTTGTATTTAGATTGTAGGGTCTACATGCTTATCTGCTGTATGAAAACTGGAAGTGTAGTGACTGCACAGAAGAAGGGTTAAAATTACTCTTTATTACACTCTTTAGAAATGTACAATGCGTCAATTCGACTCTAACAAGCTACGCCTCTGCTGAGCGGTAACTGAAACAGTAAGGACTAAACTAAAGATTTGAAGATATTAACAAGTAGTAGAATCACGCTACAGGGCTTAGACTATCCTGTTTCCTATAAGAGCGTTGCAAATCTAGTGGCAGCAAAGTAGTAGCTGTTACGCCACGTTTAACCAGCAATCAATGCTAAGCAAAAGCTTACGCTACAACAACCACAGAGTTCGCCCACACTTTCTCTAACTTTCTCTTCTAGAACTTAGTATTTAAACCTCTTCTCCCACTGGTAGAATGTGCATTACTTCCCGTGCGCTACCAAATTTTAATATTCTGGCATTGACAATCAGGAGAATGAAGGCTTTTAGGAAACATCGCAAACCTAAATTTAACTGGTTATTTAAAATAAATCCCTACAGTTGCTACCCTGCCAGAACTCAGCAGATTTGGATTATTCAATTTCAATCTCAAGATTGCCTGCTTTCAAGTACGAAATGCAGCAGTCAGTATCCTCATTTATTTACATGCAACCCAGATGCTCTGAGAAGTTAATTGTGATCAGGCATGATATTAATGTTGCTTACCTTTCGAGTTATAAATGGGCTTGGGTCTTTTTTATTCAAAAAGCTTTTGTTTTGGGGCTTGAAAATTCTAATGCCACTGTTGCATCCAGGCACGAAACAGGTTCCATTAGATGCTTTATCCATAATGAAAATGCATATTAATTCAGCATTTCCGTTATTATTACCTATGCAGAATTCCCCCCGGCAAGGTGAAAGAATGCTGACTTCAGCGCCCTCTATAAATAATGTGACAAAAACGACACCATTTTGGGGGAAAATATAAATACGAGTTTCATCCCCTTCTTTATACTCAGTGGCTTACCAAAGAACTTCCTTACAGCCAAGCAGCCAGGGCGGGATTTTTTTATACGCTAACTGGGCTTCAGCTTAGGACCTCAAGATCAAGAGGGGCCTACCCTTAAATTGTTATCAAAATTAAAATTACATTATTCTAAAAACAGGGAACACTAAAACACTGAACCGAAAATAAGGAGAATTTCTACGCATATGACTAATAAACAAACATAAAAATATTGTAAGATCTACTGTCTATTTCTTGTGTGAAATCTGGAGAGTAGTGACTGCATAGAAGAAGGGTTGAAACTACTCTTTGAATTATTTACAATGAGTCAACTCGACGCTAACACACTACGCCTCTGCTTGGGCGTTGACTGAAGCAGTAAGAATCAAATTTGATTCTTACTGCTTCAGTCAAAAAAAATAAATTGCCTAAAAAACAAATGCCTAAAAAATTTGAGGATATTAACAAGAAGTAGAATTACGCTACAGGGCTCAGACAATCCTGTTTGACAGAGCCCCCCCCCCGGGGTTGACTCAGGAGAATTCCTGGGAAGTACTGGCTAGGATCTGTACTTAGACAGTCTCAACCACGGGGGTAAAATATCAGGTACTATTGTACCTTATTCTTCACAGGACTAGAACCCGGGTATTGTACCCAGGTTGGGATCAGGCTCGGCAGGGACCGTACTGGCACTGTCTTGTCCGCTCCCTCGGCTCTGGTGGAGCTATATAAAAACAGACAATGGGGAGAGCGTGGGACTATGCCTGTTAACCAAAGGTATGCATCAGGCGTCCCCGCCTTCCGTAAAGTGTTTGACAGAGCGCTGACAAGTTTAGTGGCAGCTACACAATAGTCGTTACGCCACTTTTAACCACCAAAAACTGCTAAGCTGAAGCTCGCGCTACAACGCGTACAGAATTTTCCCAGACTCTCTAGCTTTCCCTTCTAGAACTTGATATTTAAACGTTTTCTCTCACTGGTAGAATTAGCATTCCTTCATGCGCGCTACCAAATTTAAATATTCTGGCACTGCCAATTAGTGAAATGAAGGCTTATAGGAAAGAACTTCAAATTAAATTTAACTGGTTATTTAAAATAAATATAAATCCCCACAGTTGCTCACGCCACAATTTAACAGACTTAGATAAAGGTCCTTAAAGACCTGTTACAAACTGTTAAATTCTACAACTAACAGGCCCTAAACCCCGTTTACATACAAAACTTTATTATAACGTTAAATAATTAATTCTTCTTTTGTTCCGCTGAACTTGCTTCATCATCTTTACCAGTATTCAGTCTTGCCCTTCGAGTCATCTGGAAGCAATACTTATGAATACGAGTTTCTATCAAACAATAAATAGCGCTTTAAGTTCACAATGCATTAATTCTTTTATTCAGTTTCTAACTCTTTTGCATTTATCTTAACTTTCTGAGCGTTACGGTTTTTACGAGTCTCATTTACTCACTTCACAGTCATGTTTTAATTTTGAATTTAATCTCCTTTTCTTCTCTCCACAACGTGTGGTGAAAACGCAAGTGTAATATGTCAAAGTGAACAAACGCTCCACCTAAACGCATATAGACGTGTTAGCACGTAACAACCTTCTTAGACACACCCTAAATTCACTTCTTAATTCTCCAGTGAGCTAATAAACACGAAAATTAACTAGAGTGTCGGTGGACAGCCCTACGAACCATATGTATACCAAATAGTTTCTTTTCCACATTCGGTTTAAACACAGACAAGCTTTCGCTCAAAATCGCATGATTTGGCCTGATTAACCTTTGGTTTCAGCGAACTCACTTAATTACATTAAATTTTAAATGCATTAACTTTACATTTTGAGGTTTTACCAATAAAGGCTTATTATATATGCTCTTTTGAGCTTTAAACCTTCATTAAAAGTATCATATAGTTTAAGACAATACATATTTTCACATTTTATAATCAAATACTTTACCGCAATAGAGAATAAAATGAAAATTTTACTTGAATTCCTTTCTCGTCAAAAGTGAGAACCTAAAAACAAATTTTCGTTAACAAGTACTAATAGGAAGTTGCTTGTATCAGGCCAGATCTTTCGGCGCTTTAACATAAACAGTCTTTCGACAAACAAAACCGAACTGCTAGTTCTTTACATTAACATTCCATTTCTACAATAAACTACAGATTTGTCCTTTTGCCAAATAAAGCTAAAATAACTTTAGTCCTCAACCCAGAAATTGATGTTACAATGTAACTTCGTATTTGAAACATTTTCATGCAACTTTACACAACAGAAAAGATTTATTGAAAAATTCACTTATCTCTGCTTTTCGACGCTTGGTATTCAGCCATCCTTTTATTCCAGAACTCACTCCATGTGAGTTTTTCACACTAGAGATTTTCAATCTCTGTTTTTTTGTCCAGTGGTTGGGGTTGGTTTTTCATTTTTTGCCTCTCGCCCCTCTTCTTTTAGGATGGAATGGTGGCATTTTGTGCCTTTTCCTCCTGCTGGCCGGAAAACTGATTCTTGGAGAGTCGGTCGTCGAGGACTCTTGCCTACAGACTCTTGGTTGCTTCTGTCCTTCCTGTGGTGCTTGACGTCGGCAGGTTGTAAGGTTTTAGTTAAACTAACAATGTTTTATTTTAATTTGCCTTATTCTATCTGTTCTTATTTCAACTTCCCGTTAGAATAAGCGCGCGTTTCAGCTTTGTGCTAATTTGAAGTGGAGCCAAGTTCTATTTAAACGAGAGGTAGGAACCTCTCAGTGTGAGAGAGCTTTTAGTCTCAGACCACTGTTACTCTGTTCAACGTTCCCCTGACCAGCTGGTATTTAAATTCTAAGCCGTAGCGCTGTTACGCTATTACTTATTGAAGTAATTCTAAGTGCGTTAGTATTAGGTAAATCTTGCTACGCACCCATTTAGTTTAAAGGCCAACCTCGCGTTCATAACTCTGTGAGCAACGGCTACTTAATTTCTAATTAGTTTTAGTTTAAATTATCTGATTATTCAGTTTAGACCCAAGTGGCGGTCATTATTTTCTGTATCCCTACCGAGTTGGGAAGTGGCTGTAAATAATTGTGGTTTAATAAAAGAGGATTTTAAATCCTTCTTACGTATAGTTATTCCACTAGTTAATCACAGTATTCTACCACAGAACATAGCTGCATTCAGCTCCCTGTTCTAGATCAGGACTTCAGATTTACACGAAGATGTTCGCCAAGAATATGCACCGAACACTCAGTCCTGACAAGGTCTCTTCTTCATTTTACCGACCGCTGGTCTTACTTTTATTATTCTTTCTCTATGCCATCTCCTTAACTTATCCTGCTGGGTTATCTGTGGCCAGACTTTGTCATGGTACGGCCATCCTTGTTTCTAGCTGGGGCCTTTCTTCTTTCTAGCTGGGGCCTTTCTTCTTTCTAGCTGGGGCCTTCCTTCACCCTTGAATTTTTTTCCCCTGGATCTTCCACATGTTGAGGGATTCTCTTCTCAGAAATTCTGCTTATCTGAGACCTTGTCGTCTGGTCTGTTCTTCGTCTTTTCGCGGGTGTTGCAAGTTCTGGTGGGGTCGAAGTCGTCACTGAAGAAGCCTCCTATTCTGATTCGGAACCCTAGAAGAAATTCTTCAACAAAGTCTTTACGCTCGTAATATCGCTTTAATTGATCTGAAGTGGCCTTTATTTTTTCTCCCGAATCTGATTTAAAATAGATTGCAGTCCCGACGATCTGCTGTACTACATAAGGCTCTTCAAATTTATGGGCGAATTTTGATACTAAGTTCTCTGGTGCAGTAGACAGAGTGAATTTTCTTTTAAGCACCTTATCCCCTACTTTAAAGTCTGATTCATAGCTTCTTCTATCATAGTACATTTTCTGCCGCTCTCTTGCTACATCTGAATTTTTCAAAGCTTCATTGATCAGCTTTTGAATGTTTCCCTGTTGAAATTCTGGTTCTCGTTCTTGGGCGAAGAAGAATTTGTCCAACGGTTTCAAAATCTTCCTACCCAGAAACAATTCAGCTGCAGTTTTACCTATTGTATCGTGCTTGGCCGTTCTTGAAGCATAGGCTAGTTCATCAAGGCAGCCATCCCAGCGTTTATGATAATTTTTAACGTAACTTCTAATTCTTTTAACAATGTTTTTATTAACTTGTAGGGATTTATATTCATTTTAAATAACCAGTTAAATTTAATTTTGAAGTTCTTTCCTATAAGCCTTCATTCCCCTAATTGTCAGTGCCAGAATATTTAAATTTGGTAGCGCGCGTAAAGGAACGCAAATTCTACCAGTGGGAGAGAAAGCTTAAATATCAAGTTCTGGAAGGGAAATTTAGTGAGTCTGGGAAAACTCTGTGGGTGTTGTAGCGCGAGCTTCGTCTTAGCAGTTATTGCTGGTTAAACGCGGCGTAACAGCTATTATTTTGCTACAACTAAACTTAACGCTGTGCTAGGAATTAGGATTGTCTGAGCCCTATAGCGTTATTCTACTATTTGTTAATATCTTCACTTTTTTTTGTTTTGATTCTACTGTTTCAATTAGCGCCCATGCAGAGGCGTAATGTGTTAGAGTCGAATCGTAGTGTGTTAGCGTGGGGAATTTCTTACTCGGGGAAGTCAGAAGCCTCACCTACAATTTTGAAAACTTCAAAGCGGCACTCCTAAAGGCCTTCCCGATTGTGAAAGATGGTGCCAAACTTAAAGCCGAACTGTACAGCTTTTACCAACGGAAAGTTTAGCACTTTACCGAGTTTATCCTGCGTAAAGTCAAGCTAGTGAATATGTTATATGGAAGGAAGCCCGATAACGAAGTTATTGAGATTATACTACCAAGATAACCCGCAGTACAAGATTTCGTGGAGTTGAGAAACCCACGAACGCTGGAAGAATTCTTCGAATTAGCCGTAAAGTTCCAGAATCCGCGGATAGCGGAAAATTCGGGGTTTCCTACTCAGGGATACTATTAGCAGTTCTCGCAACAGCCGGCCGAGCAAAGAAACAAATGTAACGAAGGAGAACATTTTCTAACCACGCTGTCAACGAGCAAGAATGACAATGATGAAGCCAAAGACCGCCAGCGTACCCAGAAAACATCAGGAGGAAAGAAGACTTTAAACGAATAGAGGGGCCTGAGAAATTGAGGGTCCAGACCCCTTGGGCATCGCAAAATATCTCCAAATTGTATGTAAATACTGTAGTAGTCATAAATTCCCAACTACCGGTAATTCAGGTTCTTTTGAACGACATACCAAGTAGAAGCACTCGTGGACACCAGCGCGCAAGGAAATGTTTTAAGCCAAAACTTCTACTATGAAAATTTTCGGAGAATACGATTGTTTAAAAATGGTAGCACGGAAATCGTTGCTGCACAAGGGTAAGTTTGGATATGCGCCGGGAAGCTATCGCTTAACGTTCAGGTAAAAAACGAAGTTTTGAAAAGTTCTATTTTTCGTTGTTAAAAATTTGCAGAATAAAGTTATTCTAGGTATATAATTTCTTAGGGCGGCGAACGCCACAATAAATTTTGCAGAAAACTCCATTGGCTTGGATATCGTGCCAAAGGGGGTGAAAGAGGAAAACGTACCCGACAATCAATCTCCAGCATCTAAAGCAAGGTGAAAGAGCCAAGCTGGAAGAACTTATAAGTAAATTTGCCACGTTATTTTCTGAGCAACCAGGGAATACACAAATTGTTACCCATGCGATAGAACTAAAATCAAGTGAATCTTTTAAAGCAAAACCTTATTGTTATGATAAGAAAAAGGAATTAATAATAATAGACCACATAAAACAAATGTTAAAGTATAAAATAATCACTTCCATCAATAGTGAATATGCTAGCCCAGTTTGCGATGCAGAAAGAGAAATAATTTGCCCCCTTCGGACCCAAAAGCTTATCGTTTTGTCATCGATTACCCGAAACTTAATAGCATGACTAAATTTCCTATTTACCCTTTACCGGTAATAAAAAAAAATAAGTAGGTCTACAAAATTTACA
>KK121478.1:7625-17758 GCA_000611955.2 Stegodyphus mimosarum | reverse complement strand
CTTGATCTTACTCAGGCTACTTTCAAACAGCCATGAAACCAAAATAAGTGAATAAAACGGCGTTTATTACAAAATCGGGCACTTATGCCTTTTTATGCATGCCGCTTGGGCTTTGCGGGGCCCCGTCAACTTTTCAGCGCGCTATAGTCATTAATCTACGTCCCGTCCTCGGAAAATCCACTTTGATTTGCCTTGAGGATATCATAATAATATCATAATAACTAGTGACACTATTGAACAACATGTGGAAGATCTCCATGAAGTTTTTTCATTATTAAAAGAAGCAGGTTTAAGTATTAATGCCGCAAAATGTAAGTTCGCAACTAAAGAATTGCGATATTTAGGGTACAAAATCTCACCTAAGGGTATCGAGACTGAAGATTCTAAAATAAAAGCAATAAAAATTATCCTCCGCCAAACAGGGAGAAGAAACTTTCATCTTTTCTTGGCATGTGCTCGTATTACCGTTCGTTTATCCAAAATTTTGCTGATATTGTTGAACCTCTGTTAGTTTTAAAACATAAGAAATCTAAGGTTGTGTGGACAGGGGAGGCAAAGACGGCTTTTGAACAATTGAAAACAGCTCTAATTAATGCCCCAGTCTTCAAATTCCAGGAAGAGGACGAGAACTTGAAGATCGAGGCTGATGCTTCAGATTACACCGTGGGTGTAGTTTTAGCGCAAAAAGGGAACCTCTTGGCATTTTTAGCAAAACATTAAACCAGATGCAAAGGAGTTACACAGCGACGGAAAGGGAAACGTTAGCCGTGTTAATGGCAGTTCAGAAGTCCAGGGTCTGTTTTGGATAAGTCAGAGTTACAATCTACTCAGATCATGCGGTCGTAGGTTGATTATATTCTGGAAAGAATTTAATTCTTAGATTAATTATATGGGCCTTAGAGTTACAAGAATACAACTTAATAATTAAGCACACTCCCGGCAAGGAAAATACCATGGCCGACGCCTTGTCAAGCATTAAACTAGATGAAAATGGTGATCAAATAAAATGTTCTATGCTCACAACTAAAGTTTTAGATTCCCGGGAGACAATCATAGCTGAATTCCTGAAGGATCCAGAATTCGGTAATATCTATGCCTATTTAAAGGATCCAGATAATTTTGAACATGCAGATCTTTCTGCAGTTAGAAACAGGGCCCAAAATTACGAGATTATAGGTAATTTGTTAAACGGAGCGTAGAGTACGCAAGGCGGTGTATTTTCCGCAACTACAGCAGGTAGTGACAGCGTATGTCAGGTCCTGTAATTTATGACAGTTAATAAACAACATTAATTATAGCCTGGCCGAGTATTTAAATAGTAATCGCGCGGCTTTTCCTAACGAGATCCTTAGAATAGACCTTCTTGGCCCTTTTCTCCAAAGTGAGTTAAATAAAAACCGATATATTTTTATGATTGCAGACCATTTTTCCAAGTGAGTAGAAATAATTCACTTAAAGCGAGCGTCGGCTAAAATAGGGGCAGATGCGTTCTTACATAGGTATATTTTAAAATACGATGCGCCGTTAAAAGTACTAAGCGATAACAGAAGGCAATTCATTCGTCAAATTTTTGAAAATCTGTGTAAAGGGCTTTGCATACGGCATATGAAAATGGCCTCGTACAGACCAGAAGCAAACATCGCGGAAAGAGTTAATACAAACATTGTTAAAATAATTAGAAGTTACGTTAAAAATTATCATAAACGCTGGGATGGATGCATTGATGAACTAACCTATGCTTTAAGAACTGTCAAGCATGATAGAACAGGTAAAAGGCCAGCCGAATTATTTCTGGGAAGGAAGATTTTTGACACTTTTCGACAAACTTTTTGTTTGTCCAAGAACAAGAACCAGAATTTAAACAGGAAACATTCAAAAGCTGATCGATGAAGCTTTGAAAAATTCAGATATAGCAAGAGAGTAGCGGAACCTTTACTATGACAAAAGACGCCGCGAATCAGATTTTAAAGTGGGGAATAAGGTGTTGAATAGAAAATTCACTTTGTCTAGTGCACCAGAGAATTTCGTATCGAAATTCGCCCATAAATTTGAAGGGCCGTATGTAGTACAGCAGATCGTTGGGGCTGTGATTTATTTAAAATCGGATTCGAGAGATAATACAAAGGCCAGTCCGGATCAACTAAAGAGATGCTACGAACTTAAAGACTTCGACGTGTTGAATAGTTTCTTGCAGGCTTCCGAATCAGAAGAGGCGGCTTCCCCATGGAAGACTTCGACCCCACCAGAATTTCCAACTTCCGTGAAGAAACAAAGAACTAAGCAAACTACAAGGTCTGAAATAAGCAGAATTCCGGAGAAAAGAATCCCTCAACATGTGGAAGATCCAGCGAAAATTACAAGGCCTCAGATAAGCAGAAGCATTTCGGAGAAAAGAATCTTTCAACATGTGGAAGGTCCATCGGAAAAAAAATTCAAGGGTGAAAGAAAGGTCCCGGCTAGAAACAAGGATCGCCGTGCTACGACAAGGTCTTGCAGTAGACAACCCCAGGATAAATCAAGGAGGCGGTGTACAGAAAGAATAATACAAAGAGGACCACCAGTAGGTACAATGAAGAAGAGGCTTGCTGAACTTCAAAGCCCAGAGCAAAAATCGAAGCAAACCTAGAGTTTGCGGTAAGTGTCCTGGACGACCGATGATCCAAAAAACAACTTTCCGGCCAACAAAAGGAAAAGACATGACAATCCGCAATTCCATCCTAAAAGACGAATGAACCGAGACCAAAAAAGGGAAAGCCAGTTCTCACCAGAGGATAGGAAACAGAGACTGAGAATCTCAAATGTCAATAACCTGACTTGGACTCAGTACTGCAGTAAAAGAACGCCTGAATACCAAGCGTCGAAAAACAAAGATAGGTGAATTTTGCTATAAATCTTTTCTGTTGTGTAAAGTTGCATGAAAATGTTTCAAATACGAAGTTACATTGTAAAAGCTATTGCCTTGATTGACGACTGAAGTTATTTTTGTTTTATTTGGCGAAAGCACATAGTGTATTGCAGAAATGGAATGTTAATGCAAAGAACTGGTACTTCGGTTTTGCTTGTCGAAGGACTATTTATGTTAACTCGCAAAAGATCTGGCCTGAAACAAGCAGCTTCGTATTAGTACTTGTTAATGAAAATTTGTTTTTAGGTTCGCACTTTTGGCGAGAAAGGAATTCAAGTAAAATTTTAATTTTATTCTCTACTGTGGGGAAAGTATTTGATTGTAAAATGTCAAAATATGTATTCTCTTAAAGTACATGATACATTTAATGAAGGTTTAAAGCTCAAAAGAGCATATATAATAAGCATTTATTGGTAAAAGCTCAAAATGTAAAGTTAATGTATTTAAAATATAATGTAAATTTAATGTAATCGCTCAAACCAAAGGTTAGTCAAGTCAAATCATGCGATTTTGAGCGAAAGCTTGTCTGTGTTTAAGCCGAATGTGGAAAAGAAACTATTGCATATGTTTCGTAGGGCTCTCCACCGACACTCAAGTTAATTTTCCTGTTTATTAGCTCAATGGAGAATTAAGAAGTGAAGTTAGGGTGTGTCTAAGAAGGTTGTTATAGGCTAACACGTCGATGTGCGTTTAAGTGGAGCATTTGTTCACTGTGACATACTACACTTACGGTTTTATCATACTTTGTGGAGAGCCAAAAAGGGTATTAAGTTTAAAATTTAAGCATGAATGTGAATTGAATAATTGTGACCCGAAAACATCGTAATGTTCGGAGAATTGAGAAATCTACGATAAATGCAAAAGCCTTAGAAACTCAATAAAAGAATAATTGTATTCTGAATTTAAAGTGTTATTTACTGGTTTGATAGAAACATCTATTCATAAGTATTCTTTCCAGATGCCTGGAAGAAGATGACTGAATGCCAGCTAAACGATGAGGAAGCAAGTTCAGCGGAACAATGACGAAAAGATGTCTCTGTTATAATTTAAACTCTAGTATTTAAATGTAAATGGGGTTCAAGGCCTGTTACTTATAGAATTTATCAGTTTGTAACAGGTGTTTAAGAATCTTTATCCAAGTCTGCTAAATTTTGTCATAGGCAACTGTAGGGATTTATATTTATTTTAAATAACCAGTTAAATTTATTTTGAAGTTCTTTCCTGTAAGCCTTCATTCCCTAATTGTCAGTGCCAGAATATTTAAATTTGGTAGCCCGCGCAAAGGAATGCAAATTCTACCAGTGGGAGAAAACGTTTAACTAAAAAGTTCTAGAAGGGAAAGTTAGAGAGTCTGGGAAAATGCTGTGCGTGTTGTAGGGCGAGGTTCGGCTTAGCAGTTATTTTGCTGGTTAAACGGGGCGTAACGGCTATTATTTTGCTGCCACTAAACTTATCAACCCTATGTTAGGAAACAGGATTGTCTGAGCCCTGTAGCGTAATTCTAATACTTGTTAATATCTTCAATTTTTTTAGTTTGATTCTTACTGTTTCATTTACCCCCTAAGCAGAGGCGTAGTGTGTTAGCGTCCAGTTGACGCATTGTAAATAATTTAAAGATTGTAATAAAGGGTAGTTTCAACCCTTCTTCTGTACAGTCACTACTTTCCAGATTTCACACAAGAAATAGACAGTAGATCTTACAACATTTTTATCTTTGTTTATTAGTCATACGCGTAAAATTTCTCTTTATTTTCGGTTCAGTGTTTTAGTGTTCACTGTTTTTAGAATAGTGTAATTTTAATTTTGCTAACAATTTGAGGGTAGGCCCCTCTTGATCTTGAGGTCCTAGCCTGAAGCCTAGTTAGCCTATAGAAAACTCCGTTCCTGGCTGCTTGGCTGTAATGTGATTCTTTGATATGCCACTGAGTTTAAAGAATCATAGGTCATAGGTCATCTTCATTCTTTATGAGTGTGCTATCCGAAGATCTTTACTCATCCATTAATCTCTTAAGTGTCCTAAATAAAGTGAATATTTATCTGATCCGATGAAAGGATAAACTTCTGCACATTTGTGCTGTTAAACTTCCAAAAAGGCATATCTAGTTCAGGCATATCCCGCAACGAAGTGATAGCAATTTCGTAGCAGTGACGATGCATAAGTCCAAGCATTTCTCAAAATAATATCAGTTGATAGCAATTTCGTTATCATAGCAATATGAATGGCAGGCATAATTCATATTTGGGTGAAGATAACATTTATTATATACATTCACCACTGTGCATTATGGTGTATCGTCCGTGGCCTTTTACATCGTTGAACGATGGTGTAATCGTAGTCTCCAATAGTTCTTACGGTATTATTGCTACGTCTGTCACAACTCGAAAAGAAGTTATGTGATGCTACCAAAATTTCGCTGTCCAGCGGCTTGATTTTTAAACTGTTATGTATCGTTGAGTTTCGAACAAACCAGGGCGCGTCCGTAATGATTCTCAAATACTTATTTTGAAGCCTTTGTAGAGCTTGTCTGTTTGATCTTGACGTAGCTGCCCAAACCGGAGCTGCATATAATAGTATAGGCCGTATTGCCTGCAAGTATAAAATCTTCTTAGTATTAAGATGTAGCTTTGATTGCCTTCCCAGGAGCGGGTAGATAGACATAAAAGCCTTCTGTGCTTTCTCTTTTATATAGTTAATATGCGGCGTGAATATTAATTTTTCGTCAAGAGTCACTCCTAAATATTTTACAGCATCAGAATGTGGGACTGGATTATCGTCAATTTTGATATCTGTAACATGCTTTCTATTATATCTGAAATTTACCGCTTGCAATTTACTTGGGTTTATTTTAATTTTCCAAGCTTTGAAATATCCATTGATGAGGTTTATTGCATTTTGTAATTTTTCAATTGTCTTATTTGGATTTATCCAGCTGCAAAGTATGGCCGTATCATCGGCGTAGTATGCTAATGTTGCGTCTGGAGGCTCTGGAATATTGTTTATATAAAGACGAAATAAAGTAGGTGAAATTAGGCTTCCTTGAGGTAGTCCAGCCTAAATTTTACTTATGCAAGATAGAGTATCCTTGATTTTAACTTGGAAAGTTCTTTTCTCTAAATAACTTGCGATTAATGCTATTAAATAAGGTGGAAAATTATAATTCATCATTTTAATTATGAGACTTGCATGCCAAATTTTATCAAAGGCCTTTTCTATGTCAAGAAATAAGACCGCAACCAATTCTTTTTTATTTAAATGAGATACTATTTTTTCCGTGAGTCTTGCAACTTGCTGTACCGTTGAGTGTCCGGCTCTGAAACCAAATTGAAAATTTTTAATAATGTTATTATCATAAATATGCTCCTTGATTCTTGAAATAATAATCTCGAACAGCTTCGCAAGCGCAGGCAGTAAGCTTATCGGTCGGTAACCGCTGGTTCGAGTCCCGTCTTTGCCTGGTTTTTTGATTACTGTAACTATTGCGTGTTTCCAAATTGAAGGAAAATAATTTTTCCTGAGGCAAGCGTTGAATATTTTGGTAATAACTATAATTACTTTTCTTTCTAGTAATTTTATGGCTTTATTCCCAATGCCGTCATACCCTGCAGCTTTTTTCGGGTTCAATTCTTTAATGTAGTTTTTACTTCATTAGGAGTGACGAGAGGGCTATTTTCTTGATTATTATTAGCAATAAAGCAATGGCATTAATGTGATTAGAATGAGGAAAGGAATTTACCGTAAATTGCTCTTCATAGTCCTTTGCGAAAACATTGGCTATGTCTTCAGCGTTATGAAAAATATTATTATTATCTTTAATTGGGCCGATGATATTGTCTTCTCTTCGGAGGGCTTTGCTAATCTTCCATACGGTGGCATCTTTATGAGATAAGGTCTCCACAAAATTCTCCCAGTCATCTGATCTGAATTTTAACATCATATTTTTAAGTTCTCTTGCACATCTTAAAATTACTTTTATCGGTCGGACTATTTGTTCTTTGAGCTAATTTTCGTAGTCTATTTTTCTCACGAATTTTAAATCGAATAAAATTAGGTACAGTTAGTTTCTCATAATTCATAGCGGATTGTGCATTTTGAATTGCAATATGAATTTTATTGTTCAGATTATTAATTTCTGAGTTGATATCATCTGTCGTATTTTAAAGTTGTGGCCGTATTTATGCTATTGTTTATGATCTCATGATATTTGTTCCAATTAATGGTAGTTTTAAGGGGAGGCAGTCCATGTTTCAATCCATAGAGTGTGAATAATACTGGCAGATGATCAGACATCAAATCATTATCTACTTTAAGCAGCGGTTGCTGCGAGATATTAATTGTGATCATAATATCTAGGATATCAGAATTTCTGCATGCTGAGGGTACATACGTGTGCTCAAATCCTGCAAATAAATGCAAATTATTATTATTTATATAATTGAAAAGTGTGACACCGCCCTGGTTGTTTACACGACAATTCCATAACGTGTTTTTACAATTTAGATCGCCCGCGATAATCGTGGGATAACCAAGCTGTACTATTGCGTCCAAGTCTTTTGTATGTTGACAACATTTTAGATAGCGTCCTGTTGCAATCGCGGTTCCTCCACCACGATTATGTAAACGATCAGATCTAAAAATATCAAAATTTGCAATTTTGAAAGTATCAGTAATTTTAAGATGCGTCTCGTTTAGGAGCAGTATGTCAAGACTATGCCGGTTTATAAAGTCCTTTAATTCTGTTAATTGACGTTTTACGCCGTTACAATTAAAGTAAACAAATTTTGCATAGTTAATATGCCTGCCATTCCTTGCATAATTATTAATGGTGTAATTATTCATAATTGCATCGATCAAACATCTTAATTGCCGTTAAGGCGACATCAAGCTTGCTCATTTGCGAGCTCGCATCTTTGAATTGTAAGTATAATCCGTACATATTTTTTATAAAAGAATTAAAACTTTCTATATCCTTACTTTCATTATCGGAGGATTTTGGCCTCGCCTTGAAGTTAACTTTCTCATTTTTGTTGTTATTACTAATTTTATTACCGGCGACTGCTGCATAAGATTTTCCTGTGTTTAAAATTTGCAGTTGGCTGCTAGTTTTCGTATTTGACATTTCTGACTTGTTGCTAGAAGCTGTAGTAACTTTTTTGTCACTTGCGATAATTTTCTTATTTTCAAAATGCTTGCGAGTATGCTTAATATTGCCCGGTCTTTTTGGGCACAATTCGCTGCACGCAGGATGTTCTCCAAGACATAACACGCATTTTGCGGCGAATTCTTCCTTATTTTTGTAAGGGCAGTCATGCGAACGATGTGATTCAGTGCATCGCACACAACGAGGCTCATTATGGCATGCCGACTGAGCGTGCCCGAATCTCTGACAATTAAAACATTGCGTACGTCCGGGCCTTCCACGGTATGCTTTCACATTGATTTTATGGTCAAATAAGTATCTAAGTTCCCAAATTTTCTTTCCCTCGTCGGTACGGGGAGTCTCAACATAAAATATGGGGAGCTGTGTAGCTATGCCATCACGCATATGCGTAATCGGTTTTACTTTTATAACTGGAATTTTATTCGCTTCTAATTCCTCCTTAATCTCGTCTGCTTCGTAGTCGATAGTTAAACCCTTTATAACAACTCTATTGCATTTGTCTGAATTAAGCATAAACGTATGGAACGGTATGCACTCGCTTTCTAATTTTTGTTGCACTTTCCTGTAATCTTCGACAGAGTTCAATTCTATAACTGAGTTCCCTGCTTCGTTTTTTATCTCTATTTTTTCGATTAATAATCTTTCTTTAAGAGCTTTACGAAAATCTTTCATGTTGATAGCTTTAGTGATAACAAGGCGTGGGATTTTACTCGCATATTTTTTAGGTTGCGTGAACGTCGGAGGCGGCGGAGCCGAATCGTCGTCCATTCTATTTCCGTCTAAATTTTCTTCCCGTAATGCATTAAATTGATTTGAAGCTTTAAGTGGAGGGTATTCATCTTCTCCGGAGTTTGTTCGTTTTCGCGCCCGTTTTGAAGTCGGTGCTGAGTGCCATTCCGTATTTGAATTAACGTTACCATTCGGAGGCTGGCTCGTAATAGCTTTCGCTAAAATTTCTATCCCGTCTTCCCGATATAGAATTGATCTGTTTTTATCTAGCTCAGCACATAAAGAATTAATCATTCTTATCGTTTCCTCATTTCAATTACCAGTATCCTGACGCCAATTTAATTAATCAATATCACAAGTCAGTCGTAGATTATTACTTACTAAAGCCATAATCCACTCTGGCGCAACCTCAATAGATCCCGAGCGAACAGCAGCGAAGCAGATCATGTGACTTTACGGGTAGAATCCTCGCAGAGAGAGCAGCGCCGACAGACAACCTTTCTGAGTACTTAAAATTGTAGTAAGCATCGGTGGAGGCGCAGCGCCAGGGTGCCTAGGCTAATGAGCCTTACCCCTACTATAAACGTATACAATTTCCTAATCGTACCATTAGTAAATAAACATAGTTAATTGAAAGATGAGTACTAAGTATAACCACAGTCCTATCTACATAAGTTTTTTTTTGTCTAACTGTGGGAAACTCTCAAAAGAGAAGTATAAAGATATGCACAAAAGCTGTCGAGCTGGCGAGCTGCAAAGATAACATCATAGCAAACATATATCAAATGACAAGAGAGAATATAGCACGAATCTTTTGGCATGTTAGAAAAAAACATAATTGAAACATTATAACACTAAGGAAACTAATAATATAAAAAATACGCACAAATGAATACGTAAAAATTTCGAACTACATAAGAGGGAGCGGTAACAAAAGTCAAGAGTAAATTCAAAATGTACAATCTTTATACAGGTGCCAGGTAAAGAATTCACATTGGTCGTACAGTGTTTACAGGGTCAGCAGCGTCGTAATCAGGAATATAAATATCTGGATTAACAATTTTAGTTTGATTTTCACGAAATTGCCTAGCTAGCCTACAATAATAATTGTGAATATGTTCGATATTCAGTTCTAGGTGAATTCTGCTATTACGGATGTACCATGGTGCATTTACCAATTGCCTCAGAACACCATTCTGAGCAGTTTGTAATTTTTTCGATTAGAACGACATGAGTATGCCCATACTGGGCAGGCATAACTTAATAGTGGACGCATAATGGTTTTGTAAATGAGTAACTTATTGTCTATAGATAAAATACTCTTTCGAGCAATTAAGGGA
>KK121477.1:214038-225150 GCA_000611955.2 Stegodyphus mimosarum | reverse complement strand
GTTAAACATTACCATTAAAACAATTTAAATCACAACTGAAATAAGTGATACATAACATTGCTGAAAAAATTAAAAAAACATTTCACATTATTTATTTAAAATATTACAATGCATAGATTATTGACATAAACGTTATGAAAACACAGGTACGATAATTTTATACATTACAAACTAACGTAGTCTCAAATTTACTGAATCTCAAATATCGAATGCGTACAAGATTAATCACCTTCAAATATACGTAACAAGAATAACCTAAGCCAAATGGCACGTAAAGCGTAATATCAGAAAATCATGTAAAGTATCAATAAACCACAGCAAATAGAACGTAAATCACACCGAAAAGCAATTAAATTTTTAAGTAAATAATGATAAATATTGTAATTTATTTCATCATTGTTTATTACTTTGTAAACCGTTGTTAGTTACTTTATCATTGAAAAACAAAAATTTAAAATAATATTCATATTCTAATGTACGAAACATCAACATTGAATAAGTTTCATTGATCACATGTATTTATTGCAGGTGTTTGAATATCAGTAGATGCTAGAATGTTTTTATATATCTCTAAGTTTACAAATACAGGGCGATAAATGTAACAAGTTATTTTCATTCCGAAGTTTTATCGTGTATTGCCGACAATGCGAGAAATCTCTACTGTAAATAACAACACGAGTTTCAATCAATCTCATAACTGTAAACATAATTTCGAGCATTGTTTTAATAAACGTTTTAATAGCATAATTTACAGAACGTAACCGTGTTAAACGTATAGTGCATGTAAACGTATTGAACATAGATGCATTAAAGCATTTAAAAAGCGTAAAATTCCAGATTTGGTTAGCAATGTATTGTATGTGTAAAAGGATTGAGAGTTTCTATCATTTTAGATAATGAGAAAATTACAAAATCATTTTACTATGCCAAGTCTTAAGTTTTATTTCGTTAAATATTACCTTTTCTGCCTTTCATAAGTTATCTACTTGCAAATTAGATCTTCAGAGAATTTTCATCGTTGCGCTTTCCGCAGTACAATGTATAACAAAATGTTTTCCAAACAGTAACATTATATAATCTGCTTTGGCAACACATTTTATTCTACCTAACATAGAATAAATAATAGTATTCCGTAATAATTTAAAACCTCAAATAAAAATAAGTATAATAAAATATTGTAACTTAAATGAACTGATCCTTAAGGCTTATTTCCATGTTATATTTTTAGTCGATAAAATTACAAAACTTTGCATTTAAATACTTACATTTCACTCTCCAGTTAGTTAATTAAAGTTATTAAGGAATTTACGTAATTTAATTCTATAAAAAAGCAGTAAGATTAAATAAGCATGGATCAGGATTGTATCAAAGCGGTGCTAAGCTTTACGGCTAAGCGTACATATGTCGTAGAAATGGCATTTAAGCTATAATTATAATTCTGTTAGATTTGTTGTCCTTCAAAACGTTTAAACGCTTAAATGCATTCAAAGTTGAAAACATTTTCCTTACTCGAAGATTAATTGTATATTTTATAAAATGTAATTATGAAGTTTTAAGTAAAGGGTCTCTATATATGGAATAGTATTAAATATTTTAATTTCTTGCGACAATTGTCAGAACTTATTGGTTGTTTAAAATTATAATGCTGAGGTAAAAACTATAATGTTACAAAACCTAAACATTTGATTTCTTGAGGTATAAAACATTTATTTATCCTGAGATGAGAGAGAAGAGATAAGTTTGAATTTCAAATATGAAATCTTGAAAATAGTACAATCGTTTCCCAAAACTTGGAATATGTACCTTAACACTTGATACTAAAATTCCATAAGAGCTGATAAGCACCTTTGGAACGATGTTTTCTATAAATTGTGCGCAAAATTGGCTTATATTCACGTAACGTATGTACAGAGCTTAGCCTGCGTCTGAGCACGGCTCCGTACTTCTCAGTTTTTGAGATAAATCATAATTTTAGCTAAAGAGCATTGAAGTTCTTAGGGAATGGGCTCCGGCACAATTTTATGTAACTGAATCTTAAATCCAGCAGCAAAAGTTTATTTTAATAATAAATATATGACTTAAAATAGATTCTAATTTGGGAAAGCTGGCCTATCTTTCTCTTGGACTCAAACATTTGACAGCAATTGTGACTATGAAGGAAAGAAAAGACTTCCCCTACATATCAAAAGCTTATTCTTTAAGCCATGGAATGTATTTATGAGCGCGGGTAAATTTCTCTTTCCTAAAATTACTAAAAGTGATCGCCCTGGTCATGTACACTACACAAAAAAAATTCAGTTCTATACCTCTCGTTCTCTTGGGCTAATTGCCGAAATTCAAATTGCGTTTTTCATGTCCCGATAGCTGGACTTTGGATATATATTAGATTTATATATAGGATTGCTCTAACGTAAGTATTTTGAAACAAAATCGGACTTTTTCTGAAATAACATATCATTTTTTTTGTATTTCGATTCTACCACTCAAATTATGCCCAAATATTAAATTTTGTAATATCTGGTGAGAAAGTTTTTGGAGAAATTCAAAAATTTATCTGGTGTGTTTTCTTCAGTTTGCGCCAAGAATAATTCATTTGGCGAACTTCTTAATATATGGCAGCCTATTTTCCTTTATCTTTTTATATTGTGTATGAGCGGGTAAGAAGTCACATCGTTGCTACTTTCAAATAATTTTAACAAAGTACCTAAACCACAGCTGATGTTATTACCACTTTCAACAAATATACCAAATTTCAAAACCCGACAATATATAAATTCACATATACCTTTGGACATTTTGAATACAAGTCTCTGATGTTTTGCAGATATGCTTAGAAATGCATCTACTTTAAGATGATGGTAAAACTTATTTGATTCAGATATAGATTATAATTAAAATTTTTTTGAAAAATTTATAAAAATTATTTAAAAATACAAATTTAAAAAATAAACAGAAAAACTCGGTGAATTTTTTTTTGCAATAAACCTCAATTTCGAAATGTGAAAGGAAGAATCAAATACGTTTAGTAAAAAAGGAGAAATGAGTAAATAAATTTCAAATTCAATTAACATTGAGGAGCTAAAAGTTTGAAAGCTGATTTTTTAAACACTACTTGTGTGTTTTTTTCATAAAACTTTTCAGTTTGGCATAATTTGAGTCCTAGAATCGAAATATGGAAAACAATTGGCAGGTCATTTCAGAAAATGTCCGATTTTGTGTCAAAATACCTATATTAGAACAATGCTACATATAAATCGCCTTTTAACACACAACACACATTAATACACAACCTAAGTCACATTTTTGATACATAAGAAAAGGAAGTTGAATTTCGTCAATCGGCCCAGTGGAACAGGAGAAAAAAACTCTCCCCCCCCGCAGTGTAGGTTCCACTCTGATGACTCCTACTTCAATGCTCCAGCACCAACGGCGTAACCAAGTAACCAACCGAGAAAACTATTACTGTAAATTTACAGTGGAGTTTTACGTTTATTCTCACGTTGTTCTGGATCGCATTCAGAGACTTTTTCTGCTTGATGGCTAGAATTATATCGACAGGTAATCGTGATCAGACAGTCTTGGGTTATTTCCTCTTTATTTTCAAAGCCACAATTTTCTGTTAACATTTCCTTCCCTGTCTTCATGTTCTTTCTAGAATTCTCACTATTTTCCATAGAGACGCTTTAATCATTTCACCTTCTTTCATTAGTGTTCCGCAAAACAAGAATGCTTTTGGTATCTACAATTCCTTGAAATTGTACCTTAATCATATAATCAGGACCTAAATTTAGACGAAGATCGGCTGAGCTGCTTCTTATCTTTCGAGCAGAATTTTAATTACAGACAAAGCCCCAAATAAGACAAGCTCAGGTATATTTTATTTACTTCTTTAAGATGAATTAAATAATTTATCATATTTCTGCTTCTCTCTTTTCATTTTTTTTTAAATTAAATTTAATTATTTAATTATTTAATTATGTTAAATTTTAATTACTTTACTTATTTAACTTTACCTTCACAATGCTTAATAATACTTCCACATAATTTTTTTTCTTACTTCCTAATTAAATTTACAGCGTTTGTTTGCAACACTGTACATTTAATTAAAGAATATTTACTCATAAAATAATTATTTCAACAGTTTTATAAATAAGTTCACTGATTAAGCATTCTTTCTGAAGTTACGTTAAAAACAGGAATTTACAATTAATTTTCTAACTAAAAAAATGCTTACTTAAATAAATCAAATCTTTTTATTATATAGGTTCTTATTATACGTATGTTCCACATTTCATTGCAGTGTTTTGTTAGCACGTTTATAAAATTTGACAAGTTTTTTTTTCCGTTGGATAATAATTTAGAATTCTGCGATTAAATTACGAATAACGCATCAGTTCACGAAAGATTATTTTCGTTCATCTAATTTATTTCATAATATATTTTCGGATTTCTTCCGCTATTCAAGCTCACCGATAAATACATTTTTACAGCTTGGGAAAACGATATGGCGAAATGTATTCTGAAAATTTGATATCGTCCTCTCAAGTTTACCATATTTTCAATCTTCTGAGCAAAAACTTTCTTCCCATATGAAAATGTTCCGTATGTGTCGGATAAAATATTCCTATAAGCAATTTTATCCTGTAAAATATTACTTATTCTTTTTTGTACTTCTTTTGCATTCAAATATGTTGTTTCCAAGATCCGTTATTTATGATGGAATATTTCTTTTATTCATGTTATAATATTACATTTTCTATGCCCTAGTAAACGTCTTGTTATGTGCTTCGTAAATATGTGCATTTAATACATTTCTTTGCTTATCAAAAATGCCTCGCTTCCTTGGCTTTTGTTTATAGTTACTTATATTACATTTAAAATTAGCTAGAGAATGTTATAAAATTTATCTCTCAAATAATACTTAAAATGTAAGCAAGTTCATAATTTTCTCGAATGTCTGAATGTTTGTAAAAGTGAAAATATTTATCATAGATGCATACAAAATTCTCTAAAACTTTCCATTATCAAAACAGCAAAATATCTTTAAGGGTTTTTGCAATAGACTACTTTTGAAGATTATGAAATAGACCCTTATCATGAAGCGAGCAAGAGATAGATTTATTTTAGCTAACACATTATTTCTGTGTTAACTCTTTCATTAAAACTTCTGTATATTTCGTCGGTCTTCTACAGTTTGGATTTAAATACTCAAAATTCTATGTTAATGTATGGCAACCAGCCTGCAATGCGTTTCATCTTAATTATGCTTAGTCTGAGTTTTTGCCTTACCAAGCCATGCATATAGCGAGCGAATTTTGTATTTCATTTGCAGCCAAGCCTGTAGTTCTCAATAGCTGAAACAGAATTACTATTAACTAAAATTTAATTTGTGAGTTATATATATTTGAGTCAAAGAAGTCCAAGTAGCAGTGACTAGTATTTGTTAATTTCTAATCAATATATATAAAGGGGAGAGGCTGTTTGTTTGTCCTCTAATAACTCAGTCACTGCTATAGTTATCGTCACCAAACTTTCTACAGATCTTTTCTGGTTCTTGGAAAAGATCGACGTCCACTTGTTTCCAAAAATGTAGCTAAATATAGAGATATTCATTAAACACTCTCGAAAACGATAATTTTCACCCTCACGTTTTCGAGTGGTAACAGTTTCGCAAGCTGGAGATGAAAATCTGCTTTATTTTGTAAGTCGTTGCCACTGATGGCTTTCAAATCCTAGAGTTTGTTAATCAAAAATTTTAAGTTTTACGGTGAAATAAAAATAGCAATGCCAAACATTAAATACATTATTACGGATTCCAAAAATTCGTGGGAATCCATATCGACTATTCCCATCTTCGTACGACTTTAATCAGCCGAGATGATAATTAAACACTCTAAAAACACTAATTTTTGCACTCATTTTTTCGAGTGGCAACAGTCTAGCGCGTTGGAGATAAAAATGCTTTATTTCGAAAGTGTTGCTACTGCTCACATTTTAAAAACGTAGAGCAAAAAAAAAACGTGGAGCATGTTAACAAAACATTTGTGCGTTTTACAAAATCTATATATATAAAGAAGAATGTCTGTTTGTGTGTTTGTTCCCGTTACTAATTTATGATCAATTAGGATAAATGTTTCGTCACATTTAACAGATTAAATTTTAATGTAGGGGAAATATTGGATGGAACTTGAACGACTATTTGATTAGAAAGATCAAAATCATTAAAACTGCTTGCCAGTGTTGCGGATAAATTAGAGAAAATTAGCTTATTTTTCTAGGGAAATGTTTTATGTGCATTCCATATCGCATCAGACTGAAAAATGTATGACTGTGAATCGTATATTTTGCATCGTTATTAGAGAAGCATTAGAGCGGTATGGTTCTATAGTCAATCTTGCCCAGCCTGGGGATCGAACCCGGGATCTTTGGTATCGCTGGGCAATGCGCTAGCCACTGCGCCTTACGCAAGTACTTACAACAAACCTAAAATCTCAGCAACACATGCATCTATAAACACGGTAGATTCATTTCATCTTCTTGCACCTTAATCTCGAGAAACTGATTAATTTGTTTCAAATTAATGTCATTTCCATCACTAGAAAAGGTAGATTACAATCTTTTATTTACAAGGCATGTTCGTAAACCTCCCTAAGGATAGCTCAATCTCGAGCAATATGTGTAAACTTGTGCTTAGACATTTAGTCAGTTTTATGCAATCTTTCTTTCTTAAAGGTTGAAAAAGGAAATAAAAAAAACTTTTACAATGAATTAAATTATAATTATTCTTAATTATTTTAGACTCACTGAGTATTATTTAAATATGAGTAATATTCAAATACTTGAATGCAGATTTAAGGCTAATTAAAATGGAAAGGTTAAGAAGAATAAAGAGGGAATTTTCAAATTTTTCACTGATTGTTAGTAATAAATTCAAACACTTACATTCTTTAGTGAAACAATTTTCGAAACCTCAAAAAGTACTTTTTACGTTATTGGTATTTTAATATAAAAATAGTAAAAATAATACAGTAATGCGTTAAAGAATAACGAAAACCGAGGCTGTGCGTTATTAATGTCTGACGTCAATGGAAACAAGAGAAAGCTAATAAAGTGAATAGAATTACAATAAAAAGAGAAGTATTTTTTGCTCTTATGTAAACATGTCAGAAAGCTTAACTAGTACAAAATTTTGATTTGTTAAAATGGTAATTTAATATATTTCACTGCCGCATTTGTAGCTTTTGTCGCTGAACTTTTAACATAATTTCTGAAAATTTATTTTTTGTTATTTTTCGAATCGTCGCTGCCATTATCTACATTTATTTATTAGATGGAACCTAAAATTTCTCTCAACAACAACAAACCGTCAAACTTTTATGTAATTACAGATAAAATCATGAGTCTTGTAGAAATGTTATGAGAAATGTATTAATATATTAAACATTTATTTTGTGTAAAGCTCTAAAATTCGTTTTCTTAGGAGCTTTTATTCATGCATATTTTAAGTCTTTTTATGATGAAGATTTTAAACTATTTTAAATGAAACATGCGTCTGATAAAATATTATTTATTTAAAGATCTAAAATTTTAAAAGTTTTTTTTAATAATATAGTATATATATTTACCTATCCTACAAATTTTCAGTGTAGTTTAGATTCAAGGAAAATATAAGTCAAAATAAAAATATCGTTACGAATTGTGAACACAGATAAATAATTTAGAGAAATCACATGTGAATTTTTTTTTTTTTTGTATAATGTAATATGAAAATCTGGAGGAAGGTTGCTTTGTCGGAAAAATAAGAAAATATAGTATATATATTTACCTATCCTACAAATTTTCAGTGTAGTTTAGATTCAAGGAAAATATAAGTCAAAATAAAAATATCGTTACGAATTGTGAACACAGATAAATAATTTAGAGAAATCACATGTGAATTTTTTTTTTTTTTGTATAATGTAATATGAAAATCTGGAGGAAGGTTGCTTTGTCGGAAAAATAAGAATACAGGGGCAAGTCTATTTAATATTGAGTAAATAGCTATCTCGCTAATTTGGCGAGAAATCGCCAAACACGGCGACATTTTGGTCCGGTCCTTAATCACAGTACTAAGTATTGTATTTTAATAACTGTAATTGATAGCTATGTTAGCTGTAACCGTATCTGGGTCTCATATGCCTTCGATTAATTTCGAGAAGCAGAAAATACTAGAAATATCTCGGTGGCCGGATAAAAACTATATAAGACCGGAGAGAATATCGGTTCTCAGTTGTTAGTTCAGAGTGAGTTCTGAGTATTGAAAGCTTCGCCTTTTATATATGCTTTGCATTGCGTTGTAAACGGTCTTAGTAGTTTGAAGTGCAACTACTGATTGTATTCTGTGATACTATAAACACCTGTGAATATTTCCGAAGAATGTTCCAGAGCACTCAACAACAATTTGTTCCTCAAATTGTTTTCTAGTAATTTTGAGAAGCAAAAAATACTATAAATATCTCGGCGTCCAGTTGAAAACTATATAAGGCAGGAGAGAGAGCATCTGCTCTCAATTAGAAACTAGTTATTGATGTTATCAGTTGTTAGCTTCGAGTGAACTTAGATATGTCCGGATTAGCTTTCTCTTTAAATGCGCTTTGCATTTCCTTGAGTTTAACGATCTCAGTAGGATGAAGTGTAACTACTGATTCTAATCTGTGATACTGCGAACACCTGTAAGAGAATTTCTGTGGAAACATTTCCAGAAATTTTGAAGTATTTCTTTTGATAAAATAAATTTTACCAACCTATCATCGGACCAGTGTGTATTCAATGTATTACGAACTTGTACGCACGCAACAATATAAATTAAACTTGAATTAAAAAATTATCTATAAATAAATAATTAATTAACTAACTTTAAGATTAAACTAATAATAAATACATGTGTTTCCTACATTGTTAAATGAAATACTAATGTATTTTTTATCTGCTTTAAAATATGTGATAGTTCAGTAAATGTTTTTCATTGAAAACTGGGTAACAAATGGGTAAAGTATCAGGTATGTATATTTACGTTCTAGCATTAAGATGATTATTTGCATTTAAATTTATTAACTAATCGATATTTAGATGTAAGCTATGCCCAAGTTATTGACTCACGCTAATCCTGTTTCCTCTGAAACTTTAGCAAGTAATCCGCAAAAATAAAATTTTAAAGGCGTAAATAGAGCTAAATGTTAAATATTACATGAACATCGCATTTATTTTTCTTTGCTATGAATTTTTCTGTGTAAAAAAAATAAAAATCTGAAAGTTTTCAGATTTTACATTACGTCCAAGGGCTTTTTTAACGTTTTGCGGGTTACCTTTATTTATTCAATATCATGTTCTTAGCATTTGAACCATAAAATTCAGTTCAACATTATCGCAACCTAATTTTAAAATAAGCGTATCTCCAGCATTTCCGATACACAATCTCGCGCGCTGCAGATATTTTTTTTTCGTACAGTGTTGCAATTTCTTCTTTGAAATTGTTGAGTTTATTAATTAAAACCTGTTAAAGTTTTACAAAATATGAAATCGATAATAAAGCAAATTCCAAATTTCAAATGTCGGCTTCCAGAAGTCTATATTCGGGTGGAGACTTTCAATATTCAAAATTGATGGCTCTAGGTACCGTTGTTTCATCACAGTTCGAAAAACATACATACATTTATGCAGATTGTTCATTAATTAATTTCTTTAAATATAATACAGGGCTCTAATATTTGGTGTCAACAACCGGCATTTATAGTGAGCGAACGCAAAATGGCAGAACCAAATTAATAGCCCTTTTGGGCTATAAAGAGGGAGAAAGAAAAGAGTTACAATTTTTACCTATGTTTTTATATTCGTTTAATTAAGATAAAAATAAAAAAATAATCGCTCATTGCGAAATTCAGAACAGGCAAGCAATTTAAATTTGGCATAATTTATTGTGCATTACAAAAGTTATGTCACTTTCAAATATTATATGTAATATTATCTAACTCAAAACGTGTGCCCTTGCTAGCCGTCTTTACCAGAGTGGCACATTTGTCAATACGTGCAAGTATATCCTTGAAGCAAAACAATTTCTCTGAAATAAAGAATCCATAATTTCTGATTTCTTCAGATATCTGGGTAATTTATATATATATATATATATATATATTAAACTTTAACTAAGCATTTTTACTTTCTTGTACGAAGTAAAGGAAGTATTAAAATCGCGGAAATTTCGGCTATCATATTTTAACTTAAATATCCTTTTTGACCGTTTGTGAATCCATTTGGACGATTTTTTGCGTGTGCACGGACAGATTAAAAGACTGCTTTTTGCAAAACGGATTGTAAAATTAACTTAAAGTGGATTCAAACGTGATTTTTTTTGTGTGGTCTGTACATATGTATCTCGCATAACTTAAAAACGATTAGCAGTAGAACGTTGAAATTTTGCAAATGAAACTGTGCAATATTTGATACAGCATGTACCTTTTTATTGCAATTGTCAGAACAAAACGAATATATATGTAATGTTTTCAAGTGTAGAATGAAGGAATTCGGTACTCTTTAGCATCTTTCGATATTCGTCATACCTGGAAAGTCAATAGTGGCTGAAGGTAAAAGCTATGATGACGCATTTTACACAACTGAGCTTGAAGTTTCCCAATCGTTATTTTCACGCATATCAAATCATCCTTTCGCAGACAAGATATTTTTTAATCATAGATAAATACAATAATTTCCATGCACACGGGTTTTAAATTACGACGTCATTTTAGATGAGTAAGCAGCTTGGAAGAGGAGCGTCTTGCCAGGAGGAAAACGTAAGCGAAAAAAAAACGTAGAGCGATGCGATTTAGAGAAAAAGAGGAGGAGTCAAAAGCTTTACTTGAGTTAAAAAGGGTGTGGTTTACAATAATTTTCATTGGACAAGAAGTATTTGCATTAAGAGTTACGTAACATGGATAGATCGTAGGGGAAGTTAGGGATTTAGAATCGTTAATTTTGAGATTGCCAATTCTTCTTAAAGCAGCTACCGTATATTGTTATACCTTATATAGATAGATAGACAGATATAAGATACATATAAATATTATATATATATATATA
>KK121477.1:180711-203204 GCA_000611955.2 Stegodyphus mimosarum | reverse complement strand
TGGCGTTCAGCAATTGAGCCGTAAATGTCACTTTGGCCTTTGTCCAGTAGGAAAGAAAAAATACAGTTTTATAACAGCTGATGTAATATTTTAGTCTTTACTAGCTAAAGTAGAGACTGCCGGCATTATAATGATTTTACATTTTTCATCTCTTAGTATAGTTTAATCTCTTTTTAGTTGAAGCATTATTTTTGCGATTACTCTAAGGAAAGTAATTGCCCTGGCATTTAATAAATCAAGTAAAACGAAAAATAAGTGCTTTCTAGCTTCTTTAAAACGTGTAATGCGCAGTTCTCAAATCAGTAATATATGACAGACATATTGCGTTTTATTTTTGAAGAAGTTTATTAATAAAGAATTATTGTTTCGCACTTATTTATACCTGCTATTTATATCTGAGATGAAATCTAAAACATTACAGGGGCTATTCACACATTTTTAGACGATTCCGCTTTGCTGTATAAAACATATGTTCTGCTTGGAATTTTTTTTTACCACAACTATATTTTTGAAAATATAAATTATAGTTCGCTACTTGATAGTTTTATTTTTATGTAAAATGTCACATTTATAGTGTAAGATCTGCCTCTGTTACTCCACATAAACTAGATCTGAATCTTACAATGAACTTGGCGAATTTTCGCACAGGAGTAAATGAGTTACCAGTACAAAAGTAGGGTGAAAAGTACACATTTATAAATTCAAAGTTTAACAGAAAGACACGATCCGCCTGGTTAAAAAAACCGTCAACTTGTTGAAAAACTTACGTGTAGAGTAAAATTCAAGTCGAATCTAAAATAAAATAGCACTGGATTAGCACGTTAAATTACACCTAACAGTCCTGATGATAATCCGAAATCACAAAAACCTAATAGGCGTCATGATAATCTGAAATGATCAAGAGGCGTAACAGCAAGATAGCAACGAAACGTGCGCTGGCTAGCGAAAACAAGCTCTGAATAACTCAGAGATTTACCCGTTTAAATATTTACTTCAGTTAACTTTAAATTTACATCCTGGCGAGAAACTACTAGGGGAAGATAAGAGGTTCAGGAAAACTATCAAACTTAAAATAAATGTGTTATACTAAATAAGGGAAACCCTACAATAGAAGCAAGGAAAGGCTATGTTTGTGTTCTTTCCGAAGAAAATTATTCGTATATAGTTATCAAAAACGGTGAGAAAGCCACGAATTTTCGATATCTTAAGCTACGATTGATAGTGTTGTCAGTAGCAAAGGAAAAAACGACAAAATTAGCTTTAATTGTAAACATTGTTCCAAATATGTATATAAGGAAAAAACGGAATGTTTCGAATACTGCAAAAGTAAATTCTTTAATGTTAAAGGGAAATCCTCCTAAATCAAAAAACAGTTGCAAAATCATTAAAATACTCAGTTTCAATTGTAAATAAAGTGATTAATGTTGATGTGAATCTTAAAAAGGCGAAAAAGTATAAGGCACATAGTCTTCCTCTACGACATATCCGCGAACGCAGAACGAGCTGCAGAATTCTTTATAAGAAACATTTATCCGGACGATAATGGAAAAAATGTTGTCACAATAGATGAATATTAGGTGTACTTAAATGATTGCATTAAAAATAGATATATTTATTATCATCAAAGAGGAGAAAAAAGTCTTAAAACACATTTCAAGGAATCTAAATAAAGTTTTCCTAAGGGATTTATGATTGTTGCTGGTTTTTCATATAACGGCGAATTAAAAACAAAATGAGTGGAGAAAAATGTTAACATCTAACCACATATTATCAAAAACATATTTTATACGCAGTTTTCGAATATGATGTACCTTCTGTTTACACAGTGTGATTAATCAAGGGCTGTTCACACATTTTTAGACGACTTTGCTTTGCTGTAAAAAACATATGCCCTGCTTCGATTTTTTTTAACTGCAACTATAGTTTTGAAATTATAAATAATCGTCCACTACTGGAGTTTTATTTTCATACAAAATGTCGCTCTTAAAGACGCAATGGATGAAAGGATATCTTTGTGTTCTTTCCGAAGAAACACACGTGGAGTCAGTACAGTGACAGGTCAGTCTACAGTTAATTTCCTACAAAACATGGAACAAGAAACAGGTATCAAAGCCATACCCTTCACTCATATCCTTCACCCATATATATATATATATATATATAATGATTCTCCACTACCAGCATTTGGCTACTGGGTATCCTAATCCCCAGTCGCCCTTTAAAAGCGGAAATATATAAGGTATTTCTCCTGCCTTCTTAGCGTGCCTTCCTGGTGTAGTGGTCAACACTCTCGGTGCGTATTCGAGAGGTGCGTGGTTCGAGTCCCGACGAGGACATTGCACATTTTTCAATTTCTTTTGCTTCCAATAAATCCTAATGTCTCTGCAAGAGGCGCCCGAACAAGAAAGGTTTGTGGATGATGATTCTCCAGCACCGGAATATGCGGACTGTGTTCCCTAATCCCCAGTCGCCCTTTAAAAGGGGAACTATATAAAGTATTTCTCCCGGCTTCTTGGCATGCATTCGTGGTCTAGTGATCAGCACGTTCGACACGTACTCAAGCGGTCCGTGGTTCGAGTCCCGGTGAGGGCATTACATATTTTTCAGTCTCTCTTGCTTCCAATACGTCTTAATGTCTCTGCAAAGTAATTCTGTAATTACAACGAAAATCATGCAAACAGCCTCTGTAGTGTGCTAACAGCTATCCACAACATGTGCTAACAGACTCTGTAGGCTTACTTATAGCATTAGAATTAAATTTTATTGAATAGCAATGTTTTTTTCGATTCTATTGTACATTTACTTCATACATCCGGACTTTTATTAGATCATTAACATTTCGCGTAAGAATATCAAAAAAATTATTTTTTTTTAAACTTTTCAAAAGTAAACCAAACTTTTATAGGAAATATGCAGATTTCTTAGACGTTTACGTTAAATTTACGTTGGTGTGTTACAACCCTAATTTTACAAATTAAATTGCATGAAAGGATGTCCATTTTTCTTTAAATATTGAATTTGCTTTTAATTTTTACAGATAAAATATCATTAATCAATTGAATACACTCCAGCAAAGGAAGAAAAGAAAGAACACTATTAAAGATTTAATTAGTTGCAAATTATATTTATTTAAAAACCATCACAATGGTTGAAGTAGGAAGAATTTTAATATTTTCAATTAAATATTTCTGTTAAATATTTCGAGTAGGAAAACAGTTCTTTTCTGGTATTTAGTGGTTTCCAATTAAACATCTTGTCTTTCAAATAATTAAGTAAAATGGGTGAGAAATAATTTCAGCGAAATAAAAATAAAAAATTTTAGTTCAAATGTTATATTAAAAATCCCCTATACCAAAGAGTTTCATTATTTGTAAAGTCCTATTTACTTGAACAAAACTGTGGAATTCAAAGAATTCTTCCTTCACGCATTGAGTCACTTTTCAAAATATAATCTTTCTTTCATAAAATAAAGATTGAAACATTTAATTAATTTAGATTCTCTTAATACAACAAATATTGTTTGTTGAATTAAGTAAGTTGTTTAAGCATCGACGTACCGAGAAGTTATGTCGAAATTTCGGGAAATTAAGTCAAAGATTCCGAGCATAAATTTAAATATATTAAAATAATAAATCGCTCTTGATTATTCCTGAAATGAAAAACAAATGCATTAAAATAATGACTAATTAATAAAAGTACCTAGTAAAAATGTCTTAAAACAAGAGTTATTTAATTTGTAATGTTGATTTTAAATCACATATAATTTGAAAAATATCATTTATGAATTTAAGTTGATTACAATAGCGTAAATAGCTACTGAGTAACAAAACACGCAATTACATTTCTTCTTTTACAAATGCCACTTTCTTTAAATGATGGAAGCAGCAGAGCCTTCTACTACGTGCCGTTAGAGTGTTTTCTATCCCCCTGCTGAATAACTTCTTCAAAATTTTACTTCATCTTAAAATGGAAAATAATGTGTTTTTCTAATTATGCCAACTTAAATTGCTTTCATCATATTAATTATTTCATTATAAAAAAATGTTTATTAGATGTTAGCAAAAATAAAATATCATGCAGAGAGAAAACTGCTTGATGTCCAGAACGTTGAGAAAAATAGCCTGAAGCAAAACCAATAGTATCTATTTGATTACTAGCGGAAGTACCCGATGCCAGTTAAATTAGATTCAAAGTAATGTACTAGCAATAGAGAGAACGATACCGCTGTAATCTTTCTCTCATAATGATGGAAGAAATACGACTCATAGTCATAGTTTTTTCTGCTACATGTGATATGGAACCCACATACAAAATTTCGATAGAAATATAAACGAATTCTCTCTCATTATATCAGCAACAATGGCACGCCGTTTTTATGATTTTCGTCTTTCTAATCAAATGGTTGTAAAAGCTCATATTTCATCCAATATTTCGTCTATATTCAATTTTGGTTGATTAAATGTGGCAAAACATTGATCACAATTGATCAAATATCAATAATGCGACAAACAGACATTCCTTATACATACAGATTTTGTAAAACTTATAAAGTTTTCATTATCAAACTATGATTTGAAAAGCGAAGAGTGGCAACAGTTTTCGAAATAAAGCATTTTTATCCCCAATGCGCGTGACTGCCGCCACTCGAAAAAATGAGTGCGAAAATTAATGTTTTCAAAGTTTTTAAATAATATCTCGGCTGTTTAAAGTCGTACGAAGATGGGAACAGTCGAAATGGCTTCCCATGAATTTTTGGAGTCGGAAATAATGTATTTAATGTTTGGGAGTGCTATTTTTATTTCACTGTAAAATTAAAAAATTTTGTTATCAAACTTTACATCTGAAAGCGAGCAGTGGCAACAACTTTCGAAATAAAGCAGATTTACATCTCCAGCTTACGAGACTGTTGCCACTCGGAAAAATAAAGACGAAAATTATCGCTTTTTCGAGTTTTTAATTAATATCGCTCATTTTCGCTAGTTGGTTTTGGAAATAAGTGGCCTTTCACATTTTTCAGCACCCAGAAAGGAATTGTAGAAAGTTTGGTGACGATAGATAAAGTAGTGACTGAGTTATTAGAGGACAAACACACAGACTTTCTTCTTTATATATATATATATAGAGAGAGAGAGAGAGAAAAGCGGGAAGTACTCGATGCCAGTTAAGTCAGATTGTGAGTAATGTGTCTAAGAGAGAGAACGATACCGCTGTAATCCTTCTCTTATATCGATGCGAAAAATACGATTCATAGTCATACATTTTTCAGTCTCATGCGATATGGAACCCATATAAAAATTTCGATAGAAAAATAATGAAATTGCCGTAAAAGCTCAAGTTTCGTCGAATATTTCCCTTATATTCAATTTTAGTCGATTGAATGGGGTAAAACATTGATCAGAAATCAATAACGTGAACAAACACACACACACACAAACAGACATGTTTCTTTATATGTATATAAATTTTGTAAAATTTACAAATTTTTGAATAACAAACTCCCCGATTTGAAAGCGGGAAAGTATCAGCACTTTTCGAAATAAAGGATTTTTATCTCCAACGCGCGAGACTGTTGCCACTCGGAAAAGTTGTAAGGATTTAGTTAAACTAACAAAGTTTTATTTTAATTTAAATCTTTCTATCCCTTCTCATTTTCAACTTCCCGTTAGAAGAAGCGCGCGTTTTCAGCTTTATGCTAATTTGAAGTGGAGCCAAAGTTATATTTAAACCAGAGGTAGAAACCTTTCAGTGTCAGAGAGCTTTTAGTCTCGGATCACGGTCACTCTATTCGACGTTCGCCTGACTAGCTAGCATTTAAAATTCTAAGCCATAGCGCTTCACGTGATTGCTTATTGAAATAATTCCAAGTGCGTTAGCATTAGTAAATCTTGCTACGCACCATTTACGTTAGAGGCCAATCTCGCGTTATAGCTCTGCGAGCAACAACTATTTAAGTTCTATTTAGCTTTAGTTTTAAATTTATCTGATTGTTCATTTTAGACCCAAGTGTGGTCTTTTACTTTCTGTATCTCTTCCGAGTTGGGAAGTGGTTGAACATAATAGTGATTTAATGAAAGAGGATTTTAAATCCCTTTAAAGTGCAGTTCTTCTACCACTTAATGACAATAGTCTACCACAGAACATAGCTGCATTCAGCTCCCTGCTCAAGATCCAGACTTTAAGCTGTTCACGAAGATGTTTGCCAAGAATATGCACCGAACACTCTCCTGACAAAGTGACTGCGAAAATTATTGTTTTCAGAGTTTTTAAGTAATATCTCGGCTGACTAAAGTCGTACGAAGATGGGAATACTGGAATTGGCTTACCACGAATTTTCGGTAGAATATTTTATTCAATGTTTGGCAATGCATTTTTACTTCATTGTAAAATTAGATATTTTTTATTAACAAACTCTACGTTTTGTAAACGAGCAGTGGCAACACTTTTCAAAATAAAGCAGACTTTTAATTTCAACGTGAGAGACTGTTGCCACTAGGAAATATGAACGCGAAAATAAGCGCTTCAGAGTTTTAATTTATATCTAGTATTTTAGATATTTGTTTTTCGGAAAAAGTGGACATGGACCGTTTCCAGGACCCAGCAAAGAATTGTAGAAAGTTTGGTGACGACAGCTATTGTAGTGACTGAGTTAATCTCGAACACACACAGACATTCTTCTTTATAAAAAAGACGCCTATATATATCAAGAAAAAACTACGAAAATATTTCGACTTTTTTATTCATGATATGGTTTGAAAACTCATATAATAGCATATTACACCTCATAAGGAATATCATGCGTCATTGTAATGCATTAAAAATACCAAAGAAACAAAGTAATATTCAATACATGTACCACAAACAACCTCAAATGAAACCAAATAGTAAAATAAAAACAGATAACTAAATTTATGTTCTTAAACACAAACTAAAAGTTAAAACCAAATCTCACTTTAAAGGATAGAAAGATTAACACGACCAAACTTAAAGTTAACAATCTCAGCTTAAAGAGAAATTAACTTATAACAATTACCTAAACTGAAAAAATGAAATCAAATTAGCAAAATTCAATTACTGGAAATCAAAATTAAGACATAGTGAATGATTGATAACCAAAATTAAGAAACAATAGTACATAACTAGAGCGAGCATTGGAAACACTTTCCGAAATAAAGGCATTTTATCTTCAACGCCAGACACTGTTGCCACTGTGAAACATGAGTACGAAAATGAGCCTTTTCAGAGTTTTTAATTAATATTTCGGCTGATTAATGTCCTACGAAGATGGGAATAGCCGAAATCGGTTCCCACGAATTTTTGGAATCGGGAATAATGTATTTAATGTTTGGCAATGGTATTTTTATTTCATCGTAAAACTTATAATTTTTTTATTAACAAACTCTAGGATTTGAAAGCGAGCAGTGGCAACAACTTTCGAAATAAAGCAGATTTTCAACTCCAGCTTGCGAGACTGTTGCCACTCGGAAAAATGAGGGGGGAAATTATCTTTTTTCCGAGTTTTTAATTAATATCTCTGATTCTAGCTACTTTTTTTTTTTGAAAAACGTGAACGTCGACCTTTTCCAGGACCCAGAAAGGAATTGTAGAAGGTTTGCTGACGATAGCTTATGATTATTGAAACTAATTAACGAAAATAATGTCTTTGTTTATCATATCTAAAGCACTGTAGAATTTTTATGTCTCTTCCAAGCAAATGCGTGCAACTGAAGACTGTCAGACGAAACTATTTTTTTGTCAGATAAAACTTTTTCTTCTTATTACTAATTTTTATCTTGAAACCTGGAAAGTCTGTAGAAATTGGTTGATATCTCTAGCAAGAAAACATCTTTGCCTAGCATTATAGATCTTTGCGTTGTGCTATTCTCGAAAGATGATTTTAAATTCCTGTCTAAGAAATATAGTTTTTACCTTTAGGCAACAGAGATTGAAAATCATGATTTACGCCTTTCAAATTTCCTTCCTCATTCAATCTAGATTTGCTGAAGATTCCAAAGTTTTATGCTGCTATAAACTTTGTGGATCAAGCAGCAAAAGTGTAAAAATGCAATATTTTTATTCCATTTAAGAAACTATATTCGCAACTATTTGTACCAAAGAATGCTAGTACATTTTTAATTTTACACGCCTATGCAGATTGTTATTAGACTCATTTTGCATGCAAGCTAAAATTATAAATTTCATTTGAAGAATTTTTTAAGGTTAATTGAATATTGTTCCCAAAGCAGGTTTTAAGTTTATTTCTTGAAACATGTTTTCTAAATCCTTAAAACTTTATGCATTACTTTAAATTTCAAAAACAAATACATCGTTAAAATTGTAGTTCGTACTTAGATAGGTAATTTCAATAAGCAAAACTGTTGTGTTTGTTTTTTTAACATGAAAAATCTAAAAAGAAGCTATGACGGAGAAGAATACAGGGGCAAGTGCATTTAACATTGAGTAAATGTGCATTTCGGTAACTTGGCGAGATATCGCTAAGCTGACAACGGTTTTGGAGACTTATTTTGTAGCCAAATTTGGTGGGAAATCGTCAAAAGTAGCAAAATTCGTCGACCATTTGAAGACATTTTGGTCCGGTCTCTGTATCACCTTAATATGTATTGAAATTGAGCAAATGTAATTGACTATGTTACGTGTAATGATAATTCCATCCCAGTATTGCTTTTCAGTAATTAAGAGAATCAAAAAGTACTAGAAATATCTCGGCAGCCGGTTGAAAACCGTTTAAGGTAGAGAAGAAAGCTTATGGTCTCCAGTTTCTTAGTTACCGTTGTTGCAATTCATTAATTCTGCGTGAACTGAAATATCTAAGTTAGTTTTCTCTTTAGATGCTCTTTGCATTGCCTTGAGTTCAACGATCTCAGAATAAAGTGTAACTACTGATTGTAATCTGTGATACTGTGAATACCTGTACGAGAATTTCTGTGGAAAATTCCCGAATTTTGAAGTGTTTCTTTCGATTAAATAAATTTTACTAATCTCTCATCGGACTTGTGTGCATTTTGTATATTACGAAGCCGTACTCACGCAACAGTACGTGCGTGTATGTCGATTTCACTCTAGACGCGCGGGGGATGTTTCGGCATCGCACGCTAAAAAAAAAAAATCGCCGGAAATCTTCTTCTATAATCCGAAACTGTTAAGTTCATCAGTAGCTGTCTCCAAGTACATGTTCTATACGTCCCGAGTAAAAACATCAAATTCCGAGCTTTTATTTTGGTCTAAAGACAGTTTGGGGCCTGCCGACACCCCGCGCGCGCTGTTGTCTTACTATTTTTCAGTGTGAGCCATGATGTGTTCAAGTCGTTCTGGTCGGGCGTTTCCTCATTTGATTCAAAATTTCCTCAAACAAAGAAATGAAAAGACTTCAAAAATTATCGGAGGAGGTTTCGTCGGATGAAGATTCTATAGAATAAGAATTAGGAGACTCAGATAGTGAAGATATATTTAGCGATCATAAGTCTGAATCAGAAGAAAAGTGCGACTCTTCAGAAGAGACGTCTTGCAATAAAACTGAGTGAGTATTTTATAGTAAAAGATAAAATAACAAAATGGCAGAAAGAACTCTTGAAGAAAGAGTTTAAAGACGCATGGCGTCGTATAATATCATAAAAAAATTGCCTGGCAGTACATATATATCTAAGCATGTGGCTTCACCCGTCGTTGCATGGAACCTGGCCTTTGCACTTTGAGATCCTCATTTGAAATTACGGCAGAAAGAGAAGGAACAAACGAAGATTCTCTTGATGAAACACAAAACAAGAAAAGACAATCATGATACCGGAGTATGTTACATGTGGTCAAGGCAAAAAGACAGAAAATCAAAAACTGTACGTGTGAAGTGTAAAAATAATATATGTCAAGAGCACTGTGAAATAGAAGCTTCGTGTATAAACGGAAAAATAGCTAATACCTCTTGACCCTAATTGATTTTAAAATTAATTATATAACACATTATTCTGCAGAATTTGGATTTTAATTGCATTCACAAGTTAAAAAAATTCTCATAGAAATCAATGATTTCTAGTCATCTAAAAATAGTAAGTACTTTTTAACAGGCCAGATTTATTTATTATTAATTTTAAAATTAACATTATTTTTATACTATTTTATATAATAAATGTTACAATTAACATTGAATGCATTCTTTTACTGAATTTTAAGAAGATATTTCATTTTACGTCATTTAATTGCCTGCGGTGCGCTGACACCCCATGCGCGCTCTCGTGTTACATAATACAGCGCGCGTCCTCCCGCGATAAGTGAAATGAGGTCTTCAAAGGATTTTTTCTTTTTTGAATGGACTGGATTATTTCATTCCTGAACAGGACGTTAGATTCAGCTGCTTCAATTTCAATCCACTTTTAGCTATTAGAATCTCTTAAAAAATTACTTTCTTTTGTAAACTGTCAGTACTTGAAATAATTAATACAATGTGGTAAACGTATTTCTTTGAATTTCACCTTAAAATATCTCAAAGAAACAGTTGCAAGTTTACTTTACATAAATCTAATGAGAAATAAAATGGAAAACAATTCAATATTAGAAATAAAGATTTAAAAACTATCAATAAATTTGATGCTTTTAATGTTCACGAGTGCAAGAAAGTGAAAAAATTAAATTATTTCTGTTTTTGTCTCTTAATTACTTTAAATAACTGATTTTCATTTTATTTTGCTTTGTTAAATACTTTGATTATTGCTTATAATCAAAATATTTTTGAAGAACAATTATTAAATGGTAATTATTATAAATAAACATTAATATCACAAATTCATAAAATATTTCAAAAGTGTTGTTATATATTTAAAAACGAATCACACCTTTATTCCAAATATAAAATTTTTTTCTGAGTAATTGCGATGAGAATGACTATCTTAGCAATAATATATATAATTAAGAATAGTTTTTGTCTCCTTACTGCCATGGAGTTTCAGTATGAAAACCCAAATTTACGGAAACTGCCATGAGAAAGAGTTGTTTTATTGATTTTAATGTCAAAATGCCTCTGGTACCTTGTGTCTGGATTTATGTACTTTAATTATATTGCCTTAAGTTTTTGCACATATTTCAAAATGCACGTATATATGTATATCCTTACAGATAACACAAAAAATATTCTAGGCAGAATATATACGGGCTTGCCGCTCAGAGAGTTAAATTTAAGAATATATTTTTCTGTGCTTGCCATCTGCAGCAATTCTTGAAGAATAAGCACATAATGAACACTAAACAAACTGTTAAAATGACTAAATGACTCTTAACTAAATCAAAAATTCTTAAATTAAATTCTTAACTGAATTACGTTTAAAAGTTTATCATAAAGAAGAAATAAATAACCCTTCAAAAATATCCTGAAGTACCTACCACTATATAGCCAATGAATGGATGGCATAAATATTATTCCAACCTGCGCATTTCAATTCATTCTTCAGTTTTATACCTAAGTGCATGAGTTTTGCCATGCCATTCCCAATAGTTAATGTTGCTATGCCATTCCCAATAGTTAATGTTACCATGCCATTTCCAATAGTTAATGTGTACAACTCCTTTCCGAGATGGGCCGAGATGGGGACTTTTCTTAGCAGACAGCTCTTGCATGATTTTGCTTGGGCTATCTTTGTAGATTGACCTTGCATGACAATCTACAAAGAACTGAAAAAACAAACCTGAAAACTTTCAGATTTTATATTAAGCCCAAAGGGGCGTTTTCTCAGCGTTTTGTGTGTTACATTTATTTACTAAATGTCATATTCTTCGCACTAAATCATGAAATCCAATTCAACAAGAACATCACAAATATTTAAAAGAGCATATCTTTAGAATTTCCGATACACAGTCTCGCGAGCTGGAGAAAAAAAAATTCCGTACTGTGTTGCCATTGCTCGTTTTGAAATCCTTAAGTTTCTTAACCAAAAACTCATAAATGCTTTACAAATTATTAAATAGATAATAAAACAAATTTCAAAATCCTGTTTCAAGATGTTCATTTTCGGTATGTGTTTTTTTTGGAAAAAAAAAAAAAAAAAAAAAAAAAAAAAAAAAGACAGTTCTATATCCTCCATTTTATTGGGCGATTGACGTAATTGAAATTGCGTTTTCCATGTCTCGAAAGGGTGACTTAGGATATATATTAGATTTATATATAGCTTTGTTCTAAATTAGGTATTTTTACACAAAACCGGACTATTTCTGAAATAACATACCAATTGTTTTCTATATTTCGATTCTACGACTCAAATTATGCCTATATATTAAATTTTGTAAAATTTGGTTCGAAATTTACGGATTAATACAAAAGTTTGACTTCGCGAATTCTTTTTTCAGTTTGCACCAAGAATAATTCACTTAGCAAACTTCTTAACACATGGCAACTTTTTTTCCTATCCCTTACATCTTGCAGGACGGAAAACTTCACGATGAAAAACACACCGATAGACGCGGACGGAAAATTGCAGGATGGAAACAAGTCACATCGTTCCTACTTTTTTACATTGTGAATGAGCGGAAAAAAATCACATCCTTCTTACTTCCAAATAATTTTAATAAAGTGCGTAAACCACATTTCCGCTATTATCGCTTTTAACATATATGTCAAATTTCAAAACGTGCCCTATATAAATTCACGTATATCTTCAGAAATTTTGATTAAAAAGCTCTAATTTTTTATAGTTATGCTTAAAAATACATCTTTTTTAAGATGATTATAAAAATTTTATAGGTTGTAATTCAAAATTGTTTTTGAAAAATTTACAAAAATTATTTAAAAATACAAATTTTAAAAAGAAATCTTAAAAAATGCGTAAATTATATTTGGAATTAATCTGAATTTTGAACTCTGTACGAAGGAATTAACTAAGTTTCATAAAAAAGAGATATTAATAAATATAGACCAAATTCAGTTAACATTGAAGAGCTAAACTTTTGAGAGCCAATTATTTAAAAATTACTCTCGCGATTTTTATAAAATTTGGTAGTTTGGCATAATTCGAATCGTAGATTTGAAATATGGAAAAAAAGTGGCATGCCATTTCAGACAAAGTTCGATTTTGTGTCAAAATACCTATATCAGAACAATGCTGTATATAATTCTAATACATATCCTAAGTCGCGCTTTCGAGACATGAAAAACGCAATTTGAATTTCATCAATCGGCCCAGTAGAACAGGAGATATAGAACTGTCCCCCTTTTTTTTGCGTGTGTACGTTAATGAAAATTCGATGACTCTATGCATCGTTTGTTTTATCAGAATACGAGACACATGCATACATTTATGCAGATTCATCATTATTTAATTTCTTTAAATATAATACGAAAAACTTATTTTTTCTGTACAGTGTTGCCACTGACTTTGAAATCGTTAAGTTTCTTAACCAAAAACTCATAAATGCTTTACAAATTATGAAAAAGATAATAAAACAAATTTCAAATTCCTGTTTCCAGATGCCTATATTCGGGCGGAGAAGTACATTATTCAAAATTTGATGGCCCTATGTACCGTTTGTTTTATCAGAATGCCATAAACACACATATATTTATGCAAATCCTCATTATTTAATTTCTTTAAATATAATACGGTGCTCTAATATTTGGTGGCAACAATTTAAAAAGTGATTCGCCGTTTATAGTGAATCAACGCAAAATGCCAAAAGAAATTGATAGCCCTTCTGAGCAAATTGCCCCTTTGTGCTAATAAGAAACGATTCAGTAGTTGAAGAAAGAAGGTAGTTTTGATTAAATTATATACCTCGTAATGATAATTTTTAATGGCATGAAAAGCATACAATTAAAATTTATCAAAATTTTATCTATTTTTAAAATTAAAGTTTTATGAAACTTTTCACTGTCTGCTAAATTATTCATATGTTTCACGCTTTAGCTTGTTTATTTATCCTTTTGAGTGATTCTGAACCTAAATATCCCCTTCCTTATATCATGGTAGTAAAACGTTTTAAATATAAAGCATTTTGTGGTTTAAGTTAAAACTGAGAGCAGAGCGGCATCATTCGAAATAAGTATACATTGCATAAAAATTCCAGTAAGGGCAATTCAAATGTCTGCAAAAGCGAAAACAAAACGAAATTATACCTTCAAGGCTCAAAACTGTGAAAACAAGCAGTGTAAACTTAAATTTAACTTATAAAAAGGTAAGTTGGGTTAAATTCCAAAAAAATGGAGGCACGCATTTCAAGGCCTATGCTCTAAAAGTATTATGAGTAAAGTCTTATTATTGGAACATTTATAGTTGAAACTGTAACATGGGAGCCGTTAATGAAATATTTTCACATAAAGTGCTAGTTAGTAAAACGATTTATGTATAGGTCGTACACCAAAAATGGAGTGGACAGTTTTATTTCTCCAGTTCTACTGAGACCATTGACGAAATTTAACTTCAGTTTTTTATACCTCAAAAGCGCGACCTAGGATATTTATTAGATTTATATATAGCGCTGTTCTAACATGGGTATACTGACACAAAATCAGACTTTTCTGAAATGTCATGCTTAGTTTTTTTCCATATTTCGATTCTACGACACAAATAACATCAAAGCAAAAAAGTTTTGTAAATATCGCATTAGTCGTTTGTAAAAATTTAGCTTTCAAATTTTCACCTCTTCAATGTAAATTGAATTTGGCAACTTGATTTCTTCATTCACAATTCGAAATTTAAACGCATCCAAATAAAATAACCCAAATAAAACTCGCAGCTATTTTCCGACGTTTTTTTTTTAATTTGTATTTTAAGTAATTTTTAGCCCAAAGGGGATTTAGCACAAAATGGCTATTAATCTCGAGACTGCATTTTGTATTGACCACTAAAAGCGCTGAATCACTTTCCAAATTGTTGCCCTGTGCTCTATTTAAAGAAATTGTAAAACAAAGAACTTGCATGAATGAATGTTTATTTTCCGCACTGTGAAAAAACAACGGTACCTAGAGCCACCAAATTTTGAGTAGCGTAGTCCTTCATCCAAATATGACCGCTTGGAAGCCCGAATTTTGAATTTCGAATTTGTTTTATTACATATTTCATATTTTTCTAAACTTTAAAAAGATTTTTATTAGAATAAAAACTGTAAAGAAACTCTTTGAACATAGCAGAAAGATAATTAACCTTCTGAAGTAAAACTCTATTGAAAGTTCATCTTATTTAACCTTTTCAAAAACTAAAATTATTTTATTTTAGATTTCTTTAGATGGCTATTGGAAAACAATGTTTTCATGAACAACTCTAATTATATTATAGAGAATAATGATTTGATATATTTTAAAACATCAAGAATCCAATAACTACTTTTGTTTTCACTTAATATTGGGCTATTAAACAACATTACATTATTTATAATTACATATCCTTTTATAAAAACTGAAAGCCAAATATAACAAACAAAAGAGTTAATAATTTTTTTAACATTAAGATCTAACACATCAAATTCAAGGGTAAATTGATTTAACAACTTAATAGTTTTTAAGTGATTCAAAACACAAAAATTTAATTCAAAATTATTTTATGTATTACATCATTTTTGTCAATACATCAAAAGCATATGAACGATTAATTAATTTAAAAACTGGCGTCAATTTTTTTTTATTATTTCAAGTCCAGATTAAGGCATTGTTAAAATAAATTACTAAATAACGAAGAAAGTGGTAATATTGTTTATGAATTTTGAAAGCTTCTAAAAAATGACTTCAGCGAAATGTAAGAAAAAGAAGATTAGAGCTAATGAATCACCAAATCTCGAATTCATACTGGAATACTAATAATGTTGTCGAATGATAAGAGCCAAATTGAACACTATAGTGAAGTTTGTGAGTAAAAGATTACAGTGAGCAGATGAAAATCCGAAAAACCAGTAGAAACTTGCTGAAATATCGTGGCGCTCAGCAGCATGTCAAATATTACATCGAAGAACAAACATTATTACTCAAACTGACAGACAAATTATAAGATGAAAATAGAACTTTTAAAGGAACAAAATAAAGGTTAATATCAAAACTTCTTTTACTTAAAGGCGTTATGAGTCTCCTTCAGCCTACAAAGCTGGAGGTAATCATCGTCGATCCAGTCGACAATCTCCCTCCCTCCCTCCTCTTCATGTCCTTTCAGCTGTAGCCTTCAAAGGAGAAAAAAAATCTGCAAAGCTCGTAAGATGATGAAAGAAAGGACTTCTCGTCACTTCTCGGAGAAGATCCCAAGACTTCGGCAAGCCCCCATTCATTCAAAATGTAGCCAAACTTTAATTGAAAGCCAAGGGTTAAAACATAAAAAGCAAAAATTTGGTTTTATTTCTATTCACTGGTGCGTTAGTATATTCCTCGCAAAGGTGTAACTATGTGTCACATAATCCCTTTAATGCACATGCTTAGAATAGAGTCGTTCCCTAATACATGTTTACTCCAACTATGGGAGGTTGAGTTGTCTGGACAGAGTGTTCGGTGCATATTCTTGGAAAACATCTTCGTGACAGCTTAATGTCCTGATCCTGAACAGGGAGCTCAATGCAGCTATGTTCTGTGGTAGAATATTGTGATTCAGTGGTATAAGAACTGCACTTGAAAGGGATTTAAAATCCTCTTTTATTAAACCACAATTATTTACAACCACTTCCCAACTCGGGAGGGATACAGAAAGTAAAGACCGCACTTGAGTCTAAAATGAACAATCAAATAAATTTAAACTAAAGCTACATGGAAATTAAATAGTCGTTGCTCACAGAGCTTATAACGTGAGGTTGGCCTCTAAACTAAATGGTGCGTAGCAAGATTTAACTAATACTGACGCACTTGCAATTACTTCAATAAATAATCACATAAAAGCGCTACGGCTTAGAATTTAGATGCTAGCTAGTCAGGAGAACGTCGAATAGAGTGACCGTGGTCTGAGACTAAAAGCTCTCTCACACCTCTCGCTTAAATATAACATGGTTCCACTTCAAATTAGCATACAGCTGAAACACGCCCTTCTTCTAACGGGAAATTGAAATGAGAACAGACAGAAAAGTATAAATTAAAATAAAACTTTGTTAGTTTAACTAAAACCTTACAGAGTAGGCGATAGAACAAAATTGTAACAAATTTCTAACAATTAATAGTCGAAAAGAGCGGATAGGCGAAAACAACCGTAATAAAAAAATAAATGTATAAAGACATAAAAAATAAATTTACGTAAAATAAAAGAAATAAATAAATAATCTGAAAGGTTTCAGATTATAAAGTAAGTCCAAAGGGGCATTTTTTAACATTTTATGTGCTACCAATTGTTTTTAAATACCACGTTCTTAGCACTTAAACCATGAAATTCAGTTCAAGAGAAATATCGCAAAATAATGTAAAAATGAGCATATCTTTAGTATTTCCGAGTCACATTTCCCCGCGTTGGAGATAAAAATGTTTTTTCTGTACAACGTTGCCATTCTGTACATCGTTACCACATATATGCGTGTGCGTTGGTGCGGCTGATTGCAACTAAAAAGGGAGGTGCACAACTGAATGTTATGACATTCACATATGCAAAATTACAACATTCTATGCATAATCATTTGTGCTAATCATTATGCGAGATACATATATAGATACGTTCCGAAGTACACATGTCCTGAATAAAACCCCTTCTGAATCAAATATAAATCTATTTCAAAATCCGTTTTGAGGAAAAAAAAGTCCTTTTTTCTGTCCATTTGTACAAATACCACGGCAAAAAGTTCTTTCAAATGGATTTGAGAGCGATCAAAATAGATATTTTCTTTAAAATATGGTATCCGAAATTTTCCCGATTACAATACTTTCTTTACTGCTCACAAGGAAGTAAAAGCAACCGTTTTCGCTTAGAAACTTTTCTACTAATGCTCAGATATCCTTCCTTACCTTCCTTACCTAGATATCTTTACCTTACCTAGTATCTCTAATGTACTTCGCCGTAAGCAAGCAATCCGATCCAATCCCTCCAAAAAATGGTCGTGCATTTTCCCCTATTTGCAAAAAAGGGAGATAAAAAGGACAAACAGAAGTTCCTAACTCTGAAAGAATTTATTTCTTCTGGAATGCAAAATCTGCGAGCGCTTTTCAAGTTTTTTCGAGTATGAAAACCTAACTGACAATAATATGTATTTAAAATAATTAATATATCAGATTATAATTCACGCATTTAATTAATATGATTATTTCAGATTAGAAATCCTATTTAAACTAAAAGTGATTTCTGATTTTCGGAGAGGATTCACATTTGAGTTTCTTTATTATTATTATTATTAATATTATTATTATTATTATTATTATTGTTGTTGTTGTTGTTATTATTACGCGTCCGCCTTTAGACACTAGACGAGAAAGAAGGATGCCTCTTATACTTCTTTTTAAGGGAAACTAACTCATAAATATTCCACACATGGGAAAAACAAAGAAAATGGCAGCGAGTCCGTTCAATGAGACTTGAACCCGGACCAAACAACCAGTGTTCAGCGGTTTTAAACACTCAGTCGCTGGTGAGCTTTTAATTTGGTTTAGTTAATAAAATAAAATATTATTTTATTTTTAGCATAACAAGTAGATTCTTTTTGTGTGGTTAAAGTTTTCAAAAGTAAGGTTTCATAAAAATGCTTTTACATTCAAGTTAAAATTCTGATGTGTACACCACATGCTTTCCTTGTACGGAATATTAAATTATACGCATTCTTTCCTGCCTTTGATTTAAACTTTTTCCCTCGAATTCCATTAGAGATATTTTTCTCGTTCAATTTAATCAACTCTCCCTTCCGCCACAGCAAAAATACATAAAATCTCAAAATATCTATATTCAAAATTAAAAGATATAGACAAACATAAAACAACAAATACAGTTATTTTTTTTCAATCAAAATAACAGTTTCTATGCAAAAACAAGTAATTCGGCCAGGGGGCAAGAAGGCAGATTTTTCGGTGCACAAGTTTGATTTTCGTCTCACTCGGCAAAAAGACACTGAAGGAGTAGATGCTTATTTAATTTGTTGTGAATGCTGTGCTGAGTCAATAAATGGGATAATTTAATAACTTAAATGATAATTCCAGAATGGAATAAGCATAATTTAACCCGTAATAATGAAAGATGACGTTATTTTGTCGTTGCGAAGCTTAGTTTCTCTAGATTGTCAACAGATTCACTATTCAGCTAAGTTAAAAACGTAAACAAATATGGCTGCTATGATAAAAACATTAAGCTTAGCTGCACTTACACAACTTTTAAATTGTTGATAATTCTACATCTAAAACATGCACGTTAACTAAAGACATAGAATCCTTAACCGGAATATCATAATTCAATCATTTTAAAGCGAAAAATGCGAAATTTACAAACATATAAGAATAAGAAAACTGAGCTCACCGAACCGAGTAACAGAGTGGATATGTGTATATATATTTATATGCTTTTGGTACTGCCGATTGCAACCAAAATAGGAGGTGCACATTTACATGTTATAGCAGTCCTATATACAAAATTTTGACCTTCTGAGGCTACTCTTTTTTGAGTTATGAGAGATACGTACATATGTACATACAAACACTATAAAACAAATATTTCCTAAATCCGATTCAAATCTGTTTTATAATTCTTTTGGGGGAAAAGAGTCCTTTATTCTGTCCTTACTTACAGATGTCAGGCAAAAGCAGAGGTAAATTACATTCGATAGCGGTCGAAATGGATATTTTCGTTAAAATATGATAGCCAATATTTTTGAAAAACAGGTTTAGTCAGGTAAGGGGAAAATAAATTATGAAATGTTAAACATTTAGATTTGTGTTAATTTTTAAGAAATTTTCCATTTCTTTGAAGAAATAAATTTAAAAAATTAGCTCTGGAAACAAGCAAATCAAATATTGAATTTTAACAACAAAATTATTTATAAATCATTGATTTTTAAAATTAAACACAATCTTGGTTTTTTAATTTAAAGCTAAATTTCAAAATGTTGCAAAATTATAAATGGATATATAATTTCAGTGCTTATTATGTAATAAAATCTGAAAATGCAATAGATGGATAATTCACAATTAACTCCAACGCATGCCGTACTCGACTGGTAACTCGTAATAGTTGAAATTTAGTAATAATACCCGAGTAATTTGTTAAGACTCCTTTCTATTTTGTGTGTTACATGTATTAGAGAATGGGTTAAATATAGGACCGCGAAAAATGTATTCTCATTTTATGGTAAAATAAGGTAAGTAGATTGTAAATATATTAAGAAATTATTATTTCTAAAGACGCATATTTTGTATTTATAAGATAATGCCAATTACTGGAAACAAAAATTAAATTTAATATTTTTAAGTTTAATTTATTCTTTCAAAACCAGTTGCATTAAATGTTATTTTAAAGCCTATTTCACAATTTAAAAATGTAAGTAAACAAGTTCAAAGATCTGCTCCGATCTAAAATCTGGACACCTCTGGTACTAAAGAAGGTTCCATATTTAAACCTTTAAAACTAGTCATGCAGATTTATTAGTATTAAGCTGATTCTTGTTGTTTAGCATTTCCAATATAAGTAAATAATTGTTACGTTAATAAAATCGGCTTGAGAATTTCGATGAAAACGTTACACTCATTTCCATCACAATTTTCATTACCCATGTTATTTCAGAACTGTAATTCTAATTTAAATGTTTTTCATCTTTTCTCAGCGTATGAAAATTTTTGTATTTATTAAGCTAATGCTCTTCATGCACGCCTTTCTTCCTTAATCGTACGTGAACGGGGGGAAGTGCAAAGTAGTTTCTGATAAGAATGGAATTTAAACGTTAGTTTTAGTCTACTTAACTCTGTCGGTACCAAATGCTTTGCACAGTTAGTACTGGTGAAGTAACATTAACTAAAAGTCTAAGCTCCTTGTAAATTTTCACTTTAAGAAGACATTTTACAATATGTCAATTACTCTGTACTTTTTCTCGAAAATTGGGCAAATGCGTAATTTAGTTCTGAAACATTATGAGGTATTTCTCCCGCTTTCTTCGCATGCCTTCGTGGTGTAGTGGTCAGGATGTTCAACGCGTAACCGAGAGGTTACTTCAAACTTTAGCTTTCAAACGTTGCTTTGCGCCTAGCTGTAAAACCTTGTTTCAAGTTCAACTGCGCATGAGCAGAGTTATTAACAAGCCTGCAATAAAATGCTTGGTTTATTTAAGTGACAAAAAAAGGTTTAGAGTTGGGCTACATCTATGTCGAATAGCTCATACTGATTTGTAGTAGATTACTGTACTGTTACGATACGTCCAACAGCGGTAAGATAGCTTCCCTCAAAGTCGGTTTAGAATTGCCAGATAATGGCAAGGGAAGGCGGGTTGCCATACTTTGTGCTAAATTACCTATTTGGCGACAAATTTGGCGGTATGCCGTGGATGGATGGAGAACATTCTGGAAGGAATTCTTACCGGTTTTCACCGGAATGTTCTCGAAGGCTGGCCAAAACTACATAAACCCTGCCTGTACGCGGAGTAGCAGTCTAGTGTCGAGTGTCCCGTCAAAATATATCGTGAGTGCATCGTCGAGTGTGTTAAGCTCCGAGAGCGATCCACCGAGTCGGGAGGTGTACTCTAGTTCTTTGCCTAGATGGACAATGAAGGTGTCTTCATCGTTAAAGGCCTGATAGCCTGAAGCTGTGTTACTGATTGTGTGTTCAGCGTGTTTGTCGTAGTTTTTTGACGACGGTAAGCGTGACTTTGCAACTGTCTTGAGTAATACTGGCTAATAAATTTTGTTTTCATTCTTCATCAAGTGTTTTGGTCAATCACTCCAAATCCATGAACCCGCACAAAGGACACAATATGCTAGCTACACAAATTTCACTAATAAATAACCGATATATGCACTTGCGCCTTTCATAAACTTACCTCCCACCACCACCACGTTATATATCAAACTAGTATTAAAATGAATAGTCGATTAACTTCATTCCGAAAGTTTCGTGTCCAGCTATATCAAGAAGTAGATTTTACTATTTTACATTATATAATTTCGTCTCCACTCGGAATTCTTATCGCCTCGTCCATGAAATTAAGAATTGTGTTCGAAGGAGATTTTTGAAAATATTTTTACTTAAAATTTTAAGCTTGACAAACGCGTGACTTATAATTACAATTTTTTTTCTAATGTAATTAACGAAAACTTGTGAAAATATTTCATTCAAATTATACCGTTCTGAGCAAACTATTCTGTGAAAAGTATAGCATTTCATTTCGTTCTGAATGAAATGTTGCGTAAAAATGCATTCTTTTCAGATACTTAGGACTCTTAAATATTGTAGAAAAAGAAAATATATTCATTTATGTATATTTACGACGTAACTACAAAATATTTACATCAGATCAGGTCAAAAACCATTGATCTTAATGGTAAATAACCGAATATTTTTGCCACCACGTAGGGATGGCCAGTGCTTCAAAGCAGTGCATGGGAAAAACCGGTTAGCGGCCTCTCCTTCTTACTTCCTACCTCCATG
>KK121477.1:157016-170790 GCA_000611955.2 Stegodyphus mimosarum | reverse complement strand
TCGGACTTCCCGTCATTACCTTCTTTAAATTTGGAGCAGAAGCTTAACAGTTAGCAGATTAACAGTAGAAGCTTAACGTTCGGCAATGCTTCAGTTACTTGTGGTACCACAGAGGTTCTGCCTTAGCTTGTACATGTACATGTGTTTTCTTGCAAAAAAAAAAATTCTGCTATTTAAGAATGCTTTTACATAGGTGTTGAATTTTAAAACTCATTATCACCTTCGAGGATTTTTCCTAATTTTGAATATAGAAAATATTATAATAAGAAAACATTATGAATTCTTAAATTATTTCTTGCCGTTAAGTTCAGCTGCGCCATTATGTACAATGTGAATTTCAGAAAATTTTCCGAGATTGGAAAGAAATTTAATTTAAATAAAGATTAATTTAATCATATAATAAAGGCTAATCGAATGCAAATTAAGTATTAATAAATGCTAATCGAAAGCAAAATAAATATTATCTTAAATGAATTAACGAAATTTAAAAATAAATTTCAAGATATTTTTAAAGATTTTAAACACAATTTACAAGGCTTCCCGAAAGTAATGACCCCATTTTTTTAAGAAATTTTTTGAACCGACTCGTACAGTTACTCAATATTCTTCGAAATACATTCCTCCTGCTTTAACATACTTATTCCAATGCGACTTCCATGCTTTATATGCGTCCTGGAACTCCGTCACAAGGAAGTCCTCATGGACCTTATAAGAGGTAGACTAACCCAATGGATGGAGCGCGTGTCCCCCACATGTCCGCAAGAAGGAGTAGGGACTTTAACACTGAAACCAATGGAGTTTGCATCACATAACTGCTTTTAATTATTAAATGCGTTATGTTGTATAAGTGATGATATTATGAAAGTCACACTTTTTACAATTAAATTTAATATTAAAGCACTTTTTACTGCATTTTGTGCATCTTTTCGCGCGTAATTCTTGTACAAACAGCTTTACTTTGGTAAAAGGGTAAAAACTCTAAACAAAAAATTGATGAATTTACTTTTGCGTACAAGATTGACAGTACATGATGCTTTGAAATAACTAAGGCAAAATTAAACAAGATGTTTGATTTAAAAAAAAAGCAGCCAAATTTAGAGTTATAAACAAAAACTTTCAAAATTCATTTTTAGGTATTTTAGTTTTTTTTACTTATTTACACCAATAAAAAGCATAAAAGTTCTGAGAGAAAATTATTTAAAATTTTCTGTTCGCTCAGATTTAACGTATTATTTTCTAAAAGAAGTAGTTACAAATTACCTTAAGCGTAGGAAAATCTGAAACATATACAGGCCTAAAAGTATGCAACAGCTTTATAATTATTTGGAACGTTAATTATGCATGATAAATATGCTAAATTTTTAAAAATCAATCTCTGTTTCAAAAATGAAATTATTGTAAGGTTTATCCTAAGTTTATTAACAGTTATTTTAAGTTTTATATCTTTCCTATCTTATTCTAATTTCAGCTTACAATTTCCTCCCAGAATGTAAATTCAGAAACGCAGTTAATGCAAATGAGAAAGAGTACTATTTAAGTCGTGACTTCACCGACTTCAAGACAGAGAGTCTGATTCCCTGACTAGCGCGCGTTTGCCTTCTCGCTACGTCTCTCTTAGCTGTTACTACGCTTGTCCATACCTTAGGCCCTTGCTTGGCATCGCGAATTTAATTAATACTTAGGGGCCAACTAGTTAGATTCCGATAGCTTCGGCTATACCTTTTAAATAGCTTAGTTAAGCTAGTTTTAGTTTAAATTATTATTATTTTAAGTTCAAGCCCGAGTTGCGGCTCTGTGTAAAGTTCCAAGTAGGAACTGATTGTAAATATACTGAAAAATAAAGGGTCATAAACCCTCCTTAAGTCTTACGCGTTCTGTTCACACACTTAAGCGATTATTCGCTTGTTAGTGTTCGTGGGGTTCTAAGTTAGTACTTTAGATTTAAATAGTAAAACACCACAATATGTAAACATTCTAACCTGTGAAATGAGGGGCTACAACCAGCTTTTTCTTGACAATTATAAGCTCTGCAATAGCCAACCATTGTTAAGTTTCTGCTAGTCGTCCCTACTTCTTCAGATGTGGTCCAAGGGGACAGCCGGAAATGCGTCAGATGAGGGAGAAAACCCATTTGGGTTAGTCTATTCCTTATAAGGTCTATGGATGCCCTTTAATAATCTCCCCGTAGCCTCCTTTATGTTCTCCAGGGTCCCCAAATGCTGTCTTTTGAGGGATATTTTAATCTTCGGGACCAGAAAGAAGTCGGACGGACACAAATCAGGACTGAAGCAGCGCAAAGTCTCCTACGACCTTTTCTCAAGTTTGAAACAAAACTCTGCGTATCGCTGCTCGAAAGCTCTTCTATCTCGATTTCGACCGAGCACTCACAAAAAGATTCACTGAAACAGTCACTGAGACTCTCGGAGCCGACTAGCGCTTGCGTGCTGTGTTCCCGAGACTCCACGTACCCTTCTGCGCAAGCGGCAACGCTCTGCGATGGATAGTCGCGGTAGAAGAAAATTGGGACGCATTGCTTTCGGGACAGATCTTGTATATAATAGTGCAGGTACAGATACAAGTGGATGGGACACCAGAATTTGATCCTTGGGCATACAAGTATAGTGCCACTGCATTCAATGTGAAGTTTCTCCCAAATTTTGATGGATAACACCCCAGGGGACAATGCGAGGGACTTTCATCCCTTTTCTTCTATCACTAAACCATTCGAAAGGATTTTAAACTGGCTGATAAGTGCCTCAATGAAACACTACCAAGATACATAAGGCTTAAGTGCTGAAATGAAACAAGCTCGTGACGTCATGGTTAAGCGATCTTCGAATAACATCCAATGGAATTTGGAGATCAGTGAGCGGCATTTTTGAACTAAACATTTCCATTACTTCCTGCAGCTGTTCGTCGTCGTTTGTCATGTGAATTTATGTCACGTTGGCATTAGCATTTATAGATTTGATAGCTCAGTGATAATCATGATATGAATCTAGTTGCATTTTTCATCGATTATAACATTTTGTCTGCAAAGAAAGAAGTAAAATTCATCACTACTGAATAGAACGGAAACTAAGGCGACGATCTGCGGTTTCCCTCCATAATAGGTTTGCAATTTTAAAAGTCAGTAACTCGTTTCTTCCCCTGCCTTGTGTATTTGAAACTCGATGACAGATGTTTCTAAGTTGATATGGAAAGTTGTTTAATTTGTTCTCAAGCATCTTTGACATGAATTCCGTAGTATTTGCCTAACATATTAAATTGCATTATAATAAATCTATTTAACTAGAAGAAAATTTATCTCAGTATAAATATATATAAAATAATTAATACAATTAATAATAATTATATAATTTGCTTAAATTCCTTAAATTTCTGATTTCAGTGTTATTACGGACTTAAGTAAATAATTATTATGTCCACTAAATTCTGAAATCCTTAACGTGCTTTATGTTTATCACACAAGTATTTGTACATTGTAGATACAGAAGTACCCAGTGTTATTTTGAATTACATTCTTAGTGCTATTTTGCAATATACTCATACGTTCACTTATAATGATGAGGTAGAAAATCACCATGTCTTATTTTGATTACGATATTTATAACCGAGAAAATAATGTATGTTCTAATAATTCATCTGAGAAGTGACATACAATTAAGTGAGTAATAGGTCTATGAACACTTGTTAATCCGTTTTGTAATATAATGGTAAAAACGTGATTTTTCTGAGTCAAAATTATTCATTAAAGTAAAAATATCTTATGTCTATTATACAAACACTGTTATTAAAAACTGCATTTCCAATTTTTTTCGTTATAGCAGACACAGAGAAGAACATTTATACAATATGAATTTTAAATTATTGTCTTTCAGATGTTTATTATCAAGCAATTTTTAATTTGTGAAATATCGTGTCTTAATTATTTTGTTACTTTTCAAAAATAAGTCACAGCATGTAAAAAAAAAATACCTCATCTTTTTTTTAAATGAAAAATTAAAAAGTGGTGTTCTTTATTAATATTATGGCAAGTGGTATTGTCAGGACTGAGTGTTCGGTGCATATTCTTGGCGAACATCTTCGTGAAAGTAACTAAATCCTGATCTTGAACAGGAAGCTGAATGAAGCTATGTTCTGTGGTAGAATACTGTGATTAAGTGGTAGAATAACTGCACTTGAGAAGGATTTAAAATCCTCTTTTATTAAACCACAATTATATACAGCCACTTTCCCAACTCCGGAGGGATACAGAAAATAACGACCGCCCTTGGTTATAATTTAAACTAAATATAGAAATTAAGTCGTCGTTGCTCACAGAGCTATGAACGCGAGGTTGGTCTCTATGCTAAATGGTGCGTATCAAGATTTAACTAATACTAACGCACTTAGAATTACTTCAATAAGTAATAGCGTAACAGCGCTAAGGCTTAGAATTTAAATACTAGCTGGTCAGGCGAACGTCGAGCAGAGTAACAGTGGTCTGAGACTAAAAGCTCTCTCACACTGAGAGGTTCTTACCTTTCGTTTAAATAGAACTTGGCTCCACTTCAAATTAGCATAAAGCTGAAACGCGCGCTTATTCTAACGGGAAGTTGAAATGAGAACAGATAGAAAAAGGCAAATTAAAATAAATCTTTGTTAGTTTAAACTAAAACCTTACATTTTGAATATGAAGCTTGTAAGGTTATTATTTTAAACTAACCAGTTATTATGATTTAGATCTTTACTTTATCTTCGGTTTTCCGTTTTCTCAGCATATTTCAAATATGATAGCAAGTATATAAACTGAGGATTTGGTAGGTCAAGAACTTGTTTTTGGCTTTGCATACACGTTAACGGTTAGTTCTTGCCAGCTCGGATAGTCTTAATTATTCGGCTATGCATTACATAGTTCCCGACATCTTGAGTTTGACTCTCTGGGTAGAATTGCATAGCCAGCTAAAATTAATTGTATAATCTTTGGCTTAAAATTGTAGAGTAAAATTTAATTGTATAGTCTTTGACTACGATTCCACGTTTATCTTGAATTTCATTATTCCGATTAATTATAACACCGCGAATAGTGGCTGATTCTGTTAGCACAAAAAGGCGCATTTATGTTCTAAATTTTATTTAAATAAAAAATTTATTAAAACCTTTCTGCAACTTTCTAATTACTTTAGGCATAGCGATATTTTCCTACCTGTCTGTTTGGGGATATGTACCAACTAACATTTCCAGATCAAGTAAAATCCCACGAGCTCTTCAAGCTAGCTTTACATGTAAGATATTTGCATTACTTACACTCTGGATTTTTCAAAGTCAAATTTAAACTTTGACGAAATAAACATGTCGCAATATCCAAACAGACTAAAAATCAAAGAAAATATGATGATGAATCTACGTGAAAGACACATTTGATTTAAATATTCACATTAGGGTCAAACATAATTAGTACAAAAAATTACAGCTATTAAAACAGCGTTCCTGTATGCTCTCTATATCTTCCTGAGTCTGAGTTATTTGTAGTCTGAGATAAAGACAATTTAATAGTTAGATAAAATTTGTTAGATAATTGTATTGTTGTGTATGTACTAGTTCTAATAAATTAAATGCACATAGGTCCGATAATAGGTTAATAAAATTTATTTTATCAAACGAAACACTTTAGAGTTCTGGAATTTTCCATATAAACACTTACACAGATGTTCGCAGTATCACAGAGTTCAATCAGTAGTACATTTGAAAGTATTATGAACCTTAGCCACAGTGCAATGCAAAGCGTTGTAGCGATATCAGATATTTTTTTGAAAGGAGAGATGAAAATGAGCAATGCCCTCTCCGGGACTCGAACCACGGACCTCTCGAATACGCGTCGTGCATGCTGAACTCTACACCTCGAAGGCATGCTAAAATGGCGGGAGAAATACCTAATATACTACCCCTTTTAAAGGGCGATTTGGTATTAGGGGACCCTATCCCAAACTCCTGGTGGTGAAGAATCATCAGCCACGACCCTTTTTAGTTCGGGCGCCACTGCAGAAGCATTAGGAATTTTCTGAAAGTAAGACATGTAAAAAATAAGCAAGCCCTACCCGCGACTCTAACCTTGGACTCCTCGAATACACCCTTCAATTTCTCGAAATTACTGGAAGGCATATGACGGCTGGATACAGATGCAATTACAGTTACGTATAAAATCAATCGCAGTTATTCAATTAAAATACCTATTACAGTAATACAGGACCGGACATAAATGTCTCCAAATGCGGGCCAAGTTTGGAGACACAATTTTTTGACAAATAATAGTAGCCAAAAACCATTGCCAGCTTGGCGATATCTCTCCGAATTAGTGAGATAGCAATTTTTCATCAGTGTTAAATAGGCTTGCCCCTACATTCTTATTTTCTCGGTAAAACATCGCTCCTTTCAGCTTTCCGTTATATTACACAGAAAAATACAACAATTTCACATACATATCAAATAAATAATCCATCAATGCACAAAATTTGTACACTAAACTATCTTTAAAAATCATGTATTCCTTCCTTTTCATGGTAATCATGGCAATATAATAAAACAACTAAATAGTAAATTACGAAATATAGCTAGATTTTTAATTGAGCTTTATATGTGTTTTAATAGTTTATAGTTTGCTAATACGAATATTAATACTATTGTTTTTTTCATTATAAAAGTAATGTATATAATGAAATTTGTATACTGTAACTTGTTCTTAGAAAACCTCAATTTTTAAAGTAATTTAATTTACTCATAAATTCTTTCTGCAAGATATATAATACTATAAATGAAATTACATTTTGTTGCTTAGAAATTTTATCTTCAAATAAAAAATTTTATAAATCATATCAAAACTCAAAAATATCGAATCAAACAAATAACATACATAGAATTATTTAACATTTTGCAATTATTTTTCGAATTTAAAAAAAATTCAGCAGCGTAGAAGCATGGAATAAACTATATGTCAATTTCATGACATAAATATTAATTTCATGAAATATATATGTATTAATTTAGTAATATATATGTATACATGTATATTAATTTCATGAGATAAATATACCTTAATATTTAAAATGTATCAAATAACATTAAGAAGAAAGGATAAGATTTAATACAGTTATGTATAATAATATAATTTAAGTTTAATTTAAAAACTGGGCTCATAACAAAATGCATTATCATATCATTTGGACACTGATTTTAAATTAAATTGTTTCATTTCTCTCAATTATATTACTTAATAGGATAAATTTAATTAAATTCCAGACTATTTTAGAAAGCTAAGCTCTGCAGTTCTGTTATAAATATTTTATTGATAGCTCTCCAAAAAATTCATTTATTTATCTTGGTTTTATCTCAGCCCTTGTCTCCACAGACAAGGGCTGAGAGTATATAAGGGATGCATTACAGATATTTTTTTCCCAATATATAACGAAAAGTTTCGCCTTACGAAAATTAAGCGAGTTTATAATTTTACGGGACAGATTAGGAACAAGTTCGCAGAACACTATCACAGCGCCATACGCGAATTCAGTAAAGCTCTAGCACCCTAACTGTTCTGAGAAACTTACATCCGCAGGGGCTCGCAATTGTCTTTCGTCAGGAGTTTACTGAAATTTAAAATAAATAAATAAATAAATAAATAAATAATGTGCTAAAAGAAGGAAAAAAAGTGGAGTTACAGTATTTTGCATATAGATCCTGAAAAATTTCAGGCGTTTAAAATATATAAGGAGTTTAACAGTACTTTTAGTGTGACATGGATCATCGGTGGCAAATTAGCAAGTTGATACTGGTTGCACAGGTGTCCAGGGATGGAGTACCAACGATGAAACAACTCGAGCTCATGGCATTGGAGCACTTCGATAATGACTTAAATGCAGCGATTTTGACGGTGTTTAATCAATAATCTCTTGATTTCAATGCCACGGTGTGTGGGATCCCTAGTGTAGTGGTTGCTCTCTGGAACATGTAGTGGTCTGGACTGCCCCTTTTCAATCATACACACATATGTGTAGGTGGTATGTTTATTTCATGGAAGCAGGCGATGAAAGGGTCATGTCTGGAGACGTATGGGGAGAGTTAACTATACTTTAGTCAGCTTTTGGTAGGAAGCTTAAGGTTCCACGACCTTGGTGTACGTGCTCCCATTGATTTTGCCATATGTCTTCTGCAAGGTTTTTAAGCTTTTGCGTTAGGCTTAATCTGTAGAAATACTGGGTATATTTGGAAAGCAGGAGAAATAAAAAATAAGCAATGCCCTCACCGGGACTCGAACAACGGACATCTCGAATACGCGCCGAGCGTGCTGATCACTACCTTACGAAGGCATGCGAAGAAAGCAGCAGTACCTTATACACTCCCACTTATAAAGGGCGGCTGGGGATTGGGCTACCAAACCGCCAAATCCTGGTGATGGACAATCATCATCCACTACCCCTTTTAGTCGGAAGCCACTTTTAGAGACATTATTTATTTTTGGAAACCAAGAAATGTGAAAAATGAGCCATGTGTTCACCAGGTTTCGAACTATGGACTTCTCGAATACGCGTCGAGTGTGAGGGCCATTACACCATGAAGGCACGCTGAGATGGCGGGAGAAATACATTATAAATCTATGCCATGGGATTTCAATTTCGTCGCCACATTCTTTTATGCCGACTTATTTAGCGAGGGCATCCACCTTTTTGTTACCTTCGTAGTTACTGTGACTTCTAGTCTAAGTAATGGTGCATTTCTTGTTCTTAATTTCGATGACGTTTTTTATTTGTTAGAGAAATGGAGGGTTTGGGGTGTTTGTTCTTGATTGTATTTTTTAAATCCTGAGATGATGGGGTAAAATTGAAACTATAAGTTGCAAATCCCAATTTCATCAAAAGCGTATCAGCTCAGTCAAATGTTGGTCCAATAATAAACTCGCTGCTGTCAAATTCCAGTGACATTTACATCATGATTCCTACTGTTATGTTTGGTATCGTTCATGTAAAAATTCAAGGATTAATAGTAAATACTAGACAAAAGTGGACGTGGACAGAACCGATTAACTGTAATGGTAGATGTATGATGCCCATGTCCTCCGTTATTACGACTACTAACGCCTAAAGTGAATGCCAAAAGCAGTGTAATGGAACTTAATATTGGTAAAATTGCAATACTGGCAATCGTAATATTCGGTCTGTTGAAGATCGTTGTTAGAAGTTTCGAAAGTTTCTATAAAGGGTGATGATGATTTCCTGGTGGTAAGTCATAATATAAATTTTTATATTATGGCTTACCACCAGGAATTACGGCTTTTCATTTTATGGCTTTTTTAACTATATTATGGCTTTTTATTTTTATAATTATAAGATAAAGCATCTAATTATTTACTACCATGTTGAGGATTATTTTGTCTTTTTATATAAAAGATATATAAAAGATTGATAACGCATTTATCTTTTGCAATTTATCACATTGATCAAGGAGAAAAGAACAAAAACGCTTAAGCAGTTTATGTCTTCAGTATTTAGGCCAAGGCAGTACTGCCAAAATTCAGTGATTTTATCCATTTGGACTCTCTTGGGTTTTGAGGTATCATAGAAATGATGTAAGTCCAGTTAATACTTAAATGTTTCCATCGTATACACTCATGGACAAAAAAATTAGCGCACTAAGAAGGAGTCGTCAAAATGAAATGAAATTTTACATACGTAATGACAACTTTGATATAAGTAAATGATAAAGAAATCAAAGAAAAAGGATAATTTATTTCAGAGAAAAAGGCAAAAGAACGGAGGAGTTAATACTCCGTTGGACCCCATCTAGCGCGAATGCACGATGCGATACGATCGGGCATTGAGTCATACAAGTTCTGTATGATGTCTTGAGACATTTCGTTCCATATTTGCAGTAACCTTGCCTCTAGTTCGTTCAAACTCGTGGGATGCCCAACTCGTCGTCCCAAATGATCCCAGATATGCTTGATTGGAGACAAATCTGGGGATCGGGCGGGCCAAGGAAGGGTAGTAACAGTGCGGAGACAGTCTTGTGACACCTTTGCCGTATGAGGCCGAGCATTGTCTTGTTGAAAAAGGGCTCCTGGGAGCCGTTGCATGAGTGGCAACACATCTGGTTGCAGGATTTCATGAACATATCGCTGGGCTGTCATGGTGCCACGGAACAATACTAGGGGTGACCGTGTATTGTAAGCAATGGCACTCCATACCATCACACCAGCTGTGGGAGCGATACGTTGCTGTACAGCAAAGACAGGATTGAGACGTTCACCACGGGCTCTCTACACACGAAAACGGTTGTCATCACTGCCGAGATTGAATCTGGATTCGTCACTAAAGACGACCTGGTGCCATTCCGCTGCAGTCCAATTTCCTCGTGCTCGACACCACTCTAAACGAAGGCGTCGATGGGTGGCCATCAAGGACAGCACACGTAATGGGTACCGCGATACCGATTGTCCTTCCGCCAGGCGCCTTCGTATGGTTCGAGAAGACACAGGGGCCCCTAGTGAAGGTGCTACCTGTGCCTGGATGGCGGCCGATGAAGCAGTTGGCTGTACGCGGGCATTTCTTACGATTTGGCGGTCTTCTCGACGACTGGTCTGTCGAGGGCGTCCTGAGCCTGGTCTTCGTGTACATAACATCTCTCGGGTCCACTGGTCCCAACACCTCCTCACAACACAATCAAAGCGGCCTAATTGACGAGCTACTCGCTTAACTGACCACCCAGCTTCCATCATCCCGATGATTCTCCCCCTCTCAAACTGCGACAACTGCTCATATTGTCTTCAAACACGGCGTAATGGCATGTCTACCTCCGTTCTTCTTTTGTAAATGATTCAGCACTCTCAAACAAAGCTTTGGTCACCTGTTTCATACTCCACAGAGTACGACGTTCAACGCCCTCTATCGGCTATACGTAATGCGCAATCAGGCTGCATTTCTAATCATTTGCATATCTCCCCGACATGTACCTTCATTGCAAGTTTCGTTACGATCCCGCAATTATTTCTTGGTGCGCTAATTTTTTTGTCCATGAGTGTATTTCCCGTGCAACGCAGACGATTTTTGAATAGAATGGTATGTCAAAAAACTAAAAATAAAAGCGCGTGCATTTAATGTTTAATAAATAAATATCTCGTAATTACTGTTGCGATCCAGAAAAATCTAGAAAAATCGAGATTGCTCTATTGATAGTTAAAAAGCTTATAAAAGCCGAATTGAAACACCTCATCTCAGTTGTTGTTGTTGTAGCTGTGTAAGGTTTTAGTTAAACTAACAAAGTTTTCTTTTAATTTATTCTTTTCTATTTATTCTTATTTTCAACTTCCCGTTAGAAGCCCGCGTTTTTAGCTTTATGCTAATTTGAAATGGAGCCAACGACTCTCTCAGTGTGAGAGAGCTTTTAGTCTCAGACCACGATCACGCTATTCGACGTTCTCCTGACTAGCTAGCATTTAAATTCTAAGCCATAGCGCTTTACGTGATTGCTTATTGAAATAATTCCAAGTGCGTCAGTATTAGTAAATCTTGCTACGTAGTATTTAGTTAGATGCCAACCTCGCGTTATAGCTCTGCGAGCAACGACTATTTAATTTCTATTTAGCTTTAGTTTTAAATTTATCTGATTGTTCATTTTGGACCCAAGTGTGGTCTTTTACTTTCTGTATCCCTCCCGAGTTGGGAAGTGGTTGTACATAATAGTGATTTAATAAAAGAGGATTTTAAATCCCTTTCAATGCAGTTCTTCTACCACTTAATCACAGTATTCTACCACAGAACACAGCTGCATTCAGCTCCCTGTTCCAAGATCAGGACTTTAAGTTGTCACGAAGATGTTTTCCAAGAATATGCACCAAACACAGAGTCCTGACAGCTGTAGCTGTTTAAAGCGAACTGCTGTTTGTTTTCTTAATGCTGTTATTGATTGTAGCGATTTCGCTGTGAGATAGAATTATTTTATCTGTTTTGAACTAAGTTTTTGCTAAACGTTTGAGTTATTGGGATATTGTGCGAATATCTCTGAAGAAATATTTCAGCATTTTGATTTATTTCTTGTGGAAAGAATACATTTTTGTTAACTTTTTAACGACTTGTGCATTCAATCCATAACGAACCCCTACGCACGCAACAATATTACCGATCTTGCAATGATTCCAAAAAACGAAAAGGAAAGTTTAGAAAAACATTAACTTTATACTATGTTGAAAATGATGATTTACTTCGAAAACCTCGTTTAATCATTTTGGCATAATTAAGCCTATCTGGAAGACTTAATACTTCGTATATTCGTTGAGGTGATTAAGTTCTTTAAATATATCTGCAACAAAAGTACGTTTGTTTTACATGCCAGTTATAAGTATCCTAAGTAATATTAAGGCAAGTACTGGTATTTGCTTTTTTTCTTTAAGTATATAACCCCCGTTTTATTTAAAAGCGATGTGGCTCGTTGGCACAGCGAACATATCTAAATTGCCGCTTTGTTCAACCAAGCAAGCTGCTTTTAAAGCAGAAGCTCTGAAAAGTGCTTTCAGATATCATATAGAGGACGAGAGAAATAACGATAGCGAATATTTTTTTCGCTTTTGCTCTTCTTAACACGAGGTATTTTTTATTCAGCGCAAAATTTCCTTTTTCGGAGTCAAAGAATTTGAATTTTCTTCTGGGTTTTTTTCCTGCCATCTTGCTGAGTTTCCGTTTGCATTTTTAGTCACTTTTTGTCGAGCTAACTTTTATTGCCTGTTAAATTGCAATGCCATAGAAAAAAATTATCCATTCTAGTTAAGAAATAAGTGATGTAAATTTTCAGAGTTGCACTTATTATGGAGATTCACTATAGCGGAAAAGACAAGCATCCGTGTTATTATTATTATTTTTTTTTTTTTTTAAATTCGAGTTTTTAAGTATTTTCTTACAGAAAATGTTTTCTAGTTCTCGAATCTGCGGAAATTCATTAAGTTTTCGAATGGAATAAAAACTTTATTTTTTGAGAAGAAACCACACCAAAGATTAAACTACGACCACAAAATCTTTCAAATGCAATTCATTTAAATGGAGCTTGGAAAGATTTAAAATGAAAGGTTGAACAAAATGTTATCACTAAATTTCAGTTTCCTAGAACTTACGCATAGTAATAATATGAAAAAATGTTCAAGTTATGGTTGACTGAAATAGTGAAGTTAATAAAAATTATTTCAAGACTCAGTTTTTACATTTCATTTAATATTATTATAACCTGAATTAATTTTAGTGAAGGGTGAGCTAAATAACAATGAAAGTAGAATAAATCTCTGGATTTTATAATGTTAAGGACTAAACTACTAACTAATATGTATAAGGCTGTAAAGTATTTCTAACCCCTTCTTCGCATGCCTTCGTGTTGTAGTGGTTAGCACGCTGGGCGCGTATTCCACAGGTCCGTGGTTCGAGTCCCGACAAAGGCATTGCTCATTTGTCTCTTCTCCCGCTTCCAAATAAATCCTAATGTCTCTATAGGTGGCATGCATATATACTTTTACATATTGGGGTAATTTATTGGGATATTGGGTGATATATATTATTGGGATATTGTAAAGTAATTTATTATTGAGATATTGGGTAATATATGTTATTGGGATATTGCATAGTATGTAATATTGGGATAATTTTGTTGTTAAATAAAAGATTTATTATCTCTCAATATGTGTATATATATATAAAGTATAAGTATTAATATTTCCTAATTTCAGTTTCTAACTATTTTAAATTTTCCTTTTCTATAATCATAA
>KK121477.1:95266-156247 GCA_000611955.2 Stegodyphus mimosarum | reverse complement strand
ATATATATATATTATATATATTCAAAATAAAATTACTTAAAAGTAAGTTAAAAAGCCTATGGCTTGAGCTAAATCTGCAAAGTAAATATAATTCATAACAATTTATGATAAGAAAACTTTCCATATAGCATCTCCAAGAAACAGGAATTAAAATTAAAACCATGAAAGAAAAACATATTTAGTCAGAATTTTATTTAGTATTTTAAAATTAGTATTTTCTAGACCTCCTTTGCTTTAAAAACCATAAAATTTTGTTAAGAAAAATCTTTAATCTCAAAAATACCAATTCAAAAGTAAACCTTTTAACTACTGGAAAAGTAGCCATGGTCATTGATTGCTGATTAATCGACTTATCAAGGGGATAAACCAATCTAGCATCAATTAAGAATTAACAATTAAGAGAGAGTGTTTAATGTTACTCCAAAGTAAGCATCAAATTATTTGCTAGATCCAAATCATAAGTCATAATTAATACTCAATCAAAATAAAGACATTAGTCCATTTAAGTCATAAGAATCTTGTTAAACAAAATAAATAGCAAATACTGGTTAAAATAAAAGTTTCTCACTAAGAAAACAATTAAGCTGAACGTGATGCTTACTTTATAAGACATATCCCTCACACACTCATTTTCATTTAGTCGTTAATTGACGGTAGATTGGTTTATCCTCTTGGTAAGTCGATTAATCTGCAATCAATGACAATGTCTACTTTTTCAATACTTAAAATTTTTACTTTTGTTTTTGATATTTTTGCGATGAAAGATTTTTCTTAACAGATTTATACGTTTTTAAAGCAAAGGAGATGTAGAAAACACTAATTAAAATTCCGGCTAAATATATTTTACTTTCATAGTTTTAAACTGAATTTCTGTTCCTTCGAGATCGAATATGGACAGTTTTCTTATCATAAGTTATTCTGAATTAAATCAACATATGTGTATATATGTATATATATACATATGAATAAGAATATTTATTTCTTAATTTAGTTTATGTAATATTTAATTATTTAGATATATTAAATATATATGTGTATATATATACCCATACATACACCTATATATATATATACATATATATATGCATGTGCGTTCGTGTAAATTGCAAACTTGTAAGACGGCTAGGAACTTCCTCTACCAACAACTTCTCAACAGGATTTCAGCTCGCCTTGTAATTTGAGTGGTCGTACATTATAGGCACAAGTATAGTTCCTCCACAGCTCCACCAAAATTTTGAGGAAAAACTCTCCGGGGGGGAACAAGGTTCCTCCATCTCTGCCACTAAACACCAGAAAATACGTTCGGTTCGCTGTGTATTTGGAGTGTTTGTTCCCTTGTCGCACAAGCATTATATGCTTAGAAAAATTCATGCCTTCTCCGAAATTCAAATCCGGCTCTACAACAGTTAGCGTCAGTAAACGCTATACTTTTGAGCGGTACTAATCAGACATAAATAACACGAAGCTAGACCACTCCTCTGTAGTACCATTGGCTCCGGTGATACTTTTGAGGTGCGGCCATTGGTTACTGAAGTATCGTGAGTCTAACTAATGTTAGAAGCGATTCCAAATTGAAAGTTCACGACAGCTCAGCGCTACTCGATTTCAGTCACACGCCGTGAACCGCCAGAAACTCATGCAACAGCCCATCCAAGTGCTGGAATCCAGCCGCCCCCTTCGTTTTAATGAAACTTGAATATTATATACATAGTAATCATTTATACATAATGATGTCACAATTAGTTTGAAATATTTTCTTTCTTGGTTTGTTACCTTCTTAAATGACTTGACTCAATTTGTACCCACGTTCTGCAGGTGCTAAATTATTTTGCATGTTTTATTTTTGGGTCTTTTGCTTTTATGGTACATTTTTGGAATGCTTGCATGTTTGTTGAATGGATGTGTAATTTGGTGTCCTTTGTCAGATTGCAATTGAATATGTAAAGGTCAAGTTTACCCATTTCCTTACAAGCTAATAATCAAACACCGCAACCTACGAATAAAAATACGGACAGTAGGAATTCATGGTGATACGGGTACTATCCGTGATGCCATTAATCAAACAGTGAATAAAAATAACTCGAATTAGTTACATCCAATAATCGTGAGCTTTGAATTTGCCAAAGCATTGCTCTCTGTAATGGTCCGCGTACCTCTGGCACTCAGGAACATCAATTACGATAGAAACATCTTTTTGACGACTAAAGTTTCCTCTAGAGCCATAAGAAAATTGCGTTCAAAAGAATCGTCTATCTGAACTTGCCTTCTCATTCTAAAATATATATCTAGGGAGATTTTGTAGCTTTTGTGACAAGTGGAAACACAGTAGAAGCCCAAAAAATATTATAACGAACACCATTTTCCAAAATCTCTGGCAAAAAATGAAGCTAAAAATGTGAGCCCTGTAATCTCAAGCCCTAATAGCTTTAAACACAGAGACAAAATAGCAAAAAATGCACCTCTCAAAATTAATGGCATTAGAATTAGAAAATAAAAAGAACCAAGTATCCCGGTATTGCAATAGACTACTACCTCAATTGGATTCTGTACTTCCAAAACATGATACTTCAAATACGTAGTAGGCAAGATTTCAGATGGGACCTAAATCCCCATATAACCAAGATGCCAATGAAAGTGGACATATTCAAAATGATAAAACGTGGGGCTGAAAATTGAGCACATCCTACGACTGCCAGAAAAATAAAAATACTTATAGCGATACAAGGCCCTTCTTACTGCAAATCAATATTGCCTACAAAACGGCACGAAATATAGCCCTACACTTCCTTCCGGGAGTAATTACCTTCAACATCGTGGCAGAAATTGAAGCAGCAAGTATTAAATTTCTAGAACTAACTTAAAGTATGGAAATGAGAATTAATTTCCCAGATTAGTTGGAACAAAGCATTTTAGCTAACAAAAACCTCTTCCGGCATCTCTTGGAAACAAAACACAGTCTGACATATAACCAAGTAGAACCGACAAACAGTACTTGAAAGCATACACAGATAGTTCAAAAATTCGTAACAAAAACGGGGAGTGGCTCGAAGTATCTCCAGAATTTTCTCAAATATGGCAGTGGCAACGTTCGAACAACAAGCGTATTTTCTAAGCAGAATTCATTGCAGTATAAGCAACAATGTTCTGTTTAACTAGATCACACCTGAGGAACATGAGTATTTTCACCAACAGCCAAGCAGTACACCGAGCTCACAAAAATTCAAGAACTTCTGTACAGTAGGACAAGAGTTTAATAAAATCTCAAACCAAAACGAAATCAGCTGCACAAAACCAGGATAAGAGGGCACTCCGACCACCAAGGAAATTGGAATGCGGATGACACTGCAAAGTAAGCAGTTCAAAGGTATACAGATTCATCAACATCTCATTGTCGTTCTTTCCCCTAAAGTGCAAAGTGAAGAAAATAACGCTGGCGACCTGGGAACAAGATTGAGATTACTGGCCAGAAGGAAGAACAGCACATGATTTCTTCCAAATTCTCAGAGAAAGTAACAAGCTCCACCCCGTTTCTTAACCAGCTTGCAATAGGTCATGTCCACTACTCCACATATTTATAAGATAGAAATAGTATTTCTTCTACTAATATTTTCATACGTAGGGAATAAGGAGACCCAGATCATTACATCTTTCAGAACCCAATGATCCAAACACCTTCAAAATATTGGCTGGGTATTTAAGACTTATCAATAAGACTGCACCTTTAATTAGCGAAATCAACAATATCCTGATCAGACTAATAAGTGAAGACATAGACTTGTATCAAGTAACATAAAAGAACGCTAAACTCATTCTACTAATACCATAATTGAACTACTACAACAATTATTTAATAAAATATAGTTTTAGAACTGTATCTAGTACTGCATTTTATTTTACTTATTATTCATTGCATTAGAATAGTGTTTTTAATCAGGACTGCATTTAAGACTTTATTCTTTTAAGACTAAAGTTTATAAATCACTCTACAGTTGAAAACGAATTAACTTCATCAATGTGCCAACTAATATTGTACAATATAAATGCAAATAGTTTAACCTTTTCTTGAGTCAAAGAAATACGGGATCTGATCTTTCATGAGGTGCTCGCTAGAAAATGGAAGCCAACAACTCTGCCTCTGTTGCGTTATGGACTTGTACGTCACTAAACTGCTTCAACAAACTTAGAGGGATGATAGACAAAGACGAACAAAGACAACAAAAAATGCAGCCGAACATGGGGCTGCAAATGATGTTCTAAGGTTGAAAGTAAAGAAAATGCCTCTGGAGATAGACAAACTAAGACAAGAAAGAAACACTCCAGAAAATTATTTATTGCACAGAATAGGTACAACACAGGTCGTGATGTCCAGAGGAAAGATAGATTCTGGGGACGTATGAAGTCCCTCATTTATGAAACGCCAGAAGAAGTAGTAGCGCGTATTGTGACAACTGCAGCAGAAATCCATTAAACTCCCATAGTCTTCAATGTCCGCCAATCGCTCCTCCGTCGATGCACTCTGTGTGATAATGTCCGCGGTCGACACTTCGAACAATTGTTTTAAAATGTTTATTTTTTCTCTACACCACGAACTGTGTGGCACCTATTCTGTGTAATAAATAATTTTCTGGAGTGTTTCTTTCTTGTCTTAGTTTGTCTATCTCCAGACGCATTTTCTCAATTTTCATTCTTTAAACGTCATTTGCGACCCTATGTTTCTTTGCATTTTTTGTTTATCTTGATGAGTACTATCATACCTCTAAGTTTGTTGAGGCATTTCAGATACACCCTGTATAAGTGCCTGTGTTCTAATACGTAAAGTTAATAACTATTTCGAAAACTGTTGACAGCTGTCTGCCAGGCATGTGCATGAAATGTATTCAGAGGACACAGTATTAAAATTATTAATACAAAAAGTTTGGAAAAGAAATTCTGCTAAGCAAATTCATTTCTCACCAGAAGATTGGTGTATGACTAAGTTGATTGCTGTATGACAGAATTATATTTATTTGATGCTTTTCGCTTATTATAATCTCGTATACAGCGATTTTGCCCTTTTTAAAATGTAGTTAGTTTCACCGAAATATAACTACTTTAAGAATTCCGTATAACATAATTTTCTTATAATGAATAATTATTAAACATGAATGGTGATTGCGAAAGCATGCATGTCATGCTTTTAACCCTTGAACACAGAGGTAGGGTCTGTATGACTGCGCCAATATTCTAGAACTGCTAAACTGCTTCTAAGTTATATAGTTATTCGTTTCTTTTTCAGTACTTTCAAGCTGACATAAAATATAATTTTTCGTAATTTGTTTTAAACTCTACCGATTAGTTTTTTTAATAATTTTTAAAATTCGGCAGCGGTCATATAGACCTCACCTCCGAGTTTACGTTACATTTTCTCGCATAAGGGGGCAGATGGGTTTATTGCTACTTGAGTCATTTCAGCAGCTGGCCTGATAAGAGATATTGCCAAATTGGAAAATACCCATTTTTTGATGGAATTATCATCAGATTTAGTGAAACCACATATGGAATGAAGGCTTCAAAAGCCAACTGTGAACCTAGAAATAAAAATGTGCATTCTGAGAGTGCTAGCAGAATCTTTTTATCACAGATGTAACTGATACCCTTAAAAAGTGTAATACATGCTCTCTTTGTCCCTCTAGACTGAGAAGAAAAACTGCCTATCTCTGTTTCACCTGCAAGAATCCGATGTGTAATGAATGTACCAAGAAAATTTGCAAAAATTATGTTGAAAATTCTTAAAATAATGTGCTGCAGTTTTTTTTAATATTCTTTGTATGTTATCTTTTTTTAATATTTTATAAAATTCAGAATCTGTAGATTGAAAATTTATTAAATAGTTTAGTTTGTACGCAATTGCAAGTAAGAAGTGTTTATTTTATTTATTTGACTAATCGTTCAGTACTTTTCCATATATGATTTAAAAATTAATTTTAATGCATTAATTTTAGAGTTCTAAAAAGAAATAATTACTTCAATATAACAAGCAAAGTGTATTAATGCTTTTAAGAATAACAAGAGTACATTAATTTAAAATTTTATATTTTTAAAATGCATAAAATAGAGCGCGTTATGAGAGAACCTTCCTATGTATTTACGTAATAGAAAATGAACGTCTGTACTTAAGGTTTAAAAGAGGGGCAATTCTCAAAAGTATTTAAATTTTTCTTTTTCTTCGTAATGCTAAAATATTTATTTTATGATTAATATAAAAATATGTTACATGGTTATATCTATCAAATCCAAAAAGGAAACGAAAAAGATGATGAAAAATAATCGTAATGATAACGTTATGCGTTTATAATTCATATAAATGAATCACGAATGCCTGCATTTATAATTTTAGAATATGATAAGCTAAAACTTCCTAAAAATTCAAATAAACATAAAAAAATATAATAGCTGGGTTTTTCTCCCAACATTTCTAGAATTTTTACATTTCTGTATTTTATTGAACAAATCTTTATGTATCTCATTTTACAGAATGGAAAATTCCCCGCATTTATTCAACCTCAACTATACACTAAGATTTGCTACTCAGTTTATTAGCAATGCAAATTATGTTCCTTCTGTACGCCAAAAGTTTATCTCACCAAGTTCTTTCGAATCCGTTTTTTCATTTATTTATTTTTTATTTTGCATCTATATATCGTGATGGTGGAAAGGTTTCACTCATTTTTATTCAAATTGAGCCTAATTTGCATAGTTTATACCAAACCATCTGTCGCATTCATCAAGTGAATCTCCAATTGTGCTTATATAGATGTCCTCCATTCATATTGAGATTGCATGTTTTCGTTTTCAGCTTTTGCTTTGTATCGGGGTCTGCCTTTGTTGTAATTTTCTTATCGATGAATATACATCGGGTGTTTGAAAGTTTAACCTTTTCAGGAAAGGTTTGCTTTCATTCTGAATTTCTGAATGCCGGCTAAAGCCACATATTTTAAACAGTATTATCATTTTTATTACACTACATAAAATCTAATGTATACTAAAAGTCGATTGTTAATTTCTGGACTATTTCCCTATTCCACGAAAGTAAAAACTTAATCATTTATTGAAGTAATTTGTAAAACAACACAACAACGGTAAAAACATTTTCCCTGGTCTATTTAAAGTAAGAAATAGATAAATAAAGAAACAAAAATCTGAAAGCTTTCAGAAATATAATAATTTTTATAAATATATAATAAAATTTCAGATTTTATATTACTCCCAAAGGAGAGTTTTTTTTTCTCATTTACACATATATACACGTTCCGAGAGCATTTGGGCTAAACACGTTAACCTAGATGACGGGGTTTATAGCCCGGATACTCCCATCAGTATCACAGCAAGCACAATAAATTAAAACTGTTTAAATACCTTTATTTTTAAAGTGTTAATTTTTAAAATAAATATCTATAATAATAATAGTAATAATACATGTGTGATTTATTAGCAGATAGATTGTAACATTGATTACAAATGCCAATAGAAATGCAAAATAAGGGGAGAAATTAGTAAATTTTTAAAATACTGAAGCCGAAAAGAACGCGATAAACAGCGAAACTTATAGCATAAACAGTGGAACACCGTTTATACGTCTTTCAAGAGACCATTCGTAATAGATGTATAAATGAGGACACACATCTGTGATAGAAAAGATTCTCCTAGCACTCTCTGAATGAACACTTTTATTTCTCGGTTCACAGTTGGATTTTGAAGCCTTCATTCCGTATGTAAACATATATATATATATCTTTCACGTCAAAAATTAAAATTTCCTTTACACATCTTCCTCATTTATACATCTTTTACGAATGGCTCCTTGAAAGACGTATAAACGGTGTCCCACTCTATATGCGATAAATGTCGCCTATAGAGTTATTCCGATTGTGTTTGTATTTGTATTTGAATTTTGTTATGAATAAACATAAATATCACAGCAAATAGCAACAACAAATATAAACGCAGTAAAACAACTGCAATCTGCCCTTTTCTAGCCATGTAAATGCTCTTGTTAACATCCTAACAAACTCCCCGAGGCGGCCTCTTGAGGCCTCAGGGAGTTGCAATATATATATATATATATATATATATTAATTAGTTGCACGGTCATATAGTCTATCACCAATCGAACGTATTTGGGATGTGATTGGACGCCATTTGCAGACCCTGTCATATTGCCGCTTTCAGAAGACGAACTGTGAAAAACGGTTGACAGGGAATGCAAAGCCGTTCCTCAACACACCATTCGTAGTGTTACCGATTCTATACCTATACGTGTTGCTTCGTGTATCGCAGTCCAGTTTGGTCCTACAACCTAGTGAGGCTGAAGTGTAAAGGGACAATACCTATTTTACTTATAGGAACCATTTTGGTGTCCCTTTCATTTCAACCAACAAACCTACTGAGCCGCAACATAGCAATAGCTCCCCTCATGCCATATATTAAGGGACACGGTTTATTCCCTCCTTACATCAATAGACATGGTATAACAAACACGGACATATGAGTCTGCGATGAGGAAGACTCCCAAGACCACTTTGTTTTTGAATGCAATCTGACAGCAGGAAATCACCTTCCTCTTCTCATCTTCTCACCTGCAACAGAGAAGCCTATCACCGCTTCCTTATTAAGCACAAACCGAGAGTAAATACAATCTGCGAAGTTGTCAACAAACTCACGGGGATGGGCCAAGATTTATGCTCTCCTCATTAACCAAAATTCTCAAGGCATAATGACCTAAGTAAGCACTTAGTTCCACATCAGCAGACACGTAAATCTACCCAGAAATTTTACATGAGTCTCTATTACAGATACTTATCAAATAAAATGCATCAAATGTTTCCAGCATATATTTAACGTTTCCTCTTCTGTATATGCATAATACTTTAATGTTTTTTAACTATGAGCCTGTATTTTAGTTCTATTATTTTGTATTTGTATTTTTAATCCTGTTTGTATTTTTATTTGAAATTTGTTATGAATAAGCATAATTATCATAGCAAATAGCAACAACAAACATCAACACAGTAAAACAAATGCAATCTGCCCTTGTCTGGCCATGTAAATGCTCTTGTTAACATCCTAACGAACTCCCCGAGGAGGCTTCATGAGGCCCCAGGAAGTTGCTACGGGTTAGTGGAGGACATAGGACACAAGACTGTATACCTCTGTTAGACATCAAGCTTCCCCGTCCTCTCTCACCAACCAACCTACTGAGACGACGCTGTTCTCGCTCTGCATTATGCATATCACTTCGAAACAAAGATCATTTTTGTTCTTTGCTGTCTCTCTCTGTTTGCCAAGTTTTACCACTTTGTGGCTACTCCTTCTTGGTCTTGCAGTTTTAATGACGGGTAGTATACATTATAATGGCGGAGTTTAAACATGTTTGAAGCACTTTGGTTTCTGTGAGTTCCCTATAACTGAAAGAATTATTTTTTCGTACCATCAGCATTTGCACAAAGAAAAACAGTGAAACCTCAGTTCAGTGACACTCGTCATTTTTGAAAGCTACAATCCTTGCAGGCATAATTTTAAAGAAAAGAACCGTTTCATCAACATTAAAATACCATTTAATTCATATCATATGTTTTGGTTGATAATTCCTTCAAGCACTCTTCAACCGGCTCAACTGGAGAATACTTTTTGGATCTTAATTTATCATATGACATGGCATTCCATACAGCATTTTAAATTTATGAGCCTTCTAGTTCAAAAGCAAGCTTCCTTCACATTTAGTTGAAGAGCTGTTATTTTTAAATTCTTGATTAACATGGGGTCATTTTCTGGTTGCACGACTCTGAACGAAACATTTTAACAAAACGGCTTCGGCTTCAGGAAAGTTTCCGTCTTAAACACGGACTTTTTTTTCAAGCCGGCTGTCCATAGATTTCTACCTTTCCTTCAACATTTTTTCTACCATAAGCAACCGTTTTAGTGCTGTCAGAAGAACATCCGCTTTCTTTGTTAAGTAAACATTCGTGAAAGCAGTATTCTCGACAAAGATTTGAATTTTATCTTTTAATAAGAGTGTCTTTCGCTTTTGTCACATTTTTGTATCAATTCATCCCGCTCCACCTACTTTATTTAACACAGTGTCCTGTTCAGATGAAAAAACCGTGTCTCTTTTTCCTCCCAATTATCCTCTCCATTTATGATGAATTGGTTTTCATCTCCCGTACTAGACTGTGGTGTCTCATGCCTTTGTTTCTTTTTCCTACGCTCATTCTGGAAGTAAAATACTTTAATGATGGGATTTCGTAGTGTAAAACTAATACAAAAGGATTCATTCGAAACCAAGATTGAACGACGTATAAGAAGAAGACGTATAAATGATAGAAGTATAAACGTGCTACACTATATGCATGTATGTATACTATATATTAATGACTGTATGTATGTATGTATACTATATATCCCTACTGTGTGTATATATGTATACTATATAGACTGATTGCCTATCGACCGGTGTCTGCCAAAAACATAGCGGCAAAAACATCGCCGAAGAAAACGTCGCGGAGAAAGCAACGCAGGCGAAAACTTTGTGGTACAAAACATCGTGAGAGAAAAGAAAGCAAAGAGAAAACAACGCAGTTCTAAAACATCGTGGTACAAAAGATGGTCGTCGAAAATAACGCTGCTCAATAACTTCGCAGTTTAAAAACGCCACTATCGAAAATATCGTGGCAAAAAATAAAGCACCTACAAATCATAGCATGACGATAATATTTCATTTTCAGGTTTTAAAAGCTGTAAACGCATGTTGGCATGGCAATTTAGAAGCGCAAGAAAGAAAGAGAGATTCTTTTCTTCTGTATTTCATACTTTTGAATGAACTAAGCAAGTTTTGCTGAAAGAATAATAAAGAAACTTAAGCATATAAAAATTGAAAATGCGCAGAAAATTAATGCAAGTTATAAAACTTAATAGAATTTTAAATTTATATAGTTAAAATTAACAAATTATCCTTTTGTATAAAGTTTTACCGATATTTTTTTATGAAAAATACAGTCTAAAACTGCTTAGAAAAAGGAAAATAAGTAACTGCATGAGGTTACCTCTATAAAAATTGCTTAGTTAATTGTCTAATTATTTTCTTTCACATCTGTTAATCTGATATTATTCTAGTGAAAATTATATTTTGTTTTGTTTCCGTTTATTCTTAAAGTGTAATTTATATTTTCGTGCAAAGCATGCAATCAATTTTTTGGATGTCGATTTGTTAGTTATGACGAAAGTCAGTTACAAAATATGTCAGCATAGGATTTGGAAAACGCATTTGTGCGATGACTTCTAGGTACTTTATTTTTTACCATGATATTTTCGAAGATATTTTAAAATTACGAAATTTTTAACTGCTTTATTTTCGACCATGATATTTTGTACCACGGTGTTTTAGAACTGCGATGCTTTCCCTTTGCTTTCTTTTCTCCCATGATGTTTTTGAATCACTATGTTTTCGTCCGCGATGTTTTTCGCTCTAACCCTATCGATCAACACTGATAGTTGGTATTGACAGAATTCTACGGACAGCAATACATTCTGTACACTTTTTTTATGTGGTTTTTCCAATGTCTTTTGCTGAAATAGAAATTTATACTGGTAGCATTGAAATAAAATTCAGTTCTATACATCTCAATCCTTATGTTTTCATGATTGTTCTACTTTTTCTAACTTTCTATTGTGTTTTATTTAGAAGTTTTTATACTGGTGCATTATTTTTGTGTATTCGTAATCGGTATGCCAATATCTCTTTTTTCGATTTTTTATTGAATTTTACTCTGCGTTTTTGATAGGAAATCATTTATTTCTTGCAAATATGCTGTATCTGAAAGAATACTTTTAAGTATGTTTATTTAACTGCGAGTATTTTAAAATACAGAAATTTAAAATTTATTTTATACTTTTTTACTTATTTCAATTTTATTTAGAAATATTTCTTAATGAAAGGTATACTATAATTTACCCATGTAGTTTCGGCATTTAAATTTCTGTCATAAATGTATGCATATATTCATCCCGCAACCCTTGCTCTATAAAAGTTAGAACAAATTGATTCAGAAACTCTGAAGTCCTCTTGTCTATTAGAAATCTACAGAAGTTTAAGGGCCTCTTTATCTATTCCTATTATTTAAATAAGGATGCAACAGCAAATCTCCCCTTTTGCACATTTGGATCCTGTAATGGATCCATTAACTTTCCCTAATGTTTCGAAGTCTCCCCAAAATGCATTCGTACCATCACTCTGTTGCTTTTGAATAGGGAGAGCTGAATTAAACTTACACGACAAATACATTTGGATGAGATGATGCCACTCGGCTACTATTTGCAAGCAGATGAATTGGAATTCTCCTCTTCAATCGGTAAAGCACGTGATTTTCCTTTATGTTGGTCCTTACCGAAATTCTGCGTCACAAAGAGTAGAGAAATACTCTGAAAATTTATTTGGGTTGTTGCTTTTATTAAAATTATTTAATAAATTCATGAAGTCAAATTTTCATTTCAGGATGCGTAATTTGAGTAGGTACAGAATTTTTTTCAATATATCCATCACATTTCACAGAAGTCAGGACAAAGTTGAAAAATGCAAAGATGTCCTTGAAATTAAAGTTTAAAAGGATTCCTTCTCGTATTTGAATTCAATAAACAACAAAAACCTATAATTTTAATTTAATAACATTGATCAAAGCAATTTTTTTTTTTTGGAAAACAAGTATCTATATTCGTAATCCTGTAAGCTGAATTTAATGAGTTCAAGCATTGTTCTGATAAATTATCTTTTCCATTGACACAAAAAGCTTAAAAACTTAACATTTCGAATGATTTTATTGTTAAATTCTTACATTCTAAACATATACAAAGGTTGTTTGGACATTTTTAGACGATTTGCTTTTACCTGCTTGGATTTTTTAACTTCCACTACATTTTTTTAATTAAAAATTACCTTCCGCTTCTTTAGGTTCATTTAGGTTAAAATAACACTGCAAACCAATACTAGCACTTTGATCAAAACAAATTTTCGAACCAATATTAACCAACATTAACACATTTGCACTTTGGCAGCTGAGATTAATGGTTCGGTAAAAACCATCAAAGCTAGTCCAGTGAAAATCTGCAAAATAACGCTGATTTTTGTTGTTTGTTGTTTTGAAATTTAATATTTCCTGCTTTTTGACAACATTTGTGTTTGTGCTTTCTCCTAAGAAAACTATTCGTATACAGTTATTAAAAATGCTCTGAAAACTACGACAGGCAATTTGTCAAAAAAAAAAAAGGGACATATTTTTCAGTCAATATATATCCAAATAAACAACGGAATGCTTCGATGTCGCAAAGATAAGATCTTCAATGTTAAGAAACATTATGTAAAGTCGAAGAATAGTTGCAAAATCATTAAAATGCTGAGCGTCACCTGTAAACAAGGATATTAATGCTTATTTGAATGTTCAAAAGGAAAGAAAGCACAATGTGTATTGTCTTTCGCCATGACATATCGCTGACCGCAGAACCCGCTGAAGAATTATTTACTAGAAACATTTATCCGGGCAAAAATGGAAATAGTTGTCACAATAAATGAATCTGGTGTGTATTTAAACAACTTACATAAAAAGAGATTTATCTTGTCCTACGTTCATAACACTTATTTCAATTTTGTCACCCTTTCTTATCTCTCTTAATTTCAGCTTACAATTCCTTATCAGCATGCGTTTTCAGAATGGCCTTAACAGCAAATGAGTAATAGATAGTATTCAGGGCGAACTTCCGCTAACTTAGTAGAGAGAACTAGAATTCCTGAATAGCGCGCGTTTGCCTTTTGGCTACGTCTTTCTAAACTGTTCACTACGCTCTGTCGTATCACGTGTCTTTGATAGCTTCGCTATCTAATTTAATACAGTGCAATTAGTTTAGAAATTGTGTTAGCTACTGCTATATCTCTTTAATTATTCATTAGGTAAGTTCTTATATTTTACACTTTTGAGTTTAAGACCAAGTGGAGGTTTTGTTGCACGGCCTAAGAAAGGGGCCATCTGTGAATCTTCGTTTGGAGCAACAAAGGGTCATTAACCTTCTTGAGTTTACGTTTCTGTTTTTGAACTTAATCGATCATTCGCTTAACTGTTTACTAGGTTTCTCAACACTTATTTTAAAGATAACTGGAGGGATACGATTGGTGCTGGTTTTTCATATAAAGGTAAATTAAAAATAAAGAGAGTGCAGAAAAATGTTAAGATCAACACCACATATTATAAGGAACATATTTTATGCTCAAATTTCAAACATGAAATACATTCTGTTTATCCACAGTGCCATGAATCAGTCGATTTGCATCAAGACAAAGCAAGCAGCTATACGTCAAACACTGCTATTAATTTCCTGGAAATAATGAAACAGAAACCGTGTACCAAAGCCATACACCTCACACATATCTCTAGTAATTCTCCTGATGTACATAAGATCCATGGATTTTTGTTCCTTTGGACTTTTAAAAAGCGGACATCGACCTACAACCGTCCTTGGAATTTGGAAAGCTGTTCAAATGAATTGGGATAAAATAGCCCATCGGATACTACAAAAGGCTTTATTGTTTTAGAAATTACTATGTAGAACAGTGATTCTCAAACTTTTTTGTCGCGGCACACTTTTAAAGATTTTAAAATTTGGCGGCACGCAAAGAAAAAGATAAGTTTAAACTTTGTTTTATTATTCACCTATAATACATCTATAATACAGTTAATATAATAATAATTTTGAATGTAAAATAAAATAATATGTCCTATAAAAACAGCGGTACGTTTATTAAGGGATTAATTACAAGTTAATAATAAGAATACGTTTAATGAGAAATTTGAGCTTGATTTTTTTTGATAATTTCATTTATATTTGGTCCTAAAAAAGACAATGCTACTTTCATATCGTCTTCTACATTAACACCGTTGATCTTTTATTCTTTTTTATGTTGGTTAATACTGAAAATCCGAATTCAAGCAAATAAGATGTAGAAAATTGTAATAATATTTTTAAAGCTTTTTTGGCCATCATGGGGTAATCGCATCTATTGTTAATCCAGATTGAATTGATTGATTCTTCTGAATATTTTAAAATTAAATCTCGATTATTAGAAAGCGAAATTAGTTCTTCGTCTTCATTCAAAGTTAATTCAAAAACAGAAGTATTCGTTATCACAAATGGATTGCGAACCCAATGTTTTTTTTACATCTAAATTTAGAAAATAATGAATAATTCTCTTCTCTAATGTTGTCAAATTGTCAATAACAATTTTATGAGTAATTTTATTGAAATCTTTTGGGACTGACTGAAACTTTTCCAAATTGTCTTCCTGAGCTTTATTCTTAATAAAGTTATCTGTTTCTGGAATCCCACCAGTTTATCTGTTGAGTTTAATGCATTTTTTTTGGCCCTTGCATAATTGAATTTATGTTATTAAAAATGACAAAAATGTCTAATAAGTTATTCGCCCATCTGCACCAATCAGAACTCTTAATTTAAATTATGTACTGAACATGCGCGAAAATGCTCCGAAATGCGCTCTACTCCAGAACACCAAAATTTGCTTGGATAAAACAAATGGCACCCTTATTAATGTCTTAAAAATTGAATTTCACCAATTCTCATATGTACTGCATATTAGGATTAAACCCATTATAAATTTTATACACATTTCTAAAATTTGGCGGCACCCAGAAGTGCCAGGACACAGTATTTGAGAATCACAGGTAGGTACTTAAAAGTAAGAATTATCAAAGAGAAAATTTAAAACCCAAAATTTTAGGTTAAATATATCTGTAAATGCAACGAAAACCGTCTAAAAATGTACGAACTGCCTGTAGATGTTCACAGATACTAAAGTATTTAAACTAATGAAATTGTAGAAGTATTTACATAAAATTTTCATTTCAAGATCACTAAGGTTTGAATTCACGGATGTTCAGCTCTTTTTAAAATGCGATTTTGCACTTAAATTAAGGTAACCAAGACGCAAATAAAAGAAATTTAAAAATTTTTCTTCACTAAATAGAGCACTAAATTTATATAAGATCCAGTTATAAATTAGCCTGTTTTACAAGAACGATTTCCCGTTACAGTAAGATATAACAATTCTCTCCCTTCTTCAAAAAGCAAATAATTCTGCACCCTTTTCTTGAAATTCCATTCTTGTATAAATTAAATAAAATTACAAACAATAAAATAAAAATTTTCTAAAATATTTATAAACAAATGAATCATAAAAGGAGCGTTATCTCAGAAGGACTATTTTTGGTATTTTGCGTCGATTCCCTGTAAATGTCCGTATCACATTTCAAATTCTTGCCACCAAATATTATCGCCCTGTGTTATATTCAAAGAAATTAAATAATGAAGAAAATGTATTAATGTACGTATGTTTCGCGCATTGTGATAAAACAACCGTATCTAGAACCATCAAATTTTGAATAAGGTAATCCTCCTCCGAATATGTGCAACTCAGAATTTGGAATTTGTTTTTTTTATTTCGTATTTTGTAACGCTTTAATGAATTTTTAATTAAGAAAATCAACGATTTGAAAAAGAGCAAATGCAATACTGTACGAAAAAACAATTTATCTCAACGCGCGAGATTGTGTGCCGGAAATTCTAAAGATATGCTCATTTTAAAATTATTTCGCGAAATTACAGTTGAATTGAATTTTATGCTTGAAATTGGGAAGAACATGATATTTAATAAATAAAGGTAACACACAAAAAATTAAAAAACTCTTCTTTGGGCTTAATGTAAAATCTGAAAGCTTCCAGGTTTTCACAGTAAATTTATTTTTTAACCCAAAGGGCTTTAGACAAGAAGGGCTATTAATTTCATTTCGGAGTTTTGCTTTGGTTCACTATAAATGTCGGTTCACGTTTAAATTGTTACTACCTAATTTTAGAGCCCTCTTTTATATTTAAAGAAGTTAAATAACGAACAATCTGCATAAATGTATGTACGATTCTCTCATTGTGATAAAACAACGGTACTTAGAGTAATCAAATTTTAGACAATGTAATCTTTCACTGAATATGGACGTCTGGAAGCCGGAATTTGAAATTTATTTTATTATCGATTATATACTTTGTAACATTTTAGCGAATTTTTGATTAACAAACTCAACGATTTATTTATTTCTTAGTCCAAAGGAGCGATTTGCGCGGGAGGACTATTAATTTCGTTTTGGCCTTTTGCATTGGTTCACTATGAATGTCGATTCACTTTTCAGTTTGTTGTAACCAAATATTAGATCACTGTGTTATATTTAACGAAATTAAATTATGAGCAATCTGCATAAATGTATGTATATAATGATCGCATTGTGATAAAACAACGGTGTGTAGAGCCATCCAATTTTGAATATTGAACATTTCCACCTGAATATTGGCAACTGAAAGACCAAAATTTGGAATTTCGAATTTGTTTCTATATCTATTTCATATTTTGTAAAGCATTTATGAGTCTGAAAGCTTTCAGATTTTTTTTTAAATTCTTTCAACGTGACATGCTTTGTTTGTTTATTTATTTATTTATTATTTGAGTTCAAAGGTAATACATTGTAGACTGTGGTATTCAAAGTATTCTTATACGTAGATTATATAAACGTATAATATGGGATAATTTAAATTACTTAAGAATTTATATTATTAAGTTTGGAGAATTATTTTCTATAAACATTTCAAAGCATTTTATATTAAGACAAAAAATTTCTGTGCTTGCGTAAATTCTGATTGTAATCAGAAAATTAATTGCAAAAAATTTAATTTTTTTAAGGATCCTCAAACACGCCAATACAAACTAAGCTCATGTTTTTCATAACACTGTTTAAAAATAATTACGCTTAAGTTCTTGGTTCAGTAATACAATTCCTTGCCAATTTGTTTAAAATCATACACATTTGCTTTATTTGCTTATTTAAGCACATATTTACTTTATTACTGTTCCTCATCGCATTTTGCTTAACAGAAATATCTAAAACAGGTCGCACCATCATCTTATTTAATTTTATTATTATTTAATTTTATCTTGTTTATTGAATCAATGAACTAGATTGGATAAATTAATTACGGCAAAATTTTACAAGAGTTGTCTTCCTAAAACAAGAAATGTCTTCGTAAAAGTGCAGGCTTAGCACAAATGATTCATTGTTTTGAAAAGGCTATATTTTCAAAAGTATTTTACGTACACACATGGGGGGAAAGATACAAGGAAAGAACTTCAAACTTATTAAGTTTGTTTCACTATTTCACCACGTTTCCCCGCGGATGCGTAATGGCAGACTGCACATTCAGTTGAACAAAGTTAAACAAATCACGCGCACTGCGCACGCCCAGAAGATTTGCGTAATTTTAAAAGCAGATAAATATGGTATATGGTTCATGTTCTGTTATCTGGACGTAAACAGTTCGGGGTTTTAAAACTTGTTAGGTTGTACGTTGCTTCATTATTTAGGTGTAGATATCAATTGTAAACTCCCCAAGGTTTCGTTTAAAAAGGATTACAAAACAGAGAACATTACATGATGTTGTTTACTGACTGTACTTCTGAGGAATAAAATCAATCGATTATTTGCCAAGCGTTTCATTCATAAATACTTTAACAATTTAAGGAATGTATCTAGTTTAAATTACCGAATTAAAGCCAAAAAATATTACAAATAACTGATATTAAATGTAACATTTATGAACAAAATAAACCAAAATTAAATGAAACAGAAGGAAGTGCAATAAGCACAAAAAATGTGTCCATAGTATTGCAATCGTAAAGAGTCTCTAAAGTCTACATGACGAACATGCTTATGTAGGATTGTTTAGTTTTATTCGCCAGTACTTTCTCCCACGCCTACCTTACACTATTGAGCATGTGCAGTAAGCGGAATTCGTTAACATTGATCAACTCAATGTGCGGTTTGCCATTACGCTTTCCGGGTAAGTGAAATGTTCTTTCATCGCTGAATATCATCTTGGTGGTGAAACCTTCGTCCTCCAATACTAACACAAAAATATAGTCAATGAGCGTAATTCTCCTGCTTTAATTGTTGCAGGAGCTACACTGGTACGGTTTGAAATGCATCCGATGACATAAAATCTTCCACATAGTTTTTTGTGGTATTCCGAACATCTGGTCATTGACAGAACGAACATCAGAACAGGAATGCTACAAAACATATAGAATGTCTCAATTATCAGCTAGACGTGTGTCATGTCACTAAATTGGCACGTACCGACTGCTTGTAGAGGTGTATAAACTTGGTCATTTTATAGTTCTTTTCATGTATGTTTCATGTGTGTACGTAAAATACTTTTGAAAATATAGCCTTTACAAAACGAATGAAACTTTTGTGTTAACCCTGTATTTATAGCTTTAAACAATGCAATTTTGACTTCGGTGACTGAAGCCCAATGTGTAGCTTGGATGTTATATAGCTCAGTTGGGTACCTCGTGCCTTCGGTTTGTACGAAATGTGTGTTTTTCTCGGTGTTTGGTAATTGTGCTCTCTTTTGAGATTCTGTGCGTGCATAGCTTCTTTGTGTTGTGGTTTATGGGTAATGGAGGGAAATTATTTTCCCCCGTTAATGGATATACATAGATACTTCTGCTGCTACTCTGTACCATGAGGCTAAAGTTTTAGAGCCATTAGGATTTCGAAGCAGGAAACATGAAAAATGTGTAATAGCCTCGCCGGGACTCGAACCTGGACCTCACAAATACGCGCCGTGTGTACTACCCTTGCACCACGAAACCACGCAGAAAAGACGGGGAAAATACCGTATACACTTTCCTTTTATAAGAGCGACTGTGGATTAGGGGACCTAGTCACCAAATTCTGATGGTGAAGAATTATCATCCACCACCTTTTTTGTAGTTCCGACGCCACTGTATATTCCTTAGGATTTTTGTAGTAGGAAACATGAAAAATGTGCAATGCCCTCACCGGGATTCGAATCGGGAACTCTCGAATACGCGCCGAGTATGGTATCGTTACACCACGAAGGCATGTGGAAAGGAGAAAGAAAATAACTTAAGACACTCTAATGAAATATGTGATCTTCCTAACCGAGTTTTAGACTATAACAGGCATGCACTAATAAATACGGGCAACTATACACTAAATGATTTTACAGACGCTCTGCATCAAGCGGAAGAAACTCGAATACATATAGATTTTACTAAAATGATGTTCGATGGACGTTTTGAAGAAGCTGATGCGGAATACGGTATATAGAAACTTCTGATGGATTATCATCATAAGCGTGGTATCACCGAAGTACTCATACAATTGGTGAGAATCATTCGGCGCTTTCAATCCCAATAACGCTAATACTGCTGTAATTGCTTTCTGAATGTATTAGATAATGCTACTAAGGATGTAAAACGGATTAATTTTGTACCTTGATATTCTAATCTAAGTGTGTGAGTAATGTTAATCTAAGTAGTTATAAGGATACGATTAGTGATAAAGTCAAAATTTAGGAGTGCAATTTTTGAGACGCAATATACTGATGGTTTTAAAGAGTCCCAAATTACCGCCAGGTCATTTAAATTATTTAAGTGTAATAATGATATATGGCTCGGTGCCGGTGTGGCTAGCGCGTCGCGCAACAACACTATAGCCTAGGTTCGATCCTCAGGCTGGGCAAGGTTGAGTCAGCCTTCCATTCCTTGAAGGGGCTCGATAAACTGTGTGCCAAGTTCGCTTGGCGATTAAACACCGGGAGTCCTGCAACAAGCTGAACACTTATCCAGGCAAAGATGCACAAGTCCTCTTGGAGCCCACGGTCTAGAAAGCAGATGCCAGGGCACTGCCGGCCATGGGTCTCCAAGGGCTGTTTGTGCCGCCGAGATTAGTTGAGTTTTAGTTTTAATAATGAGATACCCATGAATAATGAATTTAAATATTAGTCTGTTGAAAATGATGTAAACGATGATGAAAATATTGTTAAGAGTACCAAGTCTGAATCCAAATATTCAATCCTCCAAAATTAAACCTATCATGCTGAAACATTGATTTAAATTTTCCGACTTTGTGAAAACTCTGAGGGTTAATACGAAACTTGAGTTTGCCGGTAGAGTCAGTGGTGAATTTCTCAAAATTTTCCCTATATCTGAAGTTGACCGCAGGAAAATGCCCGCTATTTGGACGAAAAGCACATAAATCATTATACCATCACCAATAAATATGAAAGGCCAATTAAGCTGGTCGGAAATTCGAGGGCTTCCCCTCAGACTGCCCTGTAGATGAAATTAATCATGGATTAATAAAAAAAATTTTTAATATCAGTAAGGTGGCAAAAATGCATAGGATTAAAACTAGAGTACTGATGGCCTTATTTCAAGTGCAACTTGATAACATAGCAGGGGAAGCGGAAATTTAGGATTTAATATATTTTATGTACTTCCATGTTATTTTAACTGCTTACAAGGTGAAAAGAGGTGTTATGCAAGGTCATGACTGCCAGCACTTCAATCGTTCATCTGATATGTGTAAATTCAAACTCAGATGTGTAAAATGTCCTGGGCCACCATAAAACTGAAAATTTGTAATGCTAAACGCATGGATAATATAACCTGTTCTAATTGCCTCTAGACATCGCAAATCATTTTTGGATGACCGAAATTTCCTTCTGTCAAACCTACTAAAAATGAAAATGTGCCTACACCAGTGAGGAATTTTGATAGATGAAAATATGGCTGCTACTTGCTGAAGAAGAACACATGCGAAAGTTTTCGCACGATGCAATAATAAAATAAACGACAACCTAAAATTGAATATTAATTTTTATACCAGCAATTTAAATATTATAAGACATATTTCGATATTCGGATTTTTTTTATCTTAAAATTTTAAATTAGTTGTGTAAAGGTTAATTTCTACTTAACAGCATTTGTTTCTCGATACATTTCTAGCACAATAACAATCTAGCCTTGTAAATATATGAATATAGATGAGATGATACAATAGAGATGATAATGATACAATAGAGGAGAGAATCATTCATTATTTCTCAAATTTATGTATAAAACCATTTTATAGGGTTCGTAATCCATTTGTGATAACGAATACTTCTGTCTTTGAACTAACGTCAAATGAAGAGGGGGAACTAATTTTGCTTTCTAGTAGTAATCGAGATTTAATTTTAACACTAGAAGCGCCAGAGCAGTCATTTCGACTGCTTTCGTCATTTCACCATGGATTCCAAAAAAAAACCGTTTATCTTAAGAAGACACAAATTTTTGGATTTTCCTAAAAAACCTCGAAATTTATTGGTACCAAATATGAATCAAATAAAATTAAAATTAACGAAGATATTATTAGTTTTACCTAAAAGCGCCACAGCTGGATGCTTTTACTGCTATTATTTATGTAAGAGGAGTATATGGTTGCAATCATATGGATTATGACTTTTTTGTTGTGGAATAATACACGGGGTTCTGTGTTTTTTCGAGAAACAATGCCTCGCAGCCGGTTTCGATCTAAGATTTTACTTTGTAAGGTTTTAGTTTAAACTAACAAAGTTTCAGTTTAATTTTCCTTTTCTATGATTTCTTATTTCAACTTCCCGTTAGAATAAGCGCTCGTTTCAGCTTTATGCTAATTTGGAGCCAAGTTCTATTTAAACGAGAGGTAGAAACCTCTCAGTCTCACTTCTACCACTTAACCACAGTTTTCTACCACAGAACATAGCTGCATTCAGTTCCCTGTTCAAGATCAGGACTTAGTTTACTTCACGAATATGTTCGCCAAGAGTATGCACCGAACACTCAGTCCTGACAACTTGAAGTCAACTGCGACTCAGCGTTTAGAAAGTAATAAGTTTTCACTTTTTCAGATATTTGGAATAAATTTTTACAAAACTGTGTGATTTCCTATAAAGCAAGATTTAGAAAATAATAAGTTTTCACTTTTTTCAGATATTTGGAATAAATTTATACAGAACTGTGTGATTTCCTATAAAGCAAGATTTAGAAAGTAATAAGTTTTTCACTTTTTTCAGATATTTGGAATAAATTTATACAGAACTGTGTGATTTCCTATAAAGCAAGATTTAGAAAATAATATGTTTTCACTTTTTTCAGATATTTGGAATAAATTTATACAGAACTGTGTCATTTCCTGTAAAGCAAGATAAAATTTAGTTGTGGATGACCAGCTATTTCCATCCAAAGTCAGATGTAAGTTTATTCAGTATATGTCAAATAAAACAGACAAACTCGGTGTCAAATTTTGAATGTTAGTCGACGCAGACTCGAAGTTTATGTGCCGCGCTTTTCCATATCTTGGAAAAGATACATCAAGAAATGAAACTGAAGGTTTTCTAGGAAATGCAGTAATACGTCTTCTAAGCCATTATCTGAATCCAGGCAGAAATTTGATTATGGAAATTATTTTCCTCACTATCATTAGCTAAAAGACTTAAAATGAAAAGCACAAGTTTTGTGGGCACAGTAAGAAACAGCTTCTTATTTCAATTGACACACTTCCTATTTCAATTGACAGAGGAGTTAAGAGAGCTTCATTTAAGCAGAAGAAAAAGCACAATATTGCCCCAGGAGATATTCAACTCTAACAATAGACTCTCAAAGGGAAAACGTCAGTGCCAGGCTGGACTTTGTAGCAACAACAAAACGAGGGATGTGCGTATGAAATGTTCATATAAATGTGTGGGGAAATACAATTCAAGTACTGAAAATGTTGTGTTCAGTAAAAATTGCGATAAGCTATAATATGCGTTTTTATTAAGAGTAAGCTGAAATTTATAATAAAATATCGATTTTTTTATAAAAATAATGTATTTCTCTTTAAGGAAGTTCTTAAACAACAACAATTAATATTCTTAAAAGCATTATAAAGCACTTGCATTTTAATATATACATTTAATTCGCTAAGCAGTCAATTTGAGTGCCGTTGGCGCTTCTAGGTAGGGAGAAAGCTCGGCGATTCTAGTGTTAAAGTATTCGGAAGAATCAATTAACCCATTTTGGAATAAAATTTTGGATTAAATCTTCTGAAAATCATGCTTTTTGCATTGTATGAAAAATAACCTGTAGTTTAATTAACAAAACTCTAAAAACAGTCCGATAATATTTATTTTAAAATAAATTCCTAGATCATTTCTCCTGATGCCTTGATTAAAATGTAAATTCCAAATGAAAGAATTTAAACATAAACAAAGACAAATTTAATTTTAAAGCAACTTTAATAAATTCTTTAGAAATATTTTCATATAAATAGCATGGAGGCTATAAATAAAATTTAAACAAAATATTCAGTACACTTCAGTAAAAAAATAAGTTGGATCAAAATGTCAAGAACGCTATTTTTTAGAACTGTTTGCTGACAGCTGGACTGTGTGAAAGGCGACAGTGGTCAAGTATCTGTTGCTATCGAACGAGATAAAGAATTGCACTGAAAAGAATAAAATTCAACACTTTGAAAGAAACATTTTGCTTTATATTACTTAGATTATGGTAAAGCACTCCAGTACTATCTACTTAAAGGGATCTGTTTGTATTTGATATCACGCCCAGTTTACTGAAGAGCGCCTCGGGGAGCCTAGATCAGTGATTCTTACCCACTGCCCTGCGGCACTTTTGTGTGCCGCCAAATTCTTAAAGTGTGCCCCAAATTCTAGAAATTTATGTAGTAAAATTAATTATGGGTTTAGTCCCAGTATACGGTACACATGGAAATTAGCGAAATTCTGTTTTTGAGACACTAATAAAAGCGCCAATTGTGGTATCCACGCCGATTTTGTGCTCTGGAGGGGAGCGCAATTTGGAGCATTTTCGCCCATGTTCAGTATATAATTTAAATTGAGAAGTTCTGATTGGTGAAAATGGGAGATAGTTTACTTACTAGATTTTTTTTTTATTTTTAATAACATAAATTCAAGTACGCAAGAACCGAAAGAAAATATATTACACTCAACTCAACAGATAAACTGGTGGTATTCCAAAAATAAATAACTTTATGGAAGAATAAAATTTAAAAAAGTTTGAGTTAGTCCCAAAAGATTTTAATAAAACGATTCATAAAATTGTTGTCGACTATTTGGCAACATTAGCGGAAAGAATTATTTATTATTTCCCAAATTTTTGTATAAAAGCATTTTATGAGGTTGGTAATCCATTTGTGATAACGAATACTTCTGTATTTCAATTAACGTTAAATGAAGAGGAGGAACCAATTTTGCTTTCTAGTAATCGAGATTTAATTTTAAAATATTCGGAAGAATCAATTAACTCATTTTGGATCAACATTAGATGCGATTATCCCATGATGACCAAAAAAGCTTTAAAAATATTATTACAATTTTCAACATCTTATTTCTGTGAATTCGGATTTTAACCAACAAAAAAAGGGAATAAAAAGATCTAGACCGTTAAATGTAGAGGATGATATGAGATTAGCACTGTTATTTCTACAAACAAATATAAATGAAATTATGAAAAAACATCACGCTCAAATTTCTCATTAAAAGTATTCTTATAATTCACTTGTAATTAATCCCTTAATAAACGTACTGCTGTTTTTGTAGTACATATTACTTTATTTTACATTCAAAATTTTGTCGTATACTACAGGGTGTTTATAAAGCCTTTTGATGTTTGATAACTAATAAAATAATGAAGATATAGACAAACTTATGGTATTTATTCATGAAATACCTTATACATTTTCCTTTTCAGGTTTGAATAAGTTTACTTTTGTAAATATCGTATGCGCGTGTGATTAATTTCAGATAATTTCATTTTCCAGTCTAAATATCTGTACTTTTCTAAATATCGTCTGCTTATTAATTGTATTTTTCAACCTTTTTTTTTTGTTCTTCGACTAAGCATCCTTTCATCTCTGCGGCATTGTTTAATCGCCATAATGTGCGCATATGAGGAACTGTAAACCCCCACGAATACCGTGAGGGACAAAGGGATTCCCCAAAGGTTAATGTGTGGTGTGGACTACTGTACGACTGAGTCATTGGGCCTTTCTTTTTCACAGAAAAGACGGTCTCATCAGTCATATACTTAGACATGTTGGAAAACTTCGAATTTACACAATTAGAAGAGCTTCAGCCACATGTCTTTTTGCAAAATGATGGTGCATCACCTCATTGCGGTACCATCGCTCGTAGTTCTTTGAATGACCATTTGTAAAATCTTCCTGTAAGGAAGATGGATTGGGCGAGGAGCTCCAATTCCTTGCCCATCCAGATCATCTGATATAAAGCCGCTGGACGTTTTCCTTTGGGGATTTGTGAAAGACAACGTTTACAGGAGGAGGGTGTCGAACATTGATGATCTAAAAGCCCGAATTACAACCGCAATAGCCTCTGTGGATGCCGACATGCTTGCCGGTACCTGACGTGAAATTGGATATCGACTTGATATTCTCTGTGCAACGAAGGGGGCACACTTGGAAGTTCATTGACAAGGGTCATGAAACTTTTTGAGTCTATCTAACCATTTATGTTATTAATTTTAATCTATTTTTATTATTTTAGGAGTTATTAAACATCAAAATGGGTCCGGAACTTATATAAACACCCTGTAGTTTACACAGTGTATTATAGGTAAGTAAACAACTTTTAAACTTATCTTTCTCTTTGTGTGCCGCCAAATTTTGAAATCGTTAAAAGTGTGCCGCAAACAGGAAAGGGTTGAGAATTACTGGCCTAGATGGATGTGTACCTTCATGTAAGTCTTTTAAGAGAAACTGGTTTGTGCTCACGTTAACAATGGAGTAAAAAAACGCTATGTAGCAGCCCATTCGACAGGATTTGAACCTGACTTGAATTACGAATGATTAGGACTGTTACCACTTGTCTGCTAGAGATGAAAACAGATTTTTTTTATGTTTTGCATTAAGGAATATTTTAAGATTTATTAACGAATATAAAATAATCGTGATAAATTTTTCCACCATACGATCTTGGAGAACAATTAAGACTTTCTTAGGCTAGAAAGCAAGAAACGTGAGATAGTCAGCAATACGCCCCAGCGATACTCACTAGGATTCAAGTTTTAGACCCTTTCTATACAAGCCGAACATGCTTATAACACTTTGAAAATGAATCTTCATGCAATTTAATGGGGCTTCTACCCCTATCATTTTCTGAATAAGAATCATTAACAGCTTGTATGCATGTGCTATGTGTAGCCTGTGAAATATCCTGACATGATGTGTGCTGTTCATTAAGAACCTTAATCATGTCTAGCGAGCTGATGAGAAATGTGTAGAATTTGCTTTCAATATCCGTGAATTCACCATTTTGTTCCTTAATTTGTTCTAATTCTTTAATTTGTGTGTGATAGAAATCGATCAGTCTTCCCATGGTGGGTCATGTGAGAACATGGAATTCTCACTGCGCGCAGTGTATCCTCATCGCCGCTGTAATCGTAATCGCTGGCCACCACGTGCGCCGCATTGTATAAAAACACTGGACGGACAGGTTCTTTCTCTCTTTCTGCGTAACGTCGTTCTATCGAGCGTGTGAGGCCACACACGTCTCGCGCCATCCCATTTTGGAAACATCGACCCATTGCTATGATATGTTACCTGAGATGGAGGAGAAGTCAAGTTTCAATTTAATGAAAAGTGCATAATTGAGGGATAAGAACTCTGGATGAAATGACGAATCTACCTCAGAAGAAAATACCTCTTGTGCTTTGTGTTCAATGTGTTTAATCTTCGAAAGTGACGGCCATGTGCTCGATAATTGGGTATAAATGCAAGAAATTGCTCTCTTCTATCATGGAAAATACGCCTCACCTAAAATAGGCATTTTGGGAAGGGTCAAAAAGTATTGTGTCATCGATGTTTTCAGATTGTGAAACTGCACTTTCCTTTAAAAATGAACAATGTTAATAGCATGCTTGTCTGTCATATCAGACAGCATCTGTAAGTCCTTCATGAATAGTTTTTGTAACCTGCATTGATATATTATCAACCCAGAGAAGTTTCTTGTGATAAAATAAATGTGTCTTTAAACGATATCTACAAGTCTCATGCAAGGGGGTTATTGGGTAAGTCAACCATTTTGTTATTCTTATCTTAAAGAGTAAACGCAATGTACGCCACTAATTTTTAGGTTAGTTAAATTTATGCAGTGATATCAAGAATATCAAGAATATATCAAGAATTATACGTGTACTAGAATTAAAAATTTTCAATTTCAGTAGAACGAAAAAAACTTAAAATTATCCTCGTTTTAAGCACACGAACATTTCTTAAAGGCTGTACTAAAAACATTCAAGGCTCTGATCAATAAATTTAAAGTAACTGTATTTATGAGAAGGTAACAATGAAAAACATTTCACAATACTAGATAAAAATAAACTGATAAAACTAACAACAACTGAAAAGATAACTGATACTGAAGAAAAAAAAAGAAAAGAAATAAAAGCTACAATGACTGTGAACATGCAGGCACTAGAAAAAAGAAGTAAATGATGAATTAAAAATGCTCTAGAACAGCATTAAAATAAAAATACAAAGCAAGCAATGAATCAACTGGAATTCGTTTATTTTTCACATTCTGATCAGGAATTAAAACTTCAGATATTGAGAGTAAGTTTAATTACAACAAGAATTCCTAATTTAAATATTTGTGTACGAACTTTATACATATTTTTAATAATTAAAATTTTTGAATAAATATTTAACAATCTACTTGAACCAATGTTAAGTTAAAACTCTTATAATAAGTTTATAATGCTTTTAAATTCAAATAAACATTTTTTTTAATTTGATTTCTAAGAGCTGGAATGTTACAGAATTAAGCTTACTGTTTTCCTTTTAGATTCGGAAAGAAAGGTAAACCAAGAAACGGGCTAACTTTTGTGGAAAAAAATTTAACTCTGCTTCTCTAAATTATCCTGAGAAATTCGATTAAAATCTTTGCCTGAATGAAATTGAATTTCACATAGGAAACAGTCAATCGCTCTTCAAATAAAGTTAGTCTAGGTAATTGACGGATAATTCGAAATACCGTAAGCAAACAGGTAGCTGCATCAACCAAATGTTTGACATTCATACATAGTTTAAAACCTTTACCCTTAGTTTTTTTAGATAAGAGAGGGTAAAAGAATCAAAGGGCAGAAATAAATTAAACAGGTCCTTCAGTATTGGATTTTAAAATTTTCGACAACAGACTCCAGTTATAGATTTCTTGTAATGAGATTTTCAGTCCGTAAATAGGATTGTCAGAAAGTTGGTGGATTTCGAATGAGAAAGACATCACTCACAAATTTTAAATTGGTGGTAGAGTGGCTAACATTTTAATTAATGCTCAATTAATTTTTAATTAATACTTTTTAAAACAGTTTTGTATCTGATGATAAACTACAACAAAGTCACCAAAGGAAATTAAATTAAGAAATCTCCGTTTAAATGTTTACAATCTGAACAATCTAAGATTTACATATTTAATGTAGATCTTTTTTTTTAGTTCATTATATGTATCAGGCAGGTTATGTAGTCATCTCATCCAAAAAGCTTTCGCCCAATTTTATTCGCCATTGTCGTTTGCGGAGGACTGAATTTTCCTCCAGTTTTTCCACTGTCCTCTTAATCTGCACTGAAGATCCAAAAAATTACGACCATATATCTACTCAATAACTCGTTGCGCGAAATTTGGCCTGCAAAAACATTTAGAAATCAGCTTGGAACGTATCCCGAAAGTTTTTGGCAGATGACTGGAGACAGATTGCATGAATTTTCTAAGTAGCGGTCACACGAAATCGAAAAATTCTGACATGACGGTGTTTGAGCTCTGAGCTGCCTCTCCATGGCATCCCAAATGTGCTCTATCGAGTTACGATCAGGTGCGTTATGTGGCCAGAACCACATAACTAGATATCGGAATAAATCCTTATGCTCCTCGAACCATCTCAACATAATTCGAGCCTTGTGACATGGATGTTGTCCTGCTGGAAGATTCAGTTCCCAATTGGGAACAGAGACGCTATGTAAGGGTGCAACTGGTCTCCAATTAAGTTCAGATATGTCGCAGCTTTCCTGGTCTGTTCTACCACAACTAAGGGCCCCAGATCCCCCGTGATAGCATCCTTCAAAGCATAATACCACCACCAGCAGCCTGCGTGTGGTCTACTGTACAGGGATGGAACAACCGCTCGCCCGGAACGTACCCTGTCACAACTATCGGCGTAATAAAGGAGAAACCGTTATTCATCCGACCAAGCAATTGTCTTCCACTTTTCCATGGTCCAGTCTCGATGTTGTAGGGCCCAGTGTTGGCGTAGTTGACAATGACGCTTAGTCAATAAAGACGTTCTCGAGTGAGACGTCTGCTGCGCAGTTGCATTATGATGTTCCTCGCTAAATTTGACAATGATAAAATGTCGAGGAGCCCTGTGAACTAAGCAGCGACTTATCGCTAAGTTCAAGTAGACAGCGTAGACTTAAGAGTTAAAATATTCTTTTATTCATTCACCGAAATGATAACAGATGAGCCCTTCTCTGGCTTAGAGGAAAGCCTCCACTCGGCTTTTAAATCATGATAAGAAAATTAGTGTAGTAGTTTCAAGAATGAATTGGCCAGAAGGTAAACACGCGTCACTAAGGATTCTCAAGCACTCTCTTTTTTCGAAGTAAGTAGAACTTCCTTTAAACCCTACTTCTTACTCATCTGCATTCAACACGATTCAAAAAACTCATTTTGGTAGGGAGTTTTAAATGGGAAACAAGAATTGAAAGTGAAGGGTTTGAAAATTCAAATACGTGTTATAGAATTAAAATACACCTTACACCATATCCAACAGTTTCCCCTGAACTGTGTGTTCCGAAAACTTAAACTTGGACTTGCACTTGCACTTGCACTGTATTTCGCTGTCAGCTGAACCACTGACTGGCGCCGATTTTGCTGTAGGAAGCAAGACAGTCTCCGACGTCCTTTTTCTTTGATGACGCCTGGACGTCCAATACGTTGGCGTCTACTGCTGTTCAATTATCCGCTTTGCACATATAATAACTACGGCAGATCGTAAACAACTTACAAGTGATGTGTTTGTGAGGTACCCCCTCCGAGATTTCGGACCATTACAAAATTCCCTCCATCAAATCCGCTTAGATCAGCAGGCTTTCCCATCACTCTCAAGAAAGTGCAAAAATCTTCTCCACCAGCATTTAAATACCGTTTCCACTTAATCACGTGCCCTCCACGTCATCTATATGATCTTATTGAAAAACGTGGAGTTGTGCGTATGGTGTCGGCTTGACAGAGTTTTTGCAATCCTAATTTATTTCTGAAAGCTTTTAAATTGCCCTTAATAATTAGGTTATAATCTAATCGCTCGATATTATAAAGTATCGCAAATGTTCATTAAGTTTAACAATTATGATTTTGTTTTGGACCCCTCCGGCTGCGGTGATTTTTAGTAGAGGGTGCACCGCATAAAGAGTTAGTAGCGTTAAAACGTTAAGACAGCGAATACGCCAAGGTATTGAGCGTCTTACCACTGTTATGTAGTGATTTTTGGTTAGTTTAGAATTATGGATTAATGTGTAGTTAATTGCAGTTATTTGTTAATTAATTATTGAGTGAGTAAATTATATGCATTAATTTATGCTTATTCTAAATTTTTCTTCACGAATTGTATTGCTTACGCTGTTGAATCAATTATTTTTATGCGAGTTAAACAGAGTTCTCGTTCTTACGTTACGCGTTCGACAGTATTAGCTTTGGGAGAAGGAGACAATGGGAAATCGGTTGCTTTCTGCGTAATATTTTAAATTTAAAAATACTTCCTTTTTATTCACATGGTTGAAATTTATACCTCTTAAAGAGAAAAAATTTACCCTTCTTATGAACCTACTTTCATGACTGTACGTCGCCCCGTTGGAGAATTATGCCCATTTAATTGCTAAAATTGTTGAATTTCGTGTTTAAAAATTTACTCTGCTATAAGCGTCGTTTTGAGCACTTTCTCGTCAAGGTCATGTACTGCGTCCGGTTGCGTGGTAGGGGCGTGATAGGTTTGTCGCATTCTTTCCCTCACCCCTCCTTGTTGGCGAAGGGGGTGGCGAGGGTGGAACTTTTTTTGGTGTGAAGAAGGAAAAACTAAGTTTTCGCAGCACTGTTTTGTGTTTGGCGAGATTTGCATACTAATTCACCAAATTTGGTGATTTTCGAAAATTCTGGAGCCTGGACGATTGAAATCGTCATGCAAGGCCATGCTCAGCCCTTTTTGCCTTGGATTCGCAGCGTTAGAAGCACGTTATTTTTTTCTTCCTCTGGAAGAGCCGGAGATGGGAAATAAGATAAAGATGAACATCAAAAAAAAAAAAAAAATCACTTGAAGTTTACTCCTCCGCACTTTACCATCCCCGTGTTGGAGTCGAGAATGTTGTTTTTTTCCTCATCGAATTACTACCATCAACTCGAGTACTACCATCAACTCGCATGGATGAGAATAGACGGAAAAGGGAGGAACCCTTAGGAGCTCTTGTTTTGCTGCACGAATGCACTTTACCATCTTCATAGTGTCTGATCCAAGTGTCCAGATTTCTCGCCGGACTCCCTCGTTCAACATCTGCGAAGGACTGGTCGTCGGCAGAGCCTTGTTCAACACCTGTTATGAATGGGACATCCGGAAAAAAAAATCTATAAGATGAGTTAATGCTTAATTAAATTTTCAATTCTTCCCTTCAAGTGAGTTCAACCTTTTGATTGTTAATTTCACCTGAAATTTAGTACAGCTTGCGACTTAAATTCCGTGAACATGTTTCCTAAGTAATATGGTAATTTAAAATTTTTTTTAAGAGATTTGATTATTTGAAGTAAATTTTCCAGTGATGAATTATTAATGTAAGGAGTAATTATATGTGTATTTAATTTCCAATTAAATTCTATTTAACTTTTAGTCAAAGGTTTTTCTGCTGGATCTTAAATCCAGGCTGTGTATTTAAGCAATTGTTGCACTATTAATCTATTTAGGACTTTTAACTTTAACTTGGATTGTAATTAAAATTTATATATAATGGATTAAGACAGGATATTAAATTTGTTAACTTATCTAAATTTTACCTTTTTACTTTAAGTTGTTACTATTTTTGGTTGAGAATTAACTTTAACTTTTGCAAATTAAGGAACAATTTAAAATTTAAATTCTACTTTACCTTTAATTGTGTAATTGAATGTAGGAATAAATGTAATCATTTTTCTCCAACGGGTCTACTTGAATATGTAATAATATATGTATGTATATGTATGTATTTTCTAACTGCCTAAGGGATTTGCTAAATTTATGTATGTAATTTTTACCTGAGTAAATTAAGAAATTTCTTGAACTAAGTAATCTCTATCAATATTGGTAAAGACACCATGCTCGGTGATTCATTAAATTCCTGTGTATTTTTTATGCTGGCCAGCAGAGTTTTGATAACTGCACATGAAAATTTATTTTTACGGTGTAAATTTTTGATTAATTCATCTCGGTGCATATTTGAAATTAGCAATATATATATTATAATTCTAAATGCATTATTTTAAATAGTTGTCACCTGAACACACCATAGATCTAGAAATTTAAGTTGAAAGATTGAGTGTCTTCCTTTAATGCTGCAATAAATATCCTTGGTTATATATATATATTTGATTCAGAGTTTTTCTTATGATGACTTGTGTGAATGTTTTTAACACCAGTACTCCTGCTTGGTCTTAGGGGTTGTTCGGGTTAGTATACACAACACAATGAATTATGGTTTTGATATTATTGTAGACAAATTATTGTAACAGTTAGTATTTAACATTTGGTACCACAACATTTGGTGACGTGACAATTGCCACAGAACATCTGGTGCCGCGAAAATTGCACTTAACACCACTGATGATACTATGCATTGTACCTGTCAGACGGCAGAAACCCAGGATACTGTAACGTATAACCCACCAGATGGCAGAAGACTTGTATATTATGTGGAATTTATTAATTATTAATTTCAATTTCTTACTTTATGTCTTAACTGTAAATAAATGTACAGTAAAAGATCTCGGTGGAGTTAATATGGGAACATGCGATGACACAGATCAGTTGGTCAGTACAGATATAAACATATAATAATAGCATATAAAATACCGTTTTTACTCAGTGTTTTCATGTAAAATATTTCACGTAAGGAAGTTTTAGATGAAACAATTAAAGCAAAGATCATCGAGATCTTTCCATAATGCTACGAGACTCTTATACAAGTTGAGTACTGTTCGAAAAGACAGAAATCTTCATAATGATGTGGCAGTAGGAAGCTTGCACAAAGTCAAGATAATTTTCTTGTTTGAAACGACCATCGTCACCCTTATGCCAATGCTGCGTTTTCCTTAAAAGTGCCTACACCCATACGCAAGTTCTATTTTCTTTCAGTTACTGATTAATTAAGTAGTGGATGAAATAAATCTTCAGCACCTTTACGAAAAACAAGGACTTTTCTTAAGGGGCTGTGCACCCTCATGAAAAATGCTAAATTCTTACAAATGGGTACAAAAAAAGGCGGCATAAGTTTTATCGGTTAAAAATCATTTTGTCGCCTTGAAACTGATCGTCGGAACGTCCGGTTATAACTTCGGTAATTGATTATATAATTATGTAGGGATAAATAAATATTATGAGAAACTGGTTCTTCGCATAAATGGTTTCAACACCCTTACAAAAAATGCCGAGTTATTATAAAGTGACTGTCTCATTTATGAAAAACGGTGGATAAGGTTACAGACTGTCATACGTTTCAAGTCAAACTTTTCTCTTTCTGATGCTTGAGAAAGTTATGTCAAAGAACTTTCATAATTAAGAACGGAAGCTTTGTCAAAGCAGGAGTAGCTCCAGCAGAAAACAAATATACGCAAAAGGAAAAATATACACGAAGTCATTTTGCTGAGGCTACCCATCCAGCCTTAATACCTTTCTGTGCATGTGCAGAAGATCACATTTCTCAAGAATTCAAAATCATACGACACCATTTCCTCCATCCTCACCGCATCGAGATAAATCAAATCAGTGATAGGCGCAAACAGATGAATTAAAAGATTATTTATTTTGAGTAAAAAAAAAAATCTACGAAAATCCGACTTCGAAATTATCTCGAGAAGTTTTGCCAAAAAACGAATAATATCAGGTCTTAGTACAGCTTGTCTAAATTTCGTGTACACCTGGCTGTTTGGGAGAGTTTGAGAATATTAACCTTTGTGTTTTATCAGAGCAGTAGTCCAACTACCCTGATAAAATACAGCATTAAGTCCATTTTTCATAAAATACAGCATACTGTAGCATTACATCCATTCCATTCCATTTTCCACTGTATAATGGGCTTAGCCTGAGTAGAACTGCAGGCTTTTAGCTGATTGTCATCATCTAGGAGAGTTCTGAAAATCAATTCATTTTTGAAGAAGGCCTGGGGACAAGATATAAAATGTGAAAAGAGTGACTACATTGTCACTGTGCGGATAAGCTATCGTTTGGTGAAAAACATATTACATATGCATAAGACAAAATTGTAAATGGAAAATTCTGGATTAAATATAAACTATTTACATGCATTACGTCTACGGAAGCTTTCGCTCTTTATATGCAAGTTCTTTGAGTTACGTTTATCTTATCTATCGGCTCAATGAAGTCACTTTACTTATTGAAGTGGGAGAAACTCACTTTGGAGCAGGACGTCGACGTCACCACACTGGTTTCTTGCATTATAGCAAACTTTTCTCTCATTATCAAATTCTTACTTTGCTAATTTCAAATCCTGCCTGCGTTATGCCATTGTCTGTTATATGCCGGGTCAGATCCGGTGCTAGTGTAGATGATGTTATGTCATGTCAATTCTATGAATTACACCTCTTTCAAAATTTATTTTTTATGCTGTCCATCATGTGATGGTAATTAGCAGAGATATTGTTCCGGAGTTCATTCCTGTGCCAGTGTATGACATTCTAACTGTATGCACTGACGAATGTGCGGTGTGTCGGAAAAAAAGCATAATGCTCTCATGTTTAACATAAATACGAATCAATTTCCTTTCAAAAACCTTCCACTAGGACCTTGCAGAGTCATTAGGCTATGTCCATGCTGGAATGTGAAAAGTGTTCTATGCCATCGCCAGGGATTTGAACTCCGAATCCCCCGAATACGCGTCTAGAGTGCTACCATTTACAGCTTGAATGCATGCGGAAATGAGGGAGAAAATACCTTACATACTCCCCCTTTTAAAGGGCTACACGAGATAACAGGACACAATCACCAAATCTTGGCTGAGAGGAATTATCATCAGTCACCATTTTAATTCGTGCGCCAATAGTGAGATTTTAGAATTCAGTCAATGTCAGGAACATGAAGATTGCTTTCTCCAGAAATTCGAACTCCGGACTTCCCGCATACGCGTTGAGCATGTTTCCAGATACACCACAAAGACATGCGAAAAGGAGGGAGGAAAGTAACCTTAGAGTGCGCTGGAATAAATGATTAATCCAACCCGATTAAAAATACGATTATATTTATGACAACTGTATTGACTATTAATGTGTTCTTGTTATTATGATAATAACAATAATAATCATAAAATTTGCATTCAAGATTTATCATTTCAATTAAATTAACTGAATATTAAAAGCAAATTGAATGTTTATTCGTAGGCTTGTTTTTAAAATGGGGCTTCATTTATGTATAAAATATGAAAATAATTTTATATGTTTAATTTAAAATGTTTCGCCCAGTTTGTTGGATCACCTAATTCAGTTTTCAAACTACAGTTATAAACTCAAAATATTTATATTATTCTAAATTTTTAGAATACAGCTTGTTCTAGGTGAATTTTATATTTTAGAGATTATTTATTATATGTGTACTAACGTTTTGTTCTAACACCATCTCAAAAGAGACAATTATTGTATTTTGTTAGAAGAAGTTTCAGGTGTGACCTCGTATAGCGAAAATTCTGTATATGAGTTTCTATTATTGACAAAAACAGATTTCGAGAGGGACATAAATTAAAATTTAATGAAGGAAGCTGAGGATAATACATTGCGGTTTGAAAATGAAAGTACTTCTCTAAAACCTATTTTATGACATATGTAATATTGGAATTTATTATATAAAAAGGGCAGTTTTTAATGAATGATAATATTTAAAAATATAATTTTTCAGGACATTCGAAGTAATTCTGGAAGTAAATCAATACGGCTAAGTACGAGAATGAGCTCGTTGATGCTGAAAAAGAAATGAACCACGAATTCTTTTTTCCGTTTGGCAAAACAGACAAAGATATTTGAATTCGCTTTTTTTAAATTTGAATTTAATCATATATACATTTATAAATATGAATATTAATATTGTAGAATTATTAGAATCTTTTTGGAAGCAGAAAAATAAAAAATGAGCAACGTCTTCGCCGGAGAATTGAACCAAGGACCTTTCGGATCGCGTCGAGTGTGCTGACCACTACACCACGAAGGCATGCGAAGAAGGCGGGACAAATACCTTATATACTCCCCCTTTTAAAAGGCGACTGGGGATTAGGGGCCCCAATCGCCAAATCGTGCTGGTGGAGAATAATTATCCACCACCTTTAGTTCGGGCGTCACTTGCAGAGATATTACGTTTTTTCGAATGCAGGAGACATGAAAAAATGAGCAGTGCTCTCGACGGGACTCGAACCACGGACCTCTCGAACACGCGTCTAGCGTACTGGCCACTACACCACTAAGGCATGCGAAGAAGGCGGGAGAAAAAAATTTATAGCATATATAAAAGTAATTAAAAGTAAATTAATAAGCCCAAGACTTGTGCTAAAGCTGCAAAGTAATAAACCAATAATTCAAAATGAATTATAATAAGAAAACTTTCCATATACCATCTGCAAGGAACAGAAATTCAATTTAAAATCATCATCTAAAAAGTAGTTGTCAGAATTTTAAAAAGAGTTTCAAAATATAATATTCTAGTCTTCCTTTGCTTTAAAAACAGGTAAGGAAATCTTATCGCAAAAATGTCAAAATCTGTAAAACGTATTTAAGTGTTGAAAAATCAGTTATTCTTATTGATAGCAGATTAATATGACTTATCAAGGGGATAAACCAATCTACCATCAATTAAAAACAACTAAAATGAGAGAGAGTGTTTCATTTTACTTCCAAGTAAGCATCAAATTATTTGCTAGATTCAAATCATAATTCACAGTTGATGCTCAATCAAACTAAAGAAATTAGTCCACTTAAACAAAAGAATCCTGTTAAAAAGCAAATTATCTTTAAAAGTAATGTTTCTCACTAAGAACACAATTAAACTGAACGGGATCCTTACTTTAAAAAACATCCCCTACACTCTCTTTTCATTTCAAATGCAAAAGTAAAAACAAAAGTATAAATTCAAGAACAAATTTTAAAAGTCATAAGAAATCTAAAAATGAAATAATCCATAAAATTTAAAGTTAAAAACTTATAGCAAATAAAAAATTTAAAAATCAAACTAGTAATCAAAAATGTTTTACTTTTAATTTTGTTATTTTTGCGATTTAACGTTTTTCTTACCTGTTTTTAAAGCAAAGGAGGATTACAATATTCTGGCAAATACCTTTCAGATGATGATTTTAAATTGAATTTCTGTTCATTGGAGATGCTATATGGAAAGATTATAATTTACAATATATATATATATATATATATGATTCCTTTTCTGAGCCATTTCAGGCTTACTAGCATCAAGTTGTAAAATCTCTGAACACTGATGCCTTGATAAAATAAAATAATTACCTTAAATAAAATAATTTAATCGAAACCATTCTGATCCATCTGTTATGTGTATTAACGTCCAATTCAATCCATTTTCATTAATTATACTTTTTACTTTTCAATTTTTTTTTATCTGGCGCCATTTTAATTTGAAGATAGTGTAACTCAGTATTTCTTCAAAGAACCTGTTTCCTTTTTCCTAATAACATGAAATTTAAATTGAGAAACTAAGAAATTAAAAAAAATAAAGGAAATTGCCTCAAAAGAAAATGTATAGTCGTATATAAAACTGGCTAAAAGTGAGAGATAAATTATGAGTTACGATATACAGGAACTTGAAAATAAATCAGTAAGACTATAAAACAAGCAAAAGATAAGAATAGTTAAAAAAAGAAAGGCTATAAACGCAAAAACTCAAAATTTGCATTAAGGCTAAGAAAAGTAGGGCACGTTTACCAAAAATCTTCAATATCACTACTTTGTAACAACTTTGGCCTCGTAAAAGTAAGTCAAAATCCCCATCGTTCCATGCTTTAATAGCAACTATAGAAGCGCCGTGACTGGAATTCCCCCAGTAGTCTCGTAACCTAGGATGGATATAGGGAATCATGTTTAAGGCATTACTAATATATGTTCTCTACATGTCTGGGCTTGGAATTCTATTACCTAGGACAAAGAGAAACTTACTTTCTGTTCTGCGGAGGAGTTTTCGAAGTTTCCTGTAAAATACCATACTCTTGTTGATGTATAGAAATTACAATCGACAGCTTTACGGAATGGGCCAAAAATTGTGTCTATATACATTCTAATAAAGCATTTTATCATGCATGTTTTGGTCGCATGGCACAGGAAGAATGTGAAATTTATATCTGCGGTACGCGCAATGTATGTAGTGTATCTTTGGAAAGCTTGCACATATTTTAACGAATTCTTTCCTTTTATATTTAGAAGTTTTCCCACATTCTGTTAATATTTGACAGCAATAGAAAATATTATCTAACCTACGTCTCTTCAATTTGTTTTTAACTGGAATACAATGTAATAACCAGATATTGTGCTGCGCTAGTGTGTGTGAAAGGCAGGACACTTTTTTAAGCTTTTTTTTTCAGTTGTAGTTTTAACGTTTTTGTTTTAACAATTATCTTTTACAACTGTAGTTAACCAGTGGCAAAGCACAGAAAATAGCTGTATAATAGTAAAATGAAATTTGAGTAGAATGTATAATATGATGACAACAGTGACTGGTAAAAGAAAAGATAACTGCGATTTCAGAAGAGGCGTATTTAACAGGATAGGGTTTACCTACGCTGGCTAGCATATCATTGGTTTGGTTTGGTTAATTAAGACAAAGCACACTAAAGCTATCTGCGCAAGGAGAGGGAGGCCTTTGTGGAAGACTTTCTCAGGCAAACTGACACGTATACACGCTACACAGGGGGAAAACCACGAAAATGCCCATGAAACCAGCCCGTTCGCCTGGTATCGAACCTAGGTAGGAACTGCCAGGCTTTAGCGATTTTCCACTCAGCAACTGGTGAGACTGGCATTTCATTGGACCGAAATTAGTATGTATTAGTTATATGTAAGTATCTAAGCCGAAGGAGATCACTGTTGAAACCAAAATCCCCTAGAAAAACTTTGTAGAAAGATAAGAGGAGAAAAAAAACGTTTGAAACCTGTCCCGGGATTAATCCTGTATATTCTTCATCAACACTGTAGCTAAACATTCTTTTATCACGGACGCTATTCGATCGTCACCAATAGTACACTCTGAACAATGTTCACTGTGGTCAGAATTACCTAAAGGTTTTGTCCAATTCCAATGAACTCACAAAACTGCAAGTGTCCAGGCAAGTAGAACAACAGCGATAACGCATTTTTTGGGGATTGATGAAAAACTTGAATGATTAAAACATTTCACTGAATAGTAACAAGAGTGACTGTATTATTCAATTATCTGTTTATTAATATTGATAATAAAAACAGCAGGTAAAAATAAACTTACAAGGTGGAGAGAACCAGAAACTACATCAACTTCAGAAGCGATAATAATATACATAAATTTTGCTAAGCGGACTAAGTGTGAAGGACATTTATAAAGAAACTGAAGCCTTTTAAAAATGATTTACAGTTATGAGTTTCAAGAAATAGTTAAATGCTATAAAATAAGCACACCGAATATATGTTTTGATTTGATTATATAAGCCATTTTTATAAAATTTTATATCGTACATTTTTTGAAATCCTTTGCAATCTTTGCATCTTCGGACGACCAAAGACATCTGACAATATAGCTCCACCACAGCCAGAGGAACAGACACGACAGTACCAGTACGATCCCTGCCAAGCCTGAACCAACCTAAGAATAAAATCGGGCTCTAGTCCTATGAAGTCAACTTATATACCCGTGGTTGATACTGCCTATGTACAGATCCTAGCCAGTACTCCCCAGTAATTCTCTTTAGTCACCCCCCGGGGGAACATTAACACAACAGTAGACTTTTTCCCAGGTTTCAGATAATCCTGTTACCTAAAACTGCATCGAAGTTCTCGTAGCAGCATAATAATAGCAGCTACGCCACTTTAACCAGCAATAAATGCAAAAACAGAAGCTCAGGCTAGAAAGGTACAGGGCTTACCCACTCTTTTCTAACTTTCCCTTCTAGAGTTCAGTATTTAAACCTTTTCTCCTAAAGGTAGAATTTTCATTCCTTCACGGCAGCTGCCAAATTTAAATATTCTGGCATTGACAATTAGGGGAATGAAGGCTTATAGGAAAGAAAGCATAAACTTAACTGATTAGTGAAAATAAATGTAAATCCCTACAAAGAAGTAATCTGTGGTTCCAGATTCTTCAAAAATACAATTATGGCTGAACAGAAGGCTAACGTAAAAAAGGCTTTTATAAGCAGGCGGGGTTTAAATTAAATTTAATGTAGCAGAATATTACGTACAGTATTCTCTTGGCTATCCGATGCGGTCTGTTAGAGCATGCTCTAAGAAAGTACATGCTATGAAAGTACAGACTTTTCACATCGATGCTTTCTCCGGGATTCGAACCCGGGCCTTCGAGATGGCAATCAAAGTCACTAACCACGTTCCCGTCCGGCAAAATTTCTGCGATCTCCCTTTCTGTTTCCTTGTTATCCTCATTATTATCGCAGTTCTTATTATCTGCTAACAAACGAAGTAAATGATTTTTTCTTCTCTCATAAACTGTTCCCTGTTTTGTACGTTTAAACGTACATTCTGAAGCGACATCCATTTTCAACCTTTTAATTATATTTAGAAATTTACTATCAGTTACTGTTTCGTTCATCTTTAATATATTTAAACCACATTTCCTACTGTAATGTTCACTAATTAGGCTGTAACTTGGTTCGGATTATTTGATTATAGCAAAGGACTCGAGGGCTATCTGCCGAAGGGGAGGGATGTTTGGTGGAGGACTTTCTAAGGGAGACTGGCTAGTATACACGTTACACATGGGAGAAAACACGAAAACGCACTTGCAGTCAGCGTGTTTGCTGGATTCGATACCCGAACTGAATTTCTATTGTTCAGCAACTTTAGTGCTCGGCCGTTGGTGTCCCAAATACGCTGGCAAATAGCGACTATTGACAACGAAGGCGAAGTGATAGATCACAGATAAGATAATTCGCTAGTATAACTGATATATTTTGTGTATTTTCTAGTGTCAATAAATATTACAGAATTTTTTTATCTAAACTGCAGTAATATACGCTTTTATTATTTCGCAAGATAACAATTTGTTGATAACTGTAGTATAGCTAATGACAATCTCCGATACCTATTTGAATAGTTTTATAGCAAATAAATGTCATTTTACGAATTACTATATGACAAAGCAGCCCCATTTAGCAATTTTATTTCCGAAATTACATAACTCAGACTTATTAACTTTAATCCAGACTCTATATAACTGGTAATGGAATTTACGATCTCTGTTTCAACATTTAATTATTCAAGCAAAGCGATTCTAATACCCTTTTTCATTTCCTACTCAATGTTCATGCAGTTAGATCCACTGCACTATTCACCTTTTAATGGATGATATATATCTTGGTATATGTCCAACGCTAATGAGCAATCCAACATTCATCACCAAATTTTCACATTAAACTGACAAACCATTTCATCTAGGAATTGGACAACGATTTCCAGCTCTGTGCAACTACTTAATTCACTGTGCTGTAGAATCCTCTCTTTCCTTTTCCTTAATTTCACTTTCGGCGATTGGAAATTTGGAGTCTTACTAATTTCAGATTGCAGCACATTTTAGAAACAAACAGCTACAATTTTCCATGGTTAAAAATATTTTATTAACCTTAATACAAAAGAAACTTTTCGCTTAACTTTAAATATTCGGTCTACCGGAAAGTTCAGTCCGATTCTGTGGCAACAGTTTTCGACTAGTTAGCATATGTTTATTTGTCAATTGTTCGACTCTACTTTTATCGCTTAATGTATACATGCTGACGTAGCAGATTAATTAAAACAAAATTGATTTATGTTAGTGTGAAGCGATAGTGTATCCATGACTACTGATATAGTTAATTTACTGGACTGTATTTTATACGGATTTCAACAAGGAAAAGATGCTACAGAGGCATGCAGAAATGTATCGAAGGTGTTTGGTGAAGGTAGCGTTTCTGATAGGACATCCAGAAAATAACTCGAAAGATTTTTTGAAACAGATGATTTCGAACTTTCTGATAAGCCACGTTCTGGGCGACCATCTTTGAGCGACGACAATGTTGTTAAGACCATGTTGGTGCACGATTCTTTTCTGACAACTTCGGAGATAGCAGAAAGACTTAATTCAGCTCAGTAAACCATTTCGGGCCATATTCGGAAGAAACGATTGGTGTGGAAATATTCAAGATGGGGGAAACAGGAATTAAGTCAGAAGAATTTTGATGATCGTGTCATCATATGCACATCTCTGCTTGCTCAGAACAAAATCGAGACCTTCTTGAACCGGATGATAGCTGGGGATGATGATGATAACTGGGGATGATTAAGTGGATTACCTAACGAAAACCTCGTAAGGGCATATTGTGAAGAAGGAAAACCTAGCTCTTTCACCTCTAAAACCAAATTCGACTCTGAATAAGAGAATGTTGTGTATCTGGTGCGACATTCGAGGACCAATACTTTATGAGCTTTTACAATCGAACGAAAAGAGCAATTTGGAGAAGTAATGACAGCCAATGTATAATTTAAAGCGAGCAGTCCAAGAAAAGAGGCCTGCGACGTTCAATGAGAAGGGCATTATACTACATCGTGATATGCTGCTTTGGAGACTCGTAAAATATCACAGAACTAGCCTGGGAAATTCTGTTGCATCCACCATATTCCCCGGACTTAGCATCCTCCGACTATCCTTCTTTTTGACCTTACAAAATCTTTTGAAAGGCAAAAAATTCAAAAATTAAGAAGATATCAAACAAGCACTGGTTCAAATTTTCGTATCAAAAGATACAACATTTTACAAACATGGAATGTACAAACTGCCCTCACGCTGGCAAGAAGTCACTAATAATAATGATAATTATATTATTTAATTACGGTTTATTGACGGTAAGAAAAATTTTTTTTTTACTCCAAAAACGAACAGAAGTTTCGGTATACCGTATATTAATATACATTATAGAATAATTTTCATAAATGTAAAGCAATTAAACAAAATCTCATATACTAAACAAGCGTAAAATAACAAACATTACTACTTTTTTCTACAAAATAAAAAGGAAGTATTGTAATCGGGAACACTTTTGGATATATTTCAGCGAAAATATCCATTTAACCGCTATTGAACGCAATTTAACGACGTTTTTGCGTACCATCTGTTCGTAAGGACAGAATAAAGGGCTCTTTCCCCCCAAACAAATTATAAAACTGGTTTAAAATGGATTCTGGACATAATATTTTATGACTTCTGTCGGTACGTACGTATGTATATACGTCTGTACGTTATGTATCTCGCATAACTCAAAAACAAATAGCCTCAGAATATTGAAATTTTGTATATAGGATTGCTATAACATGTAGATGTGCACCTCCTATTTTAGTTGCAATCAGCCGCCACAAAATTACAAGTATATAGATTTTTATATGTATATATGTTACGATGAAACACCGAAATCTGGAGAATGTCGACTTTCACCAGTGAATGTCAACATTCACATAGTCGCTTGGTGTATGTCCGAAATATTTCCCAAATACTCTTATTTCTGACTTACACCAGTGAATGTCGACATTCACCATGTGAATGTTGAATAAATGAGATTAATTCAGTCGCGAAAAAACACACAATACATTCAAAATGAGTAAGGAAAATAATAGAAGTTAAAAAACTTACTTAATTATACAGTACGTAGTAAATAAGAAAATATAATAGTAATAAAAAACTTACTAAATTATGTGATTCAAATCTGATTAATTGCAACAACTTAAACTATTATGAGACTTTGTATTGCACAAGAGGCCCTTGCTTTTACAACTGCATTTATGGGAAACAGCCAGTCGCCTCTCTTTTCGACCTACACCAGAGCATACCTGTGATTATCGACATACACCGGTGAGGGTCCGAATGTACAAGAATGCAATGTTATATTCGATCTTTCACCGACGTATTTGGTGAATACTGACATTCTCCGGCGAAAGTCGACATTCTCCAATTTCGGTCTTTCACAATAACATATATACATCCACTCTGGTACTCGGCTCAGTGATCTCAGTTTCTTTATTCTTGTAGATTTGTAAATTGTGCTTTCATGCTTTAAAAATTATTGAATTACATTGCTCTAATCTTCCGGTTAAGGTTTCTATACTTTATTAAATCTGCATGCAATATTTGTAGACTTATCAACAATTTAAAAAATGATTAAATGCGGCTAATTTGTTGCCAATATAGAGAAACTAAGTTTTACAATAACAAAGATAACGCTTTCTTTTATTATTGCGAATTAATTCATTTTTAATTCATTCTAGAATTGATTCGAGGAAATAAGTGTTTGAGATTTACTTCGTAATTTTAATTTAGATATTTAGAGTTTTCATGTATTTTTGCCTTGTCGTGAAGTGGGAACTGATTAATTGAATGAGAAATACTGAATAGTCTGTGAAAAACTGTTTCTTTTTCTTTTGTTTAATTTTTATAATAGCATTTGAATGATTAGATTTATCATAGTACTTGAATAGAACATGCGGCAACAATTAGATAATTCTTCAGATGACATAAACAATTTTTGTGCATTCTGAGTTATAAAATGAATGAGATGTAAAGCTGTTAAGTAAACCTAGCGCCAGATGTTCGCTGTGGTAAACAAATATAGTGAATTTATTGAATAGTGAGGAGTGCATTTATTCTATTGTGGTTTAGGTGAAGTAGATTTAATTCAATCCAATAAGTTTAGATGAAATGCAAGAAAAAATGCATATTATTTACTATTGCGTGCAAAGAAGTCATGTTGTGTACACATCAGATTTCTGTAATACAGCAAATACACATGATAAGGCATAAAGCGTCTATCTAAATTGTACGAAATACACAAGTATAAATTAAGCTGCTATTTACTGAAACTAAAAATAATTTACTATCCCCCACAACAAAGTAGCAAACACTTCTGAATTTCCGCCAACATCCTAAGGGCTTATATTAGAAGTCACACCATGTTAATATCTGAAGAATTTTAGCTTAAGCTTAAAACCCTTTCAAGAAAAGAATCTTGGGATTGCGAGTACTTCACGAGACCAATTAGACTGTTTAATGGAACCATTACAACTCTGAAATCCCAGTAATAGGTGCTAGAAAAGAATAACACAGAGCGTTGGTTTAAGAATTCTTTCAACTTGATTGATTGCGAGCCATGGTAATGGATTTTAGGACAATCTTCGACAGCTATTAAGTATGCGTTTTGAGTCCGTTATATGTGGCTGGTTGTAATGAAGAAGGCGGAGTAAGCTGCATCGTTGCTTTTTCTTCTGTTCTTTTTTCTGTATTTCATAGCAACACTTTTTCGTTATTTTTATGTGCAGTTCGATGGTACTAATGTCGTGTGAAAGTCCGATATTGTTGGGACAAAATTTGGGGCGGGTGGCAATTTAATCTTTCTTTCCTTCTACATTTAGGATTTTTCTTTACAGATAATGCATGTGGAATTTATACTTAACTAATGCGGAGGAATCTCATTAGAACTAGAGATGAAAAAAATGATAGCCGGAATCATTATGGGAAAAAAAGCGTCTTTAAACGCAGCTGCTGGACTTCAGGCGACGCATCCAAATTGCAATTTAATGCGTTGCGCCTAAGTTTTTTCAGTCTTTTTCATTCCTTTTATCTCCAGGGTAACTCACACTATTCTTCAAAAATTAAAAAATATCTCCCTTTTCACGATGAAATTAAAACACAGATTCAAGGTATTTTTTTCCGTCTCGAGGCTGTTTTCTAATTAAAAAAGTACGTTTTCGGAAATTTTAATTATTAATTAATTAATTACATCATCAGATTAGATAAAAGTACGTGAAGTGCTTTAAGTTTATCAGGATCTAAACTTATTGGCATTCTCTCCGCATTACCGTGGTATGACATTATACGATGATTTTATTTTTAAGGTATGTTAATTCGCATAAAAGCAATCAAAAGCAACATATCGCATAAAAGCAATTTCGCAGTTAAAAGCAACAAAATATAGCCGTTTCAGTAGTAATACGTAGCCCATGAAGAAAGATAATCTCTGCTTTTCTCATAATTATGTATAAATTCAAAAGAAATATGTCATTAAAAAATCAAAAAAATAACATAGATCCTTCAATACCAATCTGCCAGTTTGCATATAAAAATAGTTGAGCCATTTTCTAGGAAATGTTCGGAGTTTTTCCCTACTTTCAATACTTTTTAGAAAATCTTGCAAGTTTCATTTTTATTAAATTTAAAATTATTGGGGAATGTTATCAACTGTTTTACTCTTTTAGAATGTCGATTAAAAATTTTTATTAACGAAGAGGAGCGTTAGCTCAGAAGGGTTATTAATTTAGTTTTGGCATTTTGCGCTGGTTCAGTATAAAAGTCTGAATCACATTTCAAATTGCTGCCGCCAAATATTAAAGAACTGTGTTTTATTTAAAGAATTTAAATAATAAAGCATCTACATGAAGGTTTGTATTTTTCTCGTATTGTGGAGAACCAATGGTACGTAAAGAAATCAAATTTTGAATAACGTAGTCTTCCACTCTATATAGGCATCTGAAAGCTCAGAGTTGGAATTTGGAATTTCTTTTATTATCCTATTCATATTTTGTAAAACTTCAACGAATTTTTGATTAAGAAACTCACGATATCAACGCCTTCCATTAACATCGCGTCCATCTTCAAACACGGATATTTTATGCGCGAGGTGTTTTTAGTCCAAAGGGATTTAGTCCCGAAGGACTATTACTTTCGTTTTGCGATTTTGCGTTGATTCACTCTGAATGCCCGATTCACTTTTCAAATTGTTGCCACTAAATGTTTTCGCTCTGCATTAAAGTTTAAAAAATGAAAAATCTGCATAAATGTATGCATGTTGTTATTATTATTTTTTTTGACGTAGCTTTCTCTTCAAAAATCGTCTGCTTGCGTTGCACGGGAAAATAAAAAGGAATTTTAATTACAGTTCTAAATAAATAGCCAAATAAATGTGAAATTCGTAACAATATTCTCTAAAACTTTAACGAATTTTTCATTAACAAACTCAAAGATTTCAAAGCCAGCAATACCAACGTTGTACAGAAAAACATTTTTATCTCCAGCGCGTGAGAGCGTGTACCGAAATTTCTAAAGATATGCTCAATTTAAAATTATTTTGCTATATTGCTGTTGAACTGAATTTTATGGTTTAAGTGCGAAGAACATGGTATTTAACAAATAAAGGTAACACACAGAATGTTAAATAAACGTCCCTTTGGACGTAATTTAAAATCTGAAACATTTCAGATTTTTTTTTTTTGACATTGCTGTTGAATTTAATTTTATGGTTTAAATATGAAGAACATCATATTTAATGTATAAATTTTCAATTTTATTTATTTACCTTGATTAAAAATAGTTTTGAATGTACTTTTAATCAAAATGGCAAAATTTGTTACGTAAAAAATTTGTAAGTTAACGGTTAAATGGACCATTTTATTTTTACCATATAAAAGACGTGACTTAATCTACAATTTTACAGTTTTACAAATTTTATCATTTATAATTTTTCTGTAATTATTGCTGTTAAGTTTACGAGAACTGTAATCACACTGGGGTAATCTCATGGTTCTTTGAGACAGGGCATACATAGTTTTGTACACAGTTTTGGGTTTTATTATTTTAATGTTTACTCTCAAATAGACAAGAAGAACTAAACGTGTTTTCAGTACTCCTTAACTGTTCGGATTTTAATGTTTTAAATTATCACTCCCCGACGAGTAAATTTGAAATATAAAAATTAAAACATAAATCATTAATGTGTATTTTTTGTAATTTAAAAATCTTAAAAATGTTGAGTATATTTTTTAAAATATTTTTTAATAGTTTTTTCTAAAACTTAATAGTATCACTGAAATAGTATCTGAAATTTCTATCTAAATATTTCTTAAAATATTTCATAAATAATTTGAAATATTTGCTTGTTATATTTGCTTGAAATATTTGATTGCTTTGAAGTTTGTTATCTTCTAATAAAATTTATATATATATATATATATATATATGTGTGTGTGTGTGTGTGTAATAACAATGAAATATTTATGAATATCTCTTTTTTTTAAACTTACTTGATTCCTTCTGTCACATTTCAAAATTAAGGTTCCTTCCAAATAAAATTCGCCCACTTTTTATGATTTATCTTTAAAATTTATATTTTTAAATAATTTCTTTAAATTTCGAAAAACTTTTTGAATTATAATCTTCAAAATGTTTTTCATCATCTTAATGTAGATGTACTCCTAAGCAAACCTGAAAAAAATTAGAGTTTTTTATTCAAATTTTTCTGAGATGTTCGTGAATTTATATTTGCGCGCTTTGAAATTTAGCATACTTCTTATAAGCGATAATAACACAAATGTGGTTTACGCAGTTTGTTAAAATTATTTGAAAGTATGAAAGATAGCTTTTTCTGTTCGTCTGCAATGAAAAAAAAAGAAAATAGGCTGATATAAATTAAGAAATTCGTTAAGTAAATTATTCTTTACGAAAACTGAAAAAATACGCCAAGATAAATTATTGAATTTCTCCGTAAATTTCGCAGCAAATTTTTACAAAATTTAATATTTAGGCATAATTTGAGTCGCGGAATCGAAATATGGAAAACCCTTGGCATGGCATTGCAGAAAAAGTTCGATTTTGTGTCAAAATACCGATGTTAGAATGATGCTATATAAAAATCTAATATATATCCTAAGTCACGCTTTCGAGACATAAAAAACGCAATTTGAATTTCGTCAATCGGCCCAATAGAATGGGAGATGTAGAATATTCCCCCACTTTTTTTTTTGAGCAGAATACCTGTACTCGTGAAAGCATTTCTAAATTTCTTTCACGCATCTTTATCACCCCTTATATTTTTGCCCATGAGTTTCGAAGCACCCTGTATATATGCTACATAGAAATATATATTTTCCCTTTCTAATTCGTGCTGCTTTCTACAGCAAACATTTTATTGTCTTTAATTCCTAAAATGATTTTTTCATCTGTTAATCTGAGATTAGAATTTCCTTTCGGTTGGTTATTCTATACTTCATAATGACAGTATTATATACTTGATTCTAATACTGGAATAGTGTTATATATTTTCATACTATAATATAGTATGTTTAGTAATAGTTAAAACTTTAAACAACCAACTATTTTGCGTTGCCGTTATTCTAATGTTCCTCCATTTCTCATGCTCCACTTATATCTCAAAATGTGTAGACACGTTATTTAAAGGTACGACGCAATAGTAGAAGAAGTGTGCTTAAATCCTTCTAGTTAAGGCTTATGATGGTTAGCTTCGAGCAGATTCATTTTTCAACGTTTGAAGCCTTATGTTGCTGCGAGTAGCATTATGACATGGAGGAGAAATATTCTTAGAAAAGTGATATAAATTACTTTTTATACTTCTGAGGAGCGAAATTAAAAGTTAGATAGGTATTTAAATTCCGAGTTACGTCAGCTTAGTTAAGTAATACAGTACATAGTTTTTAAAGGTCAGCTTCAATATATATTGATCATTTAATTCTTTTAAGCATAGAAGTCATTCTACGCGAATATTACCGTCCTACTTATTAATCACATAAGGATTTAAAATTAAAGTTTTAGATATTTATATTGATGAATGGGGTCTAGTTATCTGCCATAGTTCTCAGTAGAAACTGCATATTTAACATGAGTTCACTTTCATTAGCTTATACCGTTTTCGTATTAAAACGGCTAGTTAGAAAATTGAATACTAAATGGATACCGAAAAATGTTCTTCACTCCCTATAATGTTGTCTATGTATCCGGTCTATTTTAGGTACTCTTGTGCGAACTTTAAAAACACGTTTTTTAGTAACAATGAATTGAAATTGCTAACAGAAAATTATGAGGAGTATTAATTATGAGTTTTGTATTCCAGTATAATTGAATTGTTCAATTATAACAGAATGTTAACAGTTCAGTTATAACAGAATCGTTCAATTATAACAGCAGCTGTATAATAATAGAGCTGTTGTGATTGGATCTAACATTAATGCTGCAAGTATGCACAGAATATCAAATTAATCTACATAAATTATTGACGAGAAAAAAGTATGATAATTTGACGCATATTTCACTTTTTCCCTTCATCATTAAAAATGAAATGTTTGTACGTACTGGAAAATAAAACAACGCGTTTAAAATAATAGAAAAATTAGAAACGTAGGGGAGGAATATTAGTCTTGAAATAGATTGAGGGTCCATTCAACTTTATTTTGTGGTCTTTTGCCCATGTACTAATAACGATATGTTCTTCTTGTCGAAGGCTGAATCAGTTCCTGCATCATAATTAAGGTCTGCTTCTTATCTCCAAAGAATGAGACATCCTAATACACGATGTTGCTTTGTTTTATCATAAAAATGCAGGTACTAGTTGAAACAATTCCGTCACCTGTGCATCCATGCAAGAATAATATGTAAACCCCGGCTTTGCTAACTGCAAAGTATCCGCCCTAAAAGGAAATCCGAGGAAGAACGCCCAAGGAGTGGTCCCGCTGTCTCTAAACCCTCTTCCCATATCACTAGTGATCACTATCACCTACCGAGTGATTTTCAGTTGGCCGTGTATTTTGAGTGCCTTCTTACCGTACAGACACTATATGCTTACAAAAGCAACCATGCTTTCTCCAGACTTCTTAATTGGAGACTCTTCGATAAAGCATTCAGCATCACTAAGCACCATGCAGGCGACAACACATAATGGAATAAAACGTTTTGAGATAGAAGCTCAACATTTCACTATTCACAAAGTAGAAAGCATTTTACAAACTTCAAAAGTAACTAAATGCGGCATGCTACAAAAATTCTCAAGTTCCATAAAATTCAGTGGTCAATGTAATTCGATTATTAAAAAAGGTTATGCATGAAAAAAGAGAAAGAAAAAGTATTTAAGATTAAATAGAAAATCTAAATGGAACGTTTAAAAAAAAGATCTGGGAAGAAAAGCATTTTTTTAAATAAATGTGCGTGTGCATAAAAGAAAATAAAGTAGTTTAAATGATTGATATTAGTTGATAAAATTAAAGTTGTTTAAGTTAAAATAAAATTTCAAGTAAACAGAAATGGTTAAAAATTGATTTTAAATTGAGCTTAAACAAACAAACAGAGGAACCAATTTAAATAAAAAATTAATATAAATACACAAATTATATGCAATCCTTATTTTTTAACTAACTAAACTTTATTTTTTACCTGACCCTAGTGCAGATAAAGTAACGGATGTACTTATTCCAACAACTCCTAATAATGCTAGTATCTGAGTACAACGCCCGAAACTCCGAAACTTTATACTCCGTGCATTAAAAGAAGGGGAAGATCCTGTAGAATGGAGTGGTTAGGTTAGGTTAGGTTAGGTTATTCAATTATGGCAAAGCACACGAGGGCTATCTGCCTAAAGGGAGGAACGCCTTCGTGGAGGACTTTCTAAGGGAAACTGGCTCGTATACACGTTACACATGGGGAAAACCACGAAAACGTCCATGCAGCCAGCCCGTTTCCGGGATTCGAACCTCGGACCGAACTACCAGTGTTCAGCGTCTTTACCGCTCGGCCGCTGGTGGGCAGGATGGAGTGCATGGTGTCTTTCTGGAAGAGGAGAGGAGGAGTTTGGGAGCTGGTGGTTCGGAATCAGTTTTATACGAAGGACATTACTGAAAAATTATTTTCATCGACTGGCAAAAGAGACTATTGCTACGGATACGTGGTGAAGACTACTGTGGGTTACCATGTCGACGTAATAGTGTGAGTTGTTATTTTGAACTATTTTTGAAACTGTTTTAAAGGTTAAAATTTCTTTGAAAAATATCACGTTTGTGGCAGGTCTGCTGGCCGTGAGAGCGTCATGTGTAGAAAACTCTAAAATATATTTTAAAAAGAAACTTATAATTTCCTACGCGCACTTAATTTTAACTTATGTCTTATACCTTGTCCAAACTTTTTCAATTAATTTCTTTATTTTACAACTATTAATAATTATTCGTTAGCTATAAACTGAATCTGTCCTGTCTATATTTTATTCACTATAGCTGCAAAATTTTTCATTCTGTAATAGTCTAAGTATTACTCGTTTTAATATTTCATTCCATTTTAAACACTCAAATAAGTTTTTATTTTAATATTTTGAAAAGACATATTGCGTGTTCGGATAGTTTTTTTATAATTTTGAATATCATTTATATTCAAATGCATGTTCTAAAGCTTTTAAACAAATGCCAATCTTTAATTTCAAGCCTCGATTACTTTCAAAGTTGCTTGATATAATATTTTGAATTTTTAGAATGGAGTCTCAACTTTCATCCGTCATTTCAGAATCATACTGAACCTCTCATTCACTCATACACAGCTTTACTACTTATAACATGTAATACCTCTAAATTTAGTATTTTTGTTCACTGTCACCACTCAAACTGTACTGTGTTGATAAAAACTCAAAATTCTGAACAGCAGCTTTGCAGTTATTTGTACATTTAAGTGCCTGAACATATTATTATTATTATTTTCTTATGAGTGTTTTCTGTGCTAATGCCAGACACTATATCTACCTCCATGGAAAAGAAACTAGAGATTATTTTACGATAGATGTACAAACAAATTCCTAAGATCAACATTTTCAGAGAGTACTGGCACAAGGTACAGACTTCCTCTCTTGCAAAGAAAAATTTCGAAATATTTTTTTCAAAATTTTCTAATTTTACATTCTGTTAAGTATTACGCTGCATTAAAACTGTAATTACAAAATACAATTTTGTATGTTTCATTCAAGAAATCTTTTGATTCTAAATATTTTGACAATCATTATTTAAAATCCTTTTAGACCTATGAAGATAAACAACTCAGAGAACCTAAATTGCTGTAGAACGAATACCGCCTCAATAAAGCTATGTAAAGTAACGACTGGGACTTAAATAAACATAATGAAGAAGATAAACGCCAGATACACATTATTTAAAATAACCTGCCTTAATAATATTTAATGATTACACATTAACCTCCATGCTTTAAGTAATTCAAGCTTCCCAGCATGCATTACTTAAACACATTTAAATTCATAAATTACTGAAGACCATATTTTTAAAGCTTCGAATTTTATGTGGTAAGTAATCTTCGTCGAGTCATCCGTAACCAATAATCCCTTGCGATTTGTGAAATAAACATAAATACCTGAGGCAATTTCGAGAAGATTCTTGATTTGCGAGCTTCGACGAAATAATGCGGTACAAACTCGTTACAACTTTCAGTGATTGACTTCTAATTCCAGTTTTGGAAGGTTCATTTCAAGATCCTTAATTGCATAAATTTCATTTTCCTACGCTCCAGGAATCTTTTCTTATAAATCCAATTTGGAAATCTCGTACGATGTTTGCATCGATTTACGCAAGTTTCCTGGGGACTTTGTCCAATCCAAAGAGAAATAACGTAGTCCAATGCTCAAACCTTCCACTTTTATTTCCAATAAATTTCCTCTGAATGACTTTTCTGCCCCAAGGAAAGGGAAAAAGTGCATATCATGCAAAAATAAAACATAAGAATAAAACTCCGACTTTATTTTAGCTATGTTCGTTTTACTTAATTGCAGTCGCTTAAAATATGCCACTTCAATATTTTATTTGTTTGAAATTTCATTCTATTAATCTTCATTTCATAATAAATCTTCAGTTTCACATGTTAACCGAACTATGTGACATAAATTTCTCTGAATACGAATTCTGAAAGCGTGCCAATTAATAATTCTCTGCAGCTGATTGATTTATTTACACCTGAATGTACGTTTCGCGTAGTAGTCACTAGTAATCGATTGGATTAAAGCACAGCTCGCACAGTGTAATTTCAATCTGAATTAGATTCTTGGTGAGTTTTCGATACTTCATTTCTCAAATTTGAATCTATAATGTCAAATTGATACATCGTTTTCACTGGGATGGTGGAAAAACAATCAAAGTGAAAAATGATAAGATTTTCAAAGAAGAGCTACTCAATAAATGCAGAAAAGAAAGATTTCCGGTGACCTCCTGGCTCACCAACGGCCGAGCGGTAAAATCGCTGTACACTGGTGGTTCCGCCCTGGGATCGATTCCAGGGTAACAGGTTCCAGAATCATGCATATATGCATGATTATGCTGGCTGCATGTGCATTTTCGTGGTTTGCCGCATGTGTTAAGTGTTTACGAGGCAGTTTCCCTTAGAATGTCCTCCACTAAAGCATCCTTTCCCTAATTGTACTTTGCCAAAATCAACTAACCCAAGCCAGTGCAAAAACCGGGTACCTCCTTTGAGCATCTGCTCAATTTTCTCTTGCAGACTCACAGATAAAATGTATATCTAAGCGTTCTTGCGTTTATTAGCACTTCACACTGCTCAAATTTCTCACGACAAATGATGATTTACGCCAAAAGAACGCTTTTATCTACTGCTCAGCAGTGTCCTTTACCATTTCGTCTCGTTGTTTCTACATCCTTTTTCCATCCATAAATCAGTTTGTTTCGGAGCCTTCTATATGACTTTATTTGTATTTTTGCGAATTTTTTTTATTCTTCTTGCATATCACCATTAAGTATTATTAGTATATATTTGCAAAATCAGACTGCTTGTTTTAAATTAAAAGTTTCTTAATTGTTTAAAGTTTGAAACTCGCTTGTACTCTTTTACTGTCACTGTCATTTACCTTAAAATCTGAGTTAAACATTGACTACGAATTTCTCTTAAAAAGGTCACTACACTACAATGGTCATGAGATGATAGGCGTTAGGTTGTAAGGTTTTAGTTAAACTAACAAAGTTTTATTTTAATTTATACTTTTCTATATGTTCTCATTTCAACTTCCCGTTAGAAGAAGCGCGCGTTTTAGCTTTATGCTAATTTGAAGTGGAGCCAAGTTATATTTAAACGAGAGGTAGGAACCTGTCAGTGTGAATGAGGTTTTAGTCTCAGCCCACGGTCACTTTATTCGACGTTCGCCTGACTAGCTAGTATTTAAATTCTAAGCTATAGCGCTTTTACGTGATTGCTTATTGAAGTAATTCCAAGTGCGTCAGTATTAGTTAATTCTTGCTACGCACCATTTAGTTTAAAGGCCAACCTCGCGTTATAGCTCTGTGAGTAACGACCATTTAATTTTTATTTAGTTTTAGTTTAAATTTATTTGATTGTTCAATTTTAGACCCAAGTGCGGTCTCTACTTTCTGTATCCCTCCCGAGTTGGGAAGTGGTTGTACAAAATTGTGATTTAATAAAAGAGGATTTTAAATCCCTTTCAAGTGCAGTTATTCTCCAACTTAATCACAGTATTCTACCACAGAACATAGCTGCATTCAACTCCCTGTTCAAGATCAGGACTTTAAGCTGTCACGAAGATGTTTGCCAAGAATATGCACCGAACACTCAGTTCTGACAAGGTTAGCTAACAATATGGTGAAATTTTGCTATTTTTGAACGGAATGTCTTACTTGTGAACTACGAGACAAAAGTGTCAGATCGATTCATGGACGTTTCTGGAATGTGAGAGATATTTATTTTAGTTGACTTTTGTGAAATTGATCATCATGAGTTTCGAATTTTTCTTGGGAAAAGGAAGAAAACTTGTTGTGTAGTTTGACTGGATTGCGTATTAGAGTAACAGACTAACTAAGAAAATTTAGGGCTTGCCCACTACAATTTAATATATCAAGTCAAAAAGGAATTTGGCCAAAAAGAAAGAAAACAAAAGTATCAAATGAGGAAGAACAATATGCATTAACGTCATCAAAATGGTAAATTAGATATTTGTAACTTCGAAAATAACAAAATTTGCAATATACCTTATCATTATTAAACCATAATGCATAGCATCTGCATATTCACCTTTAACACACCAGAAAAAATCTTATGGTTAAAAAAGGTTCGAAAACTTAAACAAAACTTTATAAAAACGTTATAAACGATAACTTAAACAAATCTTGTGCGTCAAAACACAGTTAGGAAATATTTCTCATTATAACATATAAATAGCGTAATTTTCTTCTTTAATAATAAACTCCACTAATCTATGTATACCAGAGCGGTATTTAGGAAATTTGAATAGTAGTTTATTATTGTTCGGAGAAACTTACTGAAGAATTTTCTTCTAACTGCCAATGAGATTTGACTTCCCAAATATAATGGTCATTGATTTGCCGCTTCGCTTAGTTTTCCACATTCACTTTAAAGAAACTATTTGTTTATTATTCCAGCTTGTGATAGTGATTAGTGCATCAGAGTGATGTACCGAAAGGCCCGGGTTCGGAACTCGAAAAAGGCATGCATGTAAATAATTTATCCCTTTATAACAGGCAACAGTGGCCCACCAATTAGGTGCCTACGTAATCCCGTGACCACCACTTCAGGCCGTAGATGTGGCTAACGGCTATAGTAATTAGTGTTCGCCATTGGAGGGGGGGGGAGAGAGAATTGTTGACGCTTTCCGTTTCCTGTTATTACTGAGTTAAATAAAAATTTAGCCATAACCGAAATTCCGAAACTTGTCTTAGCAGGTTATACACTTTTTTCCTGATCTATTTAAAAATTTTTCCTAACCAATCTTCTAACAACTTTCTCTGAAAAGAAACTGGCAATTACAATATCGTTCTAAATAGTTGTAGATTTCAAGAAAATGAGAACCAGTTCATTACCACAAGTGCCAGTGTGACCAAGCATCTAGAAAGATTTAGAATTTTTTTACAGCTACAAGATTTTTTTTAGCCCAAAAGGCTCAGGAATGTTATTAATTTCGTTTTGCCATTTTGCGTTGGTTCTTTATATAACGGTGTTTCACTTTTCAAATTGTTGCCATCAAATATTAGAGCTCGGCATTGTATTTAAAGAAATTAAATAATGAAGAATATGCATGAGTTCATCACGTTGTGAAAAACAACGGGCCTAGATATATCAACATCAAATTTTGAATAACGTAGTCCTGCACTCAAATATGGACGTTTGGAAGCGCAAATTTGGAATTTGATTTTATCTATTTCATATTTTGTTAATAAAAAATTCGTTAAAGTTTTACAAACTTACCGATTTTACAACGTTCCATTAATACTAACATTGCGCGCATTTTTAAGAACGGATAATTTATGTGCGAGGTTTCTTCACATTTCTCACTGGTATTATATTGGCAGGGTAGCAACGCAAAGACATTACAATGTCTAATGGTAGTTTGCGTGAAATGACTTTAAATGTCTGTATCACTCTTCAAATCTTGTTTTGAATCCCCCTAGAAGGAAATGTCCCGCTGGGTAATATAAAATCTGAAAGCTTTCAGATTTTTTTTCTCCCCGGTTCGATAGTTCTATGAGAGAAGATCCTTGGAAGTATTATAAATCCAGATTTTACTCTAATTTTATTTTGGAACTTTCAAATTGGATACATAAGAGATTCGTACTCTATACTTAGAACTTCAATTAGATCTTTGAACTTCATTTCACAAGACGCTTTTCTGCACCTTGAAAAAGTATTAAGCGTTTTGATAGAAAAATGTATAGTACGATCATTTATTTTTAAGGCACATTCCTAAAAATTTCGTATATTATAATAAGGTAATCGAACGAGAAATTCTAAGTTCATTAATCTAGCAAGAAAATGTTTAATTAATTAGTACATTTCCGTTATGAAATTAAAATGCATTTTTACAGTTTGTGCCCATAAACATTAACTGTTAAAGAATTAAATTGCTATGCAGTTTAAAGTAGTAGAGTTTAGTACAAAAATCTCGCTTCATCTACTTTGTTTATTTTTTTAATTCTTTCTAGTTTGCTCGAACAAAAGCATTTGTTTCAGTATATGGTATATATATAAAAAAAGCTTTACTTCTGCCTATCCAAGTCATACCACAAATGAATGCTATCTTAAGAGTAAAGTAGAATATTAGTGACTACGACTAAATTTAAATGAATATATGTTTGCATAAATTTCTAAAACTAGTTTGAAATTTACTTGAGCACCATTTCAGAAGAGAGAAAATTTCTAGCAAAAACATGGTTAAGAAATTCACAATACTAGTAATAATTTAGAGGTTGATTAAATTCTACGGTTTGTTAAATTTGCGATAATGCCAACTACAAACACTTTTATTACTTCTCGAAATATGTTTATTTAATTTCAAGAAAATAATTTAAAATTAATTTTAAATTTTATTTTTATTTCTAGATCATTTTGTAGAGACATTAACCAATTATTTTTTGAATGTAGTAGAGATGAAAAATGATCAATGTCCTTGCCAGAACTCAACCACCGGCCTCTTGAATACGCACCGAGCGTGCTGACCACTAAACCACGAAGGCATGCTAAGGCGGCGGGATAAATACTTTATATACTCCCCCTTTTAAAATGCAACTGAGGATTAGGGAACACATTCGCCAAACCCTGTTTGAGGAGAATCATTATCCACTACCTTTTCCAGTTCGGGTGCCACTGTAGAAACATTTGGCATTTTTTAAAAGTAGCAGAGATGAAAAATGAGCAATGCCCGAGACTCGAACCACGGACCTCTCGAATACGCAACGAGCGTGCTCATTACTACGCCACAAAGGCTTGCTAAGAAGGCGGAAGAAATACCTTATAAGTTCATTATTCATAACAGAAAAATACTATTGTTGTCGTCGTCGTATCTCATTTGCTTGACATGTTCAGAACAAAAGAATATTATCGTAAGGAGTATAATTTTACGCCTGTCATTTGCCATGACCCTTGAGCATCAGAGACGTGACAGCCCGTCCTCTGCCCAATCGCGCCGCAATTTTGAAAAGGCGCACCCCAGGAGGACGGATCTGAGTATCTCGCACCCTTCTTGCCTTTTCCTCTTCTACACGAGAATATTCGGGTTTAAATATAAAGTGCTCCATGTTGAAGGTGTTATACATTTACAACATGCATGCTTTCTTCGGGATTTGAACTTGGGCCTTCCGGTAATGTAGCCGGCGTAAGTAGCCACCATCCCGCTAGGCGGCTTAGGAGGATGTTCCATCATATTATGAATTTATTTTACCAATAATTTCAACCTTCGCTTGCCGTGTCGCACTATTCTTTTTAGAAATATTGTTAGCTTATTTCTTAAAATGTAAGAATAAAATGAAAGCTTTGTTACATTTCCTCCAATTCAAAAACAAAATAAATATACAACTCAAGAAAATTACATGAATAAATATTTTATGAATATAACATTGCATTTATATAAATGCTGTACCTTTGTATATATGTACGAAAATGAAGTAAGATGAAGTTAAAATGGTAATAAAATTATGTGTAAAAATATTTTAATATTATCACTTTGTTTCATGAAATGCAAGTAAGCTGTTGGTGATTTAATATTACATCTTAAATTTTTTGCAATTCTGTAGTTAACTTCCTAATTTTTAAATTTTAAAACTATTTTATTTTTAATATTCTAAAACTGTAATAATAAATGTTTTTATAAATAGACAAATGGAAAAGCT
>KK121477.1:74812-93385 GCA_000611955.2 Stegodyphus mimosarum | reverse complement strand
AACAGAACAGGCGCAGAAACGTTGTAGGAATGTTCCAGAAACCAGAGAGGACATAGTACTTCAGTTGCAAGATATGCTTCATCATGAAAACTCCTACGTCCAAAGCTTCAAATCGGCCATGGAAAAGATCAGTCCTGAATTAAAACTCCTTATTTTAGCCGACAAAACCCCACGCGGTGAGCATGAAAGGCGGTTCAACGCTCCGACATCATCAGAAGTGGCTGTAATAATGGTTGGAGAACAGCATGGAGCAAGAGACATAGTTTTAGAAGAAAGGAGTGGCACCATCAGAAGAATTGCCGATACCCACAGGTCTTACGATGCACTACAGTACCCACTTCTCTTTTGGCAGGGGGAAGATGGTTATCATTTTGATTTGCGCCAAACAAATCCAACTACGGGACTGCCATAAACAAAGAAGATTTCTGCAATGGACTTTTACGCGTACAGGATCATGATGCGCTCTTCAACATTCAACATTTTACTGCGAAGCAAACACCTGTTTAGTTAGCAAAGACCTGCATCAGTTTATTGTGGACATGTATGCCAAGATTGAATCCGAAAGGCTGCGATACATTCGATTGAACCAGAAGACGTTGAGAGTGGAACAATATGCCCATTTGAGGGATGCCGTTATGAATGATGGAAATGTTGCTGACATGGGACAGTTAGTTATTTTACCGTCCAGCTTTACAGGGGGGCCCAGGTACATGCACGAAAGGACCCAAGATGCGATGACCTATGTGCGAAACTACGGTAGACCGGACCTTTTCATCACCTTCACCTGCAACCCCAACTGGAAAGAGATACAAGAAGAACTTTTCGATGGACAAAAGCCCCAGGATCGCCATGATTTGTTGGCAAGAGTCTTTCATCTCAAGCAAAAGGCACTCATCAGTCTTATCACAAAGGCGAAGATTTTTGGTGATACTCGATGTTACATGTACACGATAGAGTGGCAGAAGAGAGGACTTCCTCACGCCCACATTCTGGTTTGGCTGAAAGACACCTTGCACGTCCATAGGGTCGATGATTTCATCAGCGCAGAAATCCCGGATCCAGAAGAAGACCCAGACCTCTTTACCACGGTCACGAAACAAATGGTGCATGGCCCCTGCGGACGCATAAATCCCCGCTCTGTTTGTATGAAGGATGGAGTCTGCACGAAGCGATACCCTCGCCAGTTCTTGAAAGAGACGCAGACGGGACAAGACGGATATCCACTGTATCGTCGTAGAAGCCCTGCAGATGGAGGTTTTACAGCAAGCATCAATCTACGAGGATCAGAAGTTTCGGTGGACAATGCCTGGATTGTTCCTTACTGTCCACTACTATCCAAAATTTTTAACGCACATATCAACGTTGAGTACTGCAATTCTGTCAAGTCCATAAAGTATGTATGCAAGTATGTCAATAAAGGATCCGACATGGCTGTATTTGATGTCACCAGTGGAGCCAATGAACTGAATGAAATTCATCAATATGAGATGGGAAGATACATTAGCAGCAATGAAGCAGTGTGGAGAATACTCAACTTTCCAATCCACGAACGTCATCCCACAGTCGTTCATCTAAGCGTCCACCTTGAAAATGGCCAGAGAGTGTACTTCACTGAAGAAAATGCTGCTGAACGGGTCCAGGCACCCCAGGAAACAACGCTCACATCTTTCTTCAAGCTGTGCACCCAAGATAACTTTGCTCGCAATTTACTTTACAACCAAATTCCAAAGTACTACACATGGAACAGCAGGAACAAGAGTTGGAACCGCCGTAAACAAGGACAAATTGTTCCAGAAGAAACAGGAATCAGGTCTACTGATGCCCTTGGCCGTGTCTACACCGTCCATCCCAACAACTCCGAATGCTTCCACCTTCGCCTATTACTACATGAAGTTAGAGGCCCAACATCATTCACGGATTTGAGAACCGTTCAAGGAAGAGTCTGCAACACTTTCAAAGAGGCCTGCCAACTTCAAGGACTTCTGGAGAATGACGAACACTGGAACACGGCGTTAGAAGAAGCAGCTGCATCTCGATCACCCAAGATGATGCGTAATCTGTTTGCTGTAATGCTTCAAACGTGCTCCATGTCGGGCCCTGAACAGTTATGGATGAACCACAGGGAGAACCTGTCTGAAGACATACTGCATCAAGCAAGGATCCAGCAGCAGAATATGGACCTGGACTACAATGACGACATCTTTAACAGAGCCCTAATCTACATTGAGAACAAGATAATATCTCTAGGAGGATTGAACCTGAAAAGCTTTGGACTTCCCCAACCTAACAGAAACAGCGATTCTGCCATTTCCAGTGAAGTAATTAGAGAACGAAGTTATAACATGGATGTGCTCGCAGCTTATATACAGGAGAATGAGCCTAAATTGGTCCAAGATCAAAAAGAAGCCTTTGACAAGATTACTAGAGCAGTTTTTGATAGGCAAGGGGGTATATTCTTTTTGGATGCTCCAGGCGGAACCGGGAAGACGTTTCTTATCAACCTTATTTTGGCAAAGGTGCGGCACAGAAATGAGATTGCCCTGGCTGTCGCTTCATCCGGCATTGCTGCTACACTCTTGACAGGTGGTAGGACTGCTCACTCGGCGTTCAAGTTACCCTTAAATCTGACAAGCACAGAGACTCCAACGTGTAACATCCCAAGGAATTCAGGAAAGGCAAAGGTTCTACAGGATTGCAAGCTCATCGTTTGGGACGAGTGTACCATGCCCCACAAAGCCGCATTCGAAGCATTAGATGTCACCATAAAAGACCTCAGACGGAACAATGACAGAATGGGAGGCGTCGTAATGGTTTTGGCAGGCGATTTTCGACAGACGCTACCAGTTATTCCGCGTGGAACGAGGGCAGATGAAATGCAGGCCTGCATAAAATCTTCTTACACCTGGAATGGCATTCAAACACTTGGATTATCGACTAACATGCGAGTTCATCTCAACGGTGATCCCTCTGCCCAGCAGTTTGCAGATAATCTACTGAAACTAGGAAATGGAGCCCTTACTTCAGAAAATGAAGATGGATATGTAGCGATGCAAGGCATTGGAAGGATTGTGACTACTGAAGAAGAACTGAAAGAGGCTGTGTTTCCGAATGTGATTCACCACTTCACTGATCACGCATGGCTGTGCGAAAGAGCAATTCTTGCCCCAACAAACGAAGCCGTCAGTGTTATCAACAAGCAACTTTTACAGAACTTACCCGGAACTCTTCATATTTACAAATCTATAGACACGACATGCAATATTGACGAGGCTGTCAACTATACGACAGAGTTTCTCAACAAATTAGAGCCACCTGGAGTACCCTCCCACATATTGGACTTGAAGGTTGGAGCACCGATAATTCTCCTCAGGAATCTGGATCCGCCTGCACTTTGCAATGGAACAAGACTTTCTATCAAGAAACTGATGCCAAATATTATAGAAGCCACCATCATGACCGGACATGCTGCAGGCGAAGATGTGTTTATTTCAAGAATTCCTATAATCCCTTCCGATCTCCCGTTTCAGTTTAAGCGTCTACAATTCCCTGTTCGTTTGAGTTTCGCGATGAGCATTAATAAGGCACAAGGACAATCTCTCAAAGTTGTAGGGCTCGACCTCCGTAAGCCGTGTTTCTCCCATGGTCAACTGTACGTGGGTTGTTCAAGAGTTGGTAATGCCGATAATCTACACATCTTAGCTCCGAATGGAAGAACATTAAATATAGTTTATCCCGAGGCTCTCTAACGAAAAGGACAATCTAAAGAAAAATTATTGCCACTCTCCACTCTCCCAAACTAACTCTGACTGTCATGCTTTAAATGATGATGTTATTGTTTAGTGCTCTCTTGAGAGCATGAGCAATAATCCGAATGGTGCTGCTTCCCAGTGCTGCAGTACCAACAGACATTAATCGGTCAGGGGCCCTTGCGACCCCAGCCCGAGCTCCACAAACATACACAAACACTCTCCTCTTCTAATTCATTGTCATCTAAGTTTAACTTACACTTAAATTAAAAATTTAATTGGTTCTCAACTCCAAATTTCCTGTAAGCAGGATGTTTTATTTCATCCATGTTTTCGTTACTTTTTATTTTTTCTGTACTGTACTCTCTATCTTTCCCTTTCAACTCTTTCCTATCTTTGATTTTGAATTTTTTATGTTTTACTTTTCTTTAAACTTCAGACCAATGATTATAACCACATGACTACGGTTTCCTAGCATGTGCTAATATGAGGTCTGTTCTCATTTAAACTAATTTTTTAACAGATGGCTCATGGTTAGGATATATTGTTCCTTTTTATCGACGGGGAATGTTGTGTGTGTGGGGGGGAAGAGAGAGAGACAGTCTACATGTCCTACACTACTATTCCTGCGCTATTCACTTATCTGCATTTTCTAAATGCACGGGCAACGCCGGGCGGGTACAGCTAGTATATATATATATGTCACGGTATATCATATGTATATAGCGACTAGCTATACCCGTGGCTTCGCTCGCATTGATGCCCTTAAAATAAGTTTCAAAGACTATTGAAAAGAAAAGAAAATAATTTAATTTTTTTTTTTATATTGCTTGACTAGTATAATCAGAATAAAATTTTAGTTACTATTACTTATTTTTTAAGTTAAAAATACACTCCGCGTAAAATTTCAGTAAATACTTCCCTTCTTCAATACCTTTAGGCCGCGGATATTTTGTATTTACGTGGAATGTATCGCCACTAGATCTAGTAAAAGTGTTACGTATATTTACTAATGACTGAAAAATGTTTGTGAAAGAACCAAAATCCGGAAATCCGGAAGGATTTTAAATACTAAATTAAATTAAGTAAATAAAAATTAATTAACACTTTAATAAACGCTTACTTAATAAATGTTACACTTTCAAGCCTTAAAATTACTTAACCGATCATCATGAAATTTTCAAGAAATATTTTTGATATATTAGAAAAGGCTATAAAATGTTTGCGTGGTTTAAGCCACGCACCTGCTCGCGCAGACAAACTTTCACATCGTTTAACTTTTCGTTATGAAACTTTCAACATTTAATGTTAATAAAACGACAATCATTTTAACCTCTAAAACCTATCATATAGTTTAAGTTTCAACAGATAAGTTACATTTTATAGCGTATAAACTTTTCTAATGTGTCAAAAATATTTCTTGAAAATTTCATGACGATCGGTTAAGTAATTAAGGCGTGAAAGCGTAACAAACAAACTAACTCACATTCACATTTATACTATTAGTTAGGATATATATATTGCTATTTCATTAAGATGCATAATTACCCTGGTATAAATAAAAACTACGGGGGATCAACCCGGGGGCCTGTGTCCGAAGGTCTTCCACTTCTCTTCCCCTACTACCAATTCACACAAGAGGACTTTCAGCTCACCGTGTATTTAGAGAACCCCCTTCACGCAAAGACACTATACTTTTACAAACACCCGTGCCTTCTCTGGGATTCGATCCCGTGTCCTTCAGTAAGGGTTGACCACTATCCCATTTACAGTTTACATAAATAGCAACTGCTACAACAAGTAACTCATCTTCGTATTGTAAGATTTTAAATCTTTTGAATCCTCTTTCCCCATTTGAAGATTTTTGGACGACCCCTTCCACACAGAAGTCATTGGGCGAGTGAAGAATCTGCCGGGCAGGCTGTTTAATTTTCTGACATGTCGTTAAATATGAAGCCGAGCGGAATGGGCGAAATGAAATTTCTCTCTTCGACCGAGATGATGGTTTCGAAGGAGGAACTGCCGTTTACTTCGCAAAGCGATATCCGAGACCCTTTCCCCACTTCATATTAAGACTTCGTAGTCTTCCTGTTTTGAATGAAATGTTATTGAAATGATGAATTTCAAGAGATAACGCCAAGAATGAGGCAAGGAGCCCCTTGCTTGAGATCAATTTGCTTAAGACATTTCTGAGAAGATGTATTGACAGTGATTGCATTCTCAAGCATAGGTATTAAATGTTTATTTACGGATATGAAAGTGTCACAATTATTAATCCTTGTAAATATACTAGCAATAAGGTTGTCTTCGTTCATAATCGCTGATTATTTTTAACTCTTGACCTTGCTTAAACCACAATAAAAAAGTTTGCGTTAATTGATTAGCGTACAGTGTGGATGCAATATTTGAGTTAAAGCACTTTCTGATGTGTGAAACAAAAATCAAACGCCAACGTGTCTTGCTACGACGGCATTTCAAATTATATTCTGCTTATTATTTAAGGAATACAGGATAGAAAGATCATAATTTTCAGATTATTTTTACTAAAATTCTCACGATTTATGCTCCTTGAAATTAAGAGATAAATGCGAAGAAAGAACGACTATATTGATAAAATTTATTCCATTTTTACTTCCTTGTACGAAGTAAAAAGTAAGTATTGTAATCGCGAAAAATTTCGGGTAACATATTTCAACGAAGATATCCATTTTGACAGCTATAGAATGAAATTTAACAATGTTTTTGCGTGACAACTGTACCTAAGGACATAATAAAAGACTCATATTTCACAAAAAAATTATAAACTGATTTAAAATGAATTCTGAAGAGATTTTTTTTTTCGCGTCTGTGAGTACGTACGTATGTATGTATGTATCTCGCATAACTCAAAAACGAGTAGCCTCAGAACATCACAATTTTGCACACAGGACTGCTATAGCATGTAGATGTACACCTCTCCATTTGATTGCAATCGGCCCATCAAAAGTATATGTATCTATATATGTGCGTGTGTGTGTGTATATATATATATAAAGTATATAAAAGTGTTTAAATACTTTTATATATATTTATATAAAAGTGTATAAATACTTTTATATATATTTATATAAAAGTATATAAATAGATATATACACACTACGTTACTCGGCTCAGTGACCTCAGATTTTTTATTGTTATATGTTGGTAAATCGCACATTTTTTTGCTTTAAAAATGATTGAATTATGTTGTTCTTATCTTCCGACTACGATTTTTATGACTTTAGTAAATCTGCATGTAATAGTTTTAGAATTATCGACAATTTAAAAATTGTTTACGTACGGCTAAACCTAATTATGTTTACGAAAGCAGCCATCTTTGTTTACATATGAAACTTAGCAGAATAGTGGATTTGTTGCCAATCCAGAGAAACTAAGCTTCGCAAGAACAAAGTTAACCCTTTCTTTTATTATTGCGATTTAAATCATGCTTTGTCCATTCTGGAACTTATTGGAGGAAATAAGTGTTTGAGATTTACTTTGTAATTTTTAAAATAGATATTTTTTTAGGATTTATGTATTTTTGCCTAGTCGCAAAGTGAGAACTGAATTAATTGAATGAGAAATCCTGATTCGTTTGTAAAAAATTTTAACTTTTCTTTGTTTGTTTAATTTTTTTATACATAGTTTTAGATTCATTATAGTATTTGAATAGAACATATGACAACGATTAGATAATTCTTCAGAGAATATACATAATTTTTATGCATTCTGAGTTATAAAATGAATGAGATGCAACTGTATTAAGTGAACCTAGCGCCAGAAAATGGTAAAGAAATACAGTAAATTTTAAAAAGTGCATTTGTTATATTGTTTTTTATACGCTATCGGCGAAGTTTTAATTCGATCCAATAAGTTTAAATGAAATGCAAGGAAACATACGCATAATTTAATATTACGTACAAGGAAGTCGTGTACTATATACGTACACGACAGATTTTTTTAATCAAAATGTAATATTAATTTTCTTATTTGACTTTAAAGTTCAAGCTACAGTACAAATCTTGTACCTCAGATTGCATATGAAATATTTTTCAGATTTTATTAGCAGTGTGCTTTTTCATTAATAAAGATTTATGGTAAAGTTTAATGCATATGATTATCTAGAAAAGAATTTGCATAAATGTTCTAAATGCTGTTGAGAAAAATTCTTCCAAATCGATGGGTAGAAATTTTATAGAATAATTAATTTTCAAATACCTGCATTTTTTAAATATTAGTCTACGTTACTGAATGCAGAAATTATTCATTAGCAGTCAAATTTGAAATAAAATAATAGTTTGTTTAGAAGAAAAAAACATTCTGAAAGGTTTTAGATTTATCGGTCACCAAAAGTTTTTTTTAAGACATTTTACGCTCTAAGTAAGCTAGTATTCTGCTGTTGCACTCATTCCCTCTGAATCCTTTTATTTCTTTTTTTACCCCCAGTTTTCTCAGCTTTATTATCGAGCATCATTTTCTTAGCACTTACTTCATATACAGTTGAGCAACAAAATCATGAAAGTTTTTTAAAGAACAGCATATCTTTAGAATACTCGATTGAGTCTTAGAGTTTGCCATACATATTTTATACTCGCTATATTAGCTTCTTCAAAAACTAGAAGAATAAAATGGTGATTATAAAAGGAAAAGTACATAATTCTTTTAAAGAATCCAACTAGTGTAATTTCGAGTTAGAAAAATGAATATTTCTAATTAAACATATCATAATTCTAATAAATGTTTATTTAAATCAGTCACATTAAAAAACATGCTTATGAACTGTACTCATTGCTTTTAAATCGCTTAGTTTATTATTACTCAGTAAACTTCCGGATTAAATTTAAAAGTACCTTAAACTTTATTGTATGGCAACATGTTAGTTCTGGAAGATAAATATATTGTATTTATCTGCGCCGCAATACAGTTCTTTCATACAGCTGAGTTTGTTAATAAAAATTGAAAGATAAGTCCCTTTCATTTTCCGAATGGCAACACCGTTAAGATATTTAATTTTTCTTTAAATTTATTCTGTTATTAATTAACAAAGTAAGTGATTTAAAATCGATAAACGCTGATGTATTTCAATTATTGTTATTTAAAAGTTGGATTCTTTAAAATTATACTAGCTGGGTTTATTAAAATCATCTATACCTATACATAAAGAAAAGTAATCGTTTGTGTATTTGTGTGTTTGTAGTTGAAACCAAATTTCATTTTTAATTCCCACTTGATGTACTTTTGCACGCTTAATCTTCAAACTAGAGGAAGGTCATTGGTTTATAAAAGATTTCAAAAACCAATCTCATTGGCTACACACTCAGGGCGTTTATATTCGACTGTAAAATTCACGACACAAATCTTGTACACTTCATCCATGCACACTGCGGAAGAAAAAAAAAATGGGACAGTTCTATAATCTCTCGTTCTACTGGGCCGATTGACAAAATTCAAATTGCGTTTCTAATGTCTCGAAAGCATGACTAAGGATATGTAATAGATTTAAATATAGAATTGTTCTAATATAGGTATTTTGATACAAAATCGGACTTTTTCTGAAATGACATACCAATTTTTTTCCATATTTCGATTCTACGACTCAAATTATGTTGAAATATTAAATTTTGTAACTTTCGGGAGACATTTATGGAGAAATTTAAAAATTTATCTTTGCGCAATTTTTTGAGTTTGCGCCGAGGATAATACTACTTTACATACATACTACTTTAGGATGATGTTACAAATTTTATAGGTTATAATAAAAACATTTTTCTGAAAATTTATAAAAAAAGTATTTAAAAATACAAATTTTAAAAATAAATCATAAAAATTGTGAAAATTATATTTGAATTAAGCCTAAATTTCGAATTCTTGAAGAAGAAATCATGTAAGTTTAATAAAAAAGAGATATTAATAAATATATATCAAATTTAACTAACACTAAGGAGCTAAAAGTTTGACAGCTAATATTTTAAAATCTACTCTTGCGATTTTTACAAAGCCTGGCATAATTCGAGTCGTAGAATCGAAATACGAAAAAGAATTGCCATGTCATTTCAGAAAATGTTCTATTTTTTGTCAAAATACCTATATTAGAACAATGTTATATATAAATCTAATAAATATCCTAAGTCATGCTTTCGAGACATGAAAAATGCAAATGCAATTTCTTCAAACGGCCCAGCAAAACGGGCATATGAACTGCCCCCCCCTTTTTTTTTTGGCAGTGTACTTTTACGTCGTTGTTGTCGGTTTCTTTAACCGTTCTTACTAGTATCGTTTAGTGGTACTGTGTTCGTTTACTTTTTAGAACAGTGTATAACTTTTAAAGCAGAATTCAAGTACTCAAAGGCTCAAATATTCACTCAATAGTTGATAGACAGAGAAAATTTCGTGAAAGGTGAAAAAATCAGAAAATGTAGACGGCAAGTTTTCCGTAAGCTCATTTCCACAAAAAGGCATAACCGATGATAAAGCAAGTACTGGTTCTTAATGAAATCGTTACATAGTGCCGTAATTATTATATACCATTCTGCAGTTTTATTCCAACTAGGCAAAGTTTTACCCAATTTATCTTGAACCAAAATAAGAGTAAAGTCACTGCCTCATATTTTGAAAATATTATTCCATCCTCCCCTAATAGAAGTGCTCTGCTTAAAATCAAGACAAGCCTCGATAATTTACCTAGTTTAATAATAAAATCAGAAAATATTCCCGCCATGTGATATTCTGAAAGAAATAATGAAGCGAATAAAAAATGTATGGTAACACACATAAAGGGATATTGCTACTAAATGGCATCGTCATGTCTTAATTAAAAAAAAAATAACGAATGAAAAAAAAAGTATTTTAACACTTAACACTGTGTCAGAAATTCTAAATACAGGCTGTTTTTAAATATTCTGTAATTTGCCATTGAATTTTATTTCGCATAAGGGCGAAGAAAGTGAAGTTTAATAAATAAAATTTAAAAGATAAAAATGTCAATAACTAAAAGAAAAAACAAAGTTGTCTCAGTAAGAAAACTAAAAATTGGTAGGATAAACTGAGAAAAGATTGAAAAATATTTAATGACATCACTTAATAATCTACGGGGAATACTAAAATTGTTCTATTTTTAAAAATTTTGTGATTTTGCTGTTGAATATTGTGTGGCGTAAGTAAGAATAAAATATTAATTAACAATCAAGGTAAAAAAAAGGAAAAGTGTGTAAGTAAAAGTGAGTTTAGGAATGTAATTAGGTAAACTGTGAGCTTGGTGAAAATATAGAAAAAATTAACAAAGCCCTCTGGTTCGGCGCTAACATCTATATCCTTTCAATTTTTTTTTTTTTTTCGTTTAAGAATAGTTCTGTTTGAAATTTAGGTTTTATTTTTTTAGTAGCCGAGATTTATTTCAACTAATTGGAAAAGAGCAATTGCAGATAAAAGGTTGTTTATAAAATTTAAAAAGAAATATAAATGACATGTTTTTCAAAACGATATTTTTAAGAATAATTAGCCCAAAGGAGCAAATTGCGCGGAAGAGATATGAGTTTCATTTGCCATTTTGCATTGGTTTACTATAACGGGTTTTTCACTTTCCAAATTGTTGCCATCAAATATTAGAGCACTGCATTATATTTAAAACAAGCAAATAATGAAGAAATACTTTCATTCAAAATCGCTGAAACAACCTTGTATTTGGCGTACATTTATTAAAACACTCAATTGATTTCGAGGGCAGCTACAGGTCCCTCCTCATGAGGAGAACGAAATTTCTAAAAAGGGAAAGCAACCTCAGTAACGGCTTTTTATACCCTCGGGTAGTGCCATGCACGAGGAAGTAACGCCCTCTATGGGCAAAACTAATAACCAGGAATTATGTTAATAGAATTCTAAAAGCGTTAAAAAGGGCTGGATTGGACTTAAAATCACTCACTAAACATGCTTTCACTTAGGGAATGATTTTAAGTCCAATCCAGTCCTTCCTCACGCTTTTAAAATTCTATTCACATAATTCTTGGTTATTATTTTTGCCGTTAGATGGCGTTGCCTCTTTGCGCATGGCACTAACCTGAGGGTATAAAAAGCCGTTATTGAGGTTGCTTTCCCTTTCTAGAAATTTCGCTCTTCTGATGAGGAGGGACCTGTAGCTGCCCTCGAAATCGATTGAGTGTATTAATAAATATACGCCAAATACAAGTTTCTTTCAGCGATTTTGGTTGTCACATTAACGTGTTTCTCTTCTATTCTAAGTACTTTCATTCCCAGTTTTCCAAGAAAGACAGCTCAGGCTCTATTTAGACGTCTAACTGGACATGACAGTTTGCGTGAATAGATAGAATAGAGTGATAGAATTAGAGTGATGGATTCCCTAAACGGTGTTTTGTGCGATTCCAGTCAGCGTGTGACACTGAAGAGCCCGTGAACTAATGGCTTAAGCGGCAATGTTTGGCATTTTTGTATTCTTCTATTTTCAGGACCAGATTCCTAAGTGTATGTATGTATGCACGTGTGTGTATGTATGTGCGTATATACACATAGACACATATGTATGTACATATATACATGAACACATCTATCCATGCATACATACATACATACATACATTTCTGGACTCGGTCCTGATAACAGCACCGCCATTTGTAACATAAATAAATAGGTACTTACGTACTATGAAGACTACCTAGATATCTCGCCAAAACTGGCGACCGGTAAACTGGCGATCGATACAATTTTGTTGACCCATCTACGCAGACTCAGCACGTGGAAAGGATGTGGGTTTCCGCAAAATGGAGGAACAAGAGACAACGTGGGACAAGCCGGCATCATTTCTCGATACCTATTTGGCTGAATTTATTTTGCGGAAAAAACAGGAAACACCTTTCGATGCTACGTTGAAAGTTATTTCCCGCCACTTTTTTTATCCTTTTTTAACTTTCTAAAAATGCCATATTTCATTCAGGTATTTTAAATCTATTTTTCACATATCAATTATTTATATACGCAAACTTAACTTTGCAAATTTCTCAACTAGTCATATTTACCATTAACTTCAACTTTTTTTAACTCGTCTTAAGTAAGCCAATTTTAATTTTTCTAATTCGTATATAGTTTATATATATGTACTCGCTTATTTATAATGTATATATATATATTCGGGATTTTTAGTTTTCAACTTTTTTGTTCCTTTATAACTAGGACTCTTATTTTTAAAAGAATTTACAAAAATAAACCAAAAATCGCCAATAGAATTTTTTATCGCCAAATGTCGCCAAGCTAGTCGGCATAGTACGTAAGTACCAATAAATATATTTATTCTTTTTATTATATGAACTAATCCAATTTAATTTAGATATAAACCCACTTATAATAATAATAAATAATTTTTAATCCCAATTATTTGAGCAGGGTTATAGGCATTGGATAACAATGCTTGACTAGCATAGATGGCTGTTGAGAAGGACTGAAATATTTGATACTTAAAGTGGGCAGTTACGAGAAATCAGTGCAGGAGGAAATTCAGACAGTTCTCTTTCCTTTAATCCGTATGTACGGAAACTCCTCACCATTGCCGTGAAATTGCCGTGAAATCACTAACAATTAGTCCTAAAATTTCAGTAAAGCATTTCTGTGATATAGCTTGCGATTTTAATGTGCTTTTTGGTAAGCATACTGAGAATTTTAAGCCTATGGTTTCGAGCGCTATTGTATTTAACATATGTGACATATCACAATAGGTTTCGGAACTGATGTTATGGAACTTCTTTTTTAAGGAGAATTTCCAACCAAATCAGGATACATCTTTAAGCATCTACACTGACTGAAAGAACATCGTCCTTTTTGGTTTCGTTTGGTTTATTTAGTTTTTGCACACAAGGGTTATCTGCATAAGGAAATAGAGTGATAACCTTTCTGGAGACTTTCTAAGGAAAACTAGCTCGTATAGACGTTACACGTGAGGAAAACCACAAAAACGCACATGCAGCCAGCCCATTCGCCGGGATTCGAACACCAGACCGAACTACCAGTGTTCAGCTACTTTATCCCTGGGCCGTTGGTGGATTCCAGTCCTTTTTCAACTTTTCCAATAATGCCATATTTCATTCAGGTATCTGAAATTATTTTTCAACATATCAATTATTTATATACGAAAACGTAACTTTGTAAATTTCTGAACTAGTCATATTTTACAGTACTTCAAAAAATATATTTATCTTTCCTTTCTCAAGTACATTTTGATGTTTGTCGTATGCTGCAGCCTGAAATCATTTAAGCAAACATTCCTTTGAACCAGTTACAAAGTTCACCGATTTTTCTTTAAATTGAACCTCTATTACACATTTCCGAATCGAATTCACAGATAAAAGATCATTCTCTTAAATATTCAAACAAATTAGTAAGGAAAAACATGCATCAAAATTAAACAATTAAACAAGCAAATTAAACAAGCAGAAAAACCTTTTCAATATTTCAACCAGCGGCAGTAAATATACTACTCTTTACATCATTAAAGTTTAATGTATTTTAATTAAACTTAATGCTTATTACAACGCGCTGTTTTATGTGAATGTTTTAAAAGTTGAATTTTTTCCATAAAAAAGGTATCTTAACATAAGTACTTGAGAACTTAAAATTTAAATTGCAGATTTTTTATTGAATAATATTCATTACAAAGATACAAGCAGATTTGAAATTTAAGTTTGAAATCTTAAATAAAAAAAAAAAAAAAAAAAAAGAAAAAGCGTGCTTGGTTTTTCATCACTACTTTCTATAAATAAAATTTGTCACCAAACAGAATGATTTAGCGTCAGTAATGAGTAAGTGTAACGTCTTACCACATTCATATGATTCTTCTGAATTTCAAATAAAGCTCTTTTTTATCTGGGAATCAATATTTTACCTCTGTTTATCTTGAAATAATGAAATACTTCTTTTTAGAAACTTAGAATTCGTGATAATTGAAATGGTTCACAGTTACCAATATTCTTTATAAACTGCACGAAAGATTTTACTTGTAATGAAATGGATAGAAGCAGAAAAAACAAATATTAAATCCATTCTTTAATGGAAAATATCTTCAATGATTTTCCATAATATCTACTCAGTTCCTTTATAAGAAATAAAATGTTTGAACTAAAACAAAGCTTAACATAAGCAAAATGCTGTCCACAACACCGATTTACATATTAATATCAGTAATGTTCTATTTATTTTCGGCAAGTTCCTGTTCTTGATATTATTTAAGATAATGCCAGTAAAATTGAAATAATTAATATTTATTTCCTTCCGAAATTAAATTGTTCCAATCGTTCATACAGCGGAACAAATGAATCTCCAAAATAGTTAGGTTCTTTTTAAACAAAATGTAGTCACATAACACTATGTGCTTAACGAGACCAAATTTTGAATTGCAGATGTTTGATTACATAATATACATAGCAAAGATACGAGCGCTTTTTTTTATCACGTCTTTTCTATAAATTGAATTTGGCGCCAAACAGAACGATTTACCCTCAAAAATGAGTTACATGATAGCTATGCTTCACAAGACTAACATTTGAGTTACAGAGTTTTTATTACATATTTCAAGAATACACGCAGATTTTAAGCAATTATGGTTGAAATTTTAAATATCAAGTAAAAACCAAATTACATGCTTTATCATCGTATTTCTATAAACAAAATTTGTCGCCAAATAGAACGATTTAGCGTCAACAGTGGATTACATAATAGCTATGCTTCGTAAGACCAAAATTTTAATTACAGATTTTTGATTACATATTTCACATTGCGAAGATACAAGCAGATTTTACTCATTGATGTTAAGGTGAAAATGCGCTTTAGCCCACTGCTTGGCGATGTTTTGAAAGTCGCCAATTCGGCGCGTTTCTGCAAAACGTCTTTGCAATTGCAACCTTCCCGACACGCTCCGCGAAAATCTATTGTAAACAATACATAGAATTCTGAAGCATAAATTAGTATGGAAACTGTTGCCACAAAAAAATAATAAAATAATATGCAAAACGAACATTATGGTCATTAAAATATTTGTCAGTTAGGTTTAAATTAATTATTTACATTTTATGTTGTAATACTTACACATTTTATGCCATTACATAACCTTCCCGACACGCTCCGCGAAAACGTAACCAAAATGGCATCGAAGAAAGAAGGAATTTTTTTAAAAGGGCATTAAAATTACAAACGATACCATGTACACACCGTTCCGTTTTAACTTTAAAAAAATCTGCGAATTGCACAATGTAGGCAACGTATACAAATGAACAAAATAAGCTAAAATAACGAAAATAAATTACAAGAAAATGCCATGTGCACAGCATTCCTTTTAAACTTAAAAAAAAAACTTCAGCGCATTGAACAATGTAGTCAACGTACACAAATGAACAAAATAAGCTAAAATAACGAAAATAAATTACAAGAAAATACCATGTGCACAGCGTTCTTTTTAAACTTAAAAAAAATTCAGCGAATTGCACAATATAGTCAACGTACACAAATGAACAAAGTAACAAAATAAGCTAAAATAACGAAAATAAATTACAAGAAAATGCCATGTGCACAGCGTTCCTTTTAAACTTAAAAAAAAACTTCAGCGAATTGCACAATGTAGTCAACGTACAAACAGTCAGCCATGTTGGCGGATATACGGAATTACGAATGTTGGCGCCTTTATTGCTCATTCAAAAACAACCGCCGCCAAGCAGTGGGCTAAAGAGCATTCCAACCTTTGTCACTAAACAGGAAGATTTACCATCAGAAATGGATAAGTGTAATGCCAGAACACAATCGTACTATTTCTGCTTTTGTTTTGTGCAATCCTCATTGATTCTGCATAAACCACTGTTCAAATATTCGTCCTGCTTCGTTTTTGACTTTATTTCGGATTCTTGGATGCCTTAAGAAGCTAAGAAACGTGAACTGCAGAATTTAAATATTTGCATCCTGATCACCGAAACATAATTTTGTATATCCTGATGTAATTAAGTATTAATGAAACCACGTTGACTAAATTTGGGGATATTTTACAGATGAAAATGTTTTAGTTACTTATCGGGTGCAAGCTGACAGTTTTCGGGACTTTCCTAAACTATCAATATTTATCTTAAATCGATAAGCATTATCAACATATGAAAAGAAACCACGGTACTTACGGAAAATCCCGTCGCCCACAAGAGACGGCGCCAATCGCGCCAAACCACTGTAGGCGCAAACTTCCAATTTATAACAGTCTTGTCACTTAACTCTAATTCCTCTTTACCCCATTCAATAGTCGTCAATTCTCTGCACCAACTATAAATGAATCGGTGTGCAGTCAAATATGAAATAGTTGAACCCTCGAACCACATTCCGTTTCGAATTGACACTCACTTTGCACAAGCCCTAACGTTGCAAAGACATTGCTTCTCAGTTTTTACATAAAATTAATGGCCATGAACACATTTTTTAGGCCGGTAAGATTCCATAACTTTGGAAATATTCAACAGCATATTGTTCTGTAGTAGGCATGCCCCAAATTTTAATCATTTTTTTTGGAAAATGCTTGATAGAGGAAAAAAGGAGTCTTTAATCAAGAATAATAAATAACTAACTCGTGTGATCGAGGTTACACCAAACGCAGCATGTTTGTAGAAGACGTTTTTCATTTTTGGCGAAAAATCGCGCAGTTTTGCATCATTTCTTTAATAGGCGAAAGTGGTTGACTAGTTTTGACTCAAGTATCGCAAACACATTTTAGCATTTTAAAGTATGAATTTTCATTATTAAATAAGGATTATATGATACATTGGATAAATAAACACTTACATTCTTTTCCAAATCTTCAGGTTATTTTTTTTTGCGCTATCCTTCTGTTCAAGCACTCAAGAGACCTGTTTTTACTCATAAACACATCAGAGAATTGCAGAAACTCGGCAGTACCTGGTTATCTATAAACGCACCTCCTAGTTGTCCCCTTTATGTATATTTACTGCAAAATTCTGTCTTCCCGCATAAATTTGATGGCAAATTCTTCAGCTCCAAACAAATTCCTCAAGCGCACATTTGAAAAATCCAGTTTAAGGCAAAAATATCCCTACTTCTTTATAAAAATCGTTATAACTTGGAATGCTACAAAAACGAACACATACGATAATGGCGACGTTGATTGAAGAATTGTTCTGAGCATGCCTGAAGAATGTTTATGAGAGTGGTTTCCAGAGATTGGAACTTTCTGAAAATTTGGCGACTTAAGATAGTTACGATAATACGGAAGTACAGATCTTGAACTCAGAGCATTAAAAGACTTCGGGACTCCTCAAAATGGCTCAATAAAAACGCCACGAAATTGCTGGACATTAGTTACATTCTTAACGCTTCAAATTTCTTACTTTGGCCCACCAAGGACCGAGCGATAAAGTCACTGAATATTAGTAGTTTAGTCCTGGGTCTGAATCTCAGCGAACGGGCTGGATGTATTGGCGTTTTCCCAGTTTTTTCGTATGTAACGGGGTGATGATCTACTTTCCTTTAAAAGCCCTCGACGAAACATACCTCTGCTTGGCAGTAGCCCGGTATAGCAGGTATCCAGGTACCTCTGCTTGGGGAATACCATTGTGTAAGACGCCGTAACCCCCCCCCTAGAAAAGGTCTTTTCTTGGAGTAAAGTAAGGATCAAAATAAATTTGATCCATTGAGGTAGAAGCGAATAAGTATTCAGTTGTACTTTATTACTTTTTAGAGTTCGAAACAGTTCATTAATAAAAAAACATATTGTTTGAAAATAATAATTTCGAACTTGTCAAACTCACAGCAAAAAAAAAAAAAAAAA
>KK121477.1:63898-74791 GCA_000611955.2 Stegodyphus mimosarum | reverse complement strand
AAAAAAAAAAAAAAAAAAAAAAGGAAACAGGAAAATGAATATTTTCTTGAAGAAAAAACTGAAAAATATATTTCTAACTATTACTACTACGAAATTTTTATTTCGAAAGTATGTTTTACAATATTTGATATAATTTGATTCTTTAGGAATAATTGCATATTTTATAACATTATTACAGTAGCAATAAAAAAAATGCAGATTTTTACTAAAACTGAAGAAAATATGTTATTCCCTTCTACTCATATTATACAATCCTTTGTATGGTGTAAACTTATATCGCCCAGTTTAAATATTAAAACATTATAACTAGAATATAAATAATATTCCTTTATAAATTATTTGATAGGGATTCATAGAAATGCAAATATATTTCATAAAGCCCAAAAAGGCTATTAGTCTAGAAAGGCTTTTGGTCTAGAAAAGGCATTTTGCATCGTGTCTCTATAAATGGCTACATCATTTTTCAGATTGTTGCCACCAAACATTTTCTCTTTGTATTATATTTAACGAAACTAAACAATGAAGAATCTACATGAATGTATGTATGTTTCTTGCATTGTGAAAACACAACGGTATACAGTTTCATCAAATTTAAATAACATAGTCCTCCACTTGAACGTCAGCATCTGGAAGACCAAATGTGGAATTTATTCTATTATCTGTTTCATATTTTGTAAAATGTTAACAGATTTTTGACTAAAAAATTCAGTAATTTCAAAGCGAGCAATGGCAGCACTGTAACAAAAAAAAAAAACATTTTTATCCCCAGCGCTCGAGGGTATCTATCGTAGATTATACTTTTAGCCCTGTTAGTCCAAATGTTCTCGAAACATGTATGTGTCCGAAAGCTTTCAGATTTTGTTTTTTGTTTTATTCTGTTATATTCTTTTATTATTCAAATATTTTACTATAAAAAGAATTGTAAGGTTTTAGTTTAAACTAACAGAGTTTTATTTTAATTTGCCTTTTTCTATCTGTTCTGATTTCAACTTCCCGTTAGAATAAGCGCGCGTTTCAGCTTTATGCTAATTTGAAGTGGAGTCTTCTATTTAAACGGTAGGTAGGAACCTCTCAGTGTGAGAGAGCTTTTGGTCTCAGACTACTGCTACTCTGTTCGACGTTCGCCTGACTAGCTAGTATTTAAATTCTTAGTGCTGTTACGCTATTACTTAATGAAGTAAATCTAAGTGCGTTAGTATTAGTTAAATCTTGCTACGCACCCTTTAGCATACAGGCCAACCTCGTGTTTATAGCTCTGTGAGCAACCACGATTTAATTTCTACTTAATTTTAGTTTAAATTATTTGATTGTTCAGTTTAGACCCAAGTGCGGTCCTTATTTTCTGTATCCCTCCCGAGTTGGGAAGTGGTTGTATATAATTGTGGTTTAATAAAAGAGGATTTTAAATCCTTCTTAAGTGCGGTTCTTCCACCACTTGACCACAGTTTTTCTACCGCAGAACATAGCTGCATTCAGCTCCCTGTTCCAGATCAGGACTTAAAGTATTTCAGGAATATGTTTGCCAAGAGTATGCACCAAACACTCAGTCCTGACAGAATTAGACTAACAGGATTTTATAAAATAGTTTTTTTTTTCATTTTCAGCTTTTTAAGTGCTTCCATCCTAAGTTTCACAATGGGGGTGAAAGATGAATCCTTTAAATCGAGAAAAATGTTCAAACGATGAATTTTAGCAACAAATTTCAAATTCAAAAATTTCAAATTTCAAAATTGAGGAATTGTTACTTTCTTGATATTAGGGAAGTTTTTCTTTTAAATGAATAACAGCTCTTCCTTATAGCACTGTAAACGTGTTTTAAACCATACATCCTACGAAACATTACTGACATATTATATCGCACCCTGCAAACATTGACAGTGCGCATTTTCTTTGAATTCTAATCTACGTAAAACGTAAGTATTAATTACTATTGTTGATACGTCTCTTTCTCAAATTCGAGTTCAAATGATATGCTTTTATTAGAATTTAATTTTTCTTAAATTTTTGTTTCCTTTCGTTTTTAGACGTCTCTTTGTCTCCACATTTCAGATACCCTTTCTTCCTCATACGCAGATATTTTTTATCTACCTGCTTTCCTTTGTTCTCCAGTAATTTCACTGTTATTTCCCTTTTTTTATCTATATTTTACTTATTTTAAGATCCATTCCTGTCGGTTTTAATACATATCTCCCCTTTGAAGCACCTCTTTTTGCACTTAAAATCGTTCCATACATTACTTCCATCAATTTCAATAAACTCGGAAAGATTTTTTGCTTCGGCTTCTTTTAAAAGCTTTGCTCTTTCTTTCTGTCTCTTCTAAAGAATGCATCCATTTCGGTCGACAATTTTGAATCGATGTGTCAAAATTCAACGTGCAAGAGTCGCTTTCAATTATGTGTACCCACTTCGTATCGGAATTCCCTTGATCGATAGCATATTGGAGCTGAATAGAATTAGTCTTTTTCAATACTCCGAGCACATATAATTAAATAAATGCAAATCATGAAACATGCAAAATTTTTATTATCTACCGAATTGATTTCATTTGAGAGGATATAACTAAGATCTTTCCGTTAAACTCTATAATTAAATAATTATGTTTTATAAAAATTTACAATAATTACTGAATTCTTTAAAGGAGACTTTACAATCGTACTTATGGCTTTTCTTATATTGTAAAAAATTAGTAATGATTTCTAATCAACAAAATATAAATATTTAGAAATCTGCGTTTGTATGTATTCAATTTCCTTTCCTTTATGCTTCAGCTGGGAAATTTCGAACAGTTTTTAATGGAGATTTGGAGGCTATCCGAATTGCTCTGAAATATTTCTTGGGTTTCGAGGATAGATTTATTAGACTAGTCACTTTTTTTTTAATCCTTCTACTGTAATACAAGCTTTTAGTTCTTCAAACTTGCCCTCATCTAAGGAAGCATTATTTGTGGGAGTCTACTTTTAAAGGGAAATGTATGGTTTTCCCGTGGCCAGTGTTGCATTTTGAGGAAAGAGCAGGTCGCCTTCCTAGCAAGAGACTAGAGACTACTTACTACAAACCAATTTTTTCGACATTTTCCCATTCTGTCTCCATATCTATCAAAAGCAAATAATGGAAAAAAGCTACAAATTGTAAATTCCACATAAGTTAAATATAAAACATTGGAGACTTGGCTGTTCTCTCTGTAACTCAGCAGATCGAATGAATAGAGACCACCTCCGCCGATGTCCCACCATTTCTTGGCCCTTCTGAAACGGTGCTTTACTGGTGTACTAAGGAACTTTGGAAGCAGTGACTTTGGTTACAATTACGTACACCTTTTATTGTTTGTTTGTACTTTTTCATTTGCGTTGCCATTAGAAATATATATATTTCCATTTGTATACAGGGTGTTTCGAAACTCAAGGGCAAAAATTTAAGGTGTGATAATGATGCGTATTAGAAATGTCTTAATGAGTAAAGGTACGTTCATCCTTGAATAACACATGTGCACTGATTTTAGGCTGCGCTGCTAACTGTTGCCAAAACCAACGCGCAAACTCGACACGTGGCGCATAATCTGTGGTACATAGCATATCTGTAATTTTTTTGTCCCGTGATAGTCGCCAAGCAATTAAGGGATGCACATTTATGGCACGAGAAGCCTCTCGCGTGCTAATGTCCGGACGAATGTCCACTACAACTTCTGGCCTCCGCACACTCCTGCCACGCCATGTATCACACATGCCGGTGACAAAGGATCGCGTTTCACACAGGCACCGGAAGCAGTCGCTAGAACACTCGTCAGTCTGTCACGTGTCTTCTTGGGAAACGCTGCCTGTACTGTCTTTCGGCTTCCAGAGCATTCCCATTCGCAATACCACACATAAAATGCATGTCCGCCTTTTCCAGATTACTGTACGTCGACATTCCTTCTGAAGTTTACGCTAGAAATGACGATATGTAAAACCTGCGCTTTATGCTTTCCATTACACCGCCGTCTAGCGGTCCACCCCTCGCTCTCGTCCATGCATTGTATGGTGAAGATTGCTTGTTTAGATGTTTTCTAGCACCCTTAAATTTTTATAAATGAGTTTCGAAAAACTCGATATATATATATATATAATAAAATACGATGCCTACGGTAATAAATGATTGGCAACCTCAAAATTCACTATTCTAAATTTGATGTTCTCCCCCTAAGTTCGTTTGTTCTTCCAAATTCGAGATCTATCCACGTTACATAGCGCTGCTTGCAAAAGGGAACTAAAACCTAAAATTAGCCATCGCAACTTAGCAGTACATATGCTCCTGCGTAGTATAAATACTGCTTCACGAGCAATTACGTGCCTTCTTCTTCTGAACTTACCCTGTCCAGCAAGGTCTTTGCGCTTGAGCTGCTATGCTTATTTGTCTAAGATGAAGACATACTCTTTTAAACAATGCACATAAAAATTATCGTATTGTTACGGATTTTATATTTATTTAGCTGTTTATTTAGAATTGTAATTAAAATTGTTTTATTTTCCTGTGCAACGAAGACGATTTTTGAAGAGAAAGCTACGTCGAAAAAATGAAAATAAAAGAGCGCGTGCATTTAATATTTAATAAATAAATATATCGTAATTACTGCTGCCATCCAGAAAAATCTAGAAAAATCAAGATTGCTCTAGTGAAAAATTAAAAAGCTTATAAAAGCCGACTTGAAACACCTCATCTCAGTTGTTGTTGTAATTGTAGCTGTTTAAAGCGAACTGCTGTTTGTTTACTTAATGCTGTGATTAACTGCAGCGATTTCACTGTGAGCTAGAATTAGCTTATCTGTTTTGAATTGAGTTTTGCTAAACGTTTGAGATATTGTGATATTGTGCGAATATCTCTGAAGAAATATTTCAGCATTTTGATTTATTTCTTGTGGAAAGAATAAATTTTTGTTAACTTTTTAACGACTTGTGCATTCAATCCCTAACGAACCCGTACGCAAGCAACAGTACTTAATTATGATTTAAAACCATGTTATTTATAAAAAAGTGATCTGATATGCGTGAAAATAAAGATTATAAGAATGTGATACTTCGAGCTCAGTTTGGTCAGCTTCCTCTGCATACCTTCATGGTCAGCCATGATGACTGCCAGAAATTAAAGTGTCGGATTTCTTCTGCGCATTAAAATATCATACACATATATATATATACATATGGGCTTAATTTGTGAAAAATAGTTTGTCACCTGGATTAGTTACAAGCAATTTTGATAGCTTGATGTTGAAAGATTTTAGAAAACACTAACCGAGAAAATCTGTAAATAATTTTTAATATACATGCCCAATAAATTTCTCCAGAAGCAAGTTCCATTAAACGAGAACCTTGCAAAGTGCCCGTATACCTGCAAACGTAAGAAGGAATAGATATTACAGTTTCAACAAAGTTTTAAAAGTCAACGTTAAAGATCGCATTAAGGTAACAGTCTAATAATCTTTTTTCTTAGAAAAACTGAACTACTGTTTTATGCAATGATAAATCAAAGATCTGCATTTCCGTGCTTTTATTACGTACTTTTATTTACTTCCACAAAACTACTTTTATTATTTTAATAAAAGTAGTTTTGTGATGAATTCAAGGAGATGTGATTTATCATGTAAGCTTCTTTGAGATTCTGAAGTTAAGGAAACGTCTCTCTAAAACATTCACTGTACACATATATTTCCTTTCCTGCCATTCCAACTGATAAAAATAGCAACTTACACAGAAATAGCACTGTTATGTAATACATACTTAGCTATACTTCAGTTGCTAAATTAAAATATGTTAATTGCAATGATTTCTCTTAATTCTGTTGTCAGACTTAAAAGTTAATAATTTGTTTTCGTTTTTTTTTTATTTTTAGTTGATTTTAATTTTTTTTTGCCTTTTTGAAAAGTAATTGTTATCATTTAATTTTTGGCAAATTTGGTTAACTCTGAATTTAAGTAGCTTTAGTAATTATTTTTCTCTTTTTCCTTAAGGTAGTTTGGTTAACCATTTAATTTTTTTTTGTTTAGTTAACACTTAATCCTAACTTGTTTGCTTAATGTTTAATTTCTGGTTAAGTTGACCCTTAAGGTCAATTTTGTTTTAAATTTTAAAGTTATTTGCCTTATACAAGTTGGTGTTTAAAGTTTAATTGGTTTTGTTAACGTACCCCTCTTTCTGGTAAAGCTTGAATCCATATTTTCTGACTCTGGTGGTAAAGTCGTTTTTGGTGTTGTAGAAAACATAATTTTTTTTCTATGTAATTATTATATTTGAATTGAAGAATTTTTTTTCGGTCTTTTATTAATTTAGTATTTTAAAACCAAATCCTTAATTCTTTTCTAAAAAACTTTTACGCTGCGTTTGGGAATTAAGATTTAGGACTCTGTTCTGCGAGTGTTATCTCTGCCAGACAGTGGTCTGAAAAATATCTTTCACCAAGTGCGAATCTGCACCCTGCTGAATTAGCTTGTTTGTATGCAGCTACGCCACGCCAAGGTTGAGTTGTCTGGGTGATTCGCATTCTGAGAGGCGTTCACCATGTTAAAATGGGACCCTGAACGAGGCTAGCTCCTGCTATGCCAAGTTGATGACCCTGGTGGGTCGCTTGTAACTTATGAAAACATAAATTATCCGCCAACTTCCGTCTTACCAACTCCCTTGCCTTCACCTTTCTGCTTAGATTCCGCTTCTGGGGCTGCCGTGCACCTGGCGGGATTTGGACCGTCTCGGATCGCCAAACGAGGCTGGGGAGGAGAAGAAAAAGGGCCTGCAGCGATCTACGGGAGAAATATTCCTGAAGTTTTGCGCCAGATGAAAAAGAGTAGCTCGGTCTCGAGTACTCTGTTTGCTGTATTTGGAACGTTGGAAAAACTTACCTAGAGAGAGAACCAACAATGGTCGTCGACGCAGGAAGGAGGGAGCCGAGATAGAAAAGGGGCGGATGGCTATAAAATACTCGATTACTAACTTGTTTTTTTTCTTAACCCTTAGGTACTTTCATGGCTGAAATAATGTATAGCCCGCCCTCGGTGAGGGTTTGTATGTAATGGCCGACTAGAAAACACTGGTCAAGTAATTGTGAATTTCAAAGGGGGTATTGTTGAAAAATGTTTTCTCACTTCGACTCTTGTACTACCGCCACCATCACCATATATTGTTATATTGTTGCTAGTTTTGTTAACCTCTAATAAATGAAAATTTAATTTAACTTAACTTGTATTTTTTCACTTATAATTTAGAACACTGGACCCAAAAATTAATTTTAAACATGAACGGGTTTATGCTTGTCACAACGCTTGATGTACTATACTGTTGGATTTTATATACCTTGTGGTATATATGGTTCTATTAGAACACGCTGGTTTAACTGTCTAAATGTTGTTTTATCTTGTCTGTCACCCAATTTTACACCCTCGCAGTATTTATTATAGTGATATGATTTAAAGTTGGTTTTTCTTATTCTTGACCTTCATGTGTAATGAACATTGAAAATTTAAAGTAGGAAAATAACTCCAACAGCACTATGACAACACATCCGAATTTTTAAATTGTAATTGTAATCTGACGCGATTGTTTAAAATTGAAAATTCAGAGAATTTCTTAAATCTTAAATTTTGCTTGACAGTAGATTCGGGCTTTTGTAAAACAAAAAGTAAAAGCATTAATTTAGAATGCAATCTTATTGATTAAACTGGTTGCAGTTTTCTGCAGCTTTATTCAAAGACATGACTGAATGATATTTTTTTAATATTTTATGAAATTACTAAACGAAATTTATAACAATATGCTTTTGTAAACTTTTGTTTTACGCAGAAGATCTCTTTTCCGTGTTTGTAAAATATTACTCATAATTTTAACTATATTCAAAGAATGTAACGCATATAGCGTTTCAGAAAATTAAGTTAATTTTTTCTCGCAGCACTTATCCCCCTGTGCCCCCCGGTATTCGTTTATTGTTATTTATCCGAATACAGATCCCTGCCAATCTTGGCACCAGCAGGTAAAAATACGAGCCTAGCGGTTCCACTTATTTTGTGAGAAATGTACTCATTTCAGTTGAAACTCAATTGGTCACGCAAGCCATGTTGAGGGAAGCCCCGCGCTAAGCGTTAGGCTATACATGTAGTACTGGTAGGTAGCAAACTAAAGCACACATGTAATCATCGAATGTCCACAAATAAAGTTTTGAATTTTCATGTCCAAAGTCTTTTCACATGCACTTTAATTACAATCCTTTGTTGAAAAGTCCGAAATTTTTACCTTTTCTATGCCTTTAGAGTATAAATAAATAAATAAAATAAAATATTCACCTCTTTGCTTAATTGGAAAAAGAATAATATAAAAATTGAGAAAAAGGAAAAAAAAAGTCTCCATACGAGGAGTCGAACCCACGATCAGTGCATTACTACTCCGATCTCTTACCGCCGCGCCAACCGCTGCTTGGTAAACGCCCTAACGTAAATGGCTTATACGGTGCGAAAGCAGCTTCAAAATTTTTATTTTCTAAACTCTTGGCCATCTGGTGTTCCCACTTCGGGTACTTTCATTTCTAACCAAGCCATACATGCCCTATAAATTTAAATGTAATCGGTGATGACGAGTAGTATATGCGCCCTTTTAAGCTGAACATAATCAGACTGTTCTTTACTGACAGATCCGATTTCGGGTAGACAGCTTTATCCAGAAAAACAATATGCCGCCGGGCATTGCCCTGGCTGAAAACCACTATGCTCAAGCGCATCGGTCTTTTCTTCATCATAGCTCCAGACAAAGACTTCCAATACACTTGCGTAATAGCCACCCTTACTATTAATTATCTGTCACTAGTCATATTTAATATTACATAGTATGTTGTCCTGGCAACAGAAGATTGAATTGTACGTAGCTGCATGTTGGAAATGGCTTGTAATATGAAGTTAGTTAACATTAATGTTGATAAATATGTTACGTATATCTTGTAATAGGAACTGAACTCTTATATTCATAAATGTTGTGCAGTGTGCTTGTTAATGAATGTGTTGAATGAAAGCTGAATGAAGGCTGGCAGTATTAAACAATCAAAACACAGAATTATAGCAGCAGCCGCTGAAATTACATCAATAACTTTACATAAGATGTTCCGGAGTGTACTGGAATGGTGGCAATTGCGCCTAGACACTCAAGAGGCCACACTGAGTTGCACTAAGTGTACTTTTATGTTACATTTTCATGTAAATAACTTTTATTTTAGAATAAAGCCTGTTTAAGCAAAAATGTATACAGACTTTAAAATACAATGTATTTTAGACTGTATTAGAAGAAATATTCGAGAGAATCTTACGTCAGCTTACGACACAGAACAATGAATTACATCGAAAGGTAAACTCTGGGAGAATATCAGGAATGACTGAAATGAGTCCAGTCGCACGCAACGTAGAGAGGCTGTAGCTAATTTCAAACTCAGAACTAGGCACGACTGCTTAACGGAAAATCTCAGGAAATGTAGGCATACTGACTAATAGCCAATGCACTATTTGTAAAACAAACACTATGAATAAGCAACATTTAGTCGCTTGTCCGGACATTGATCCTAAGCTACAACATAGAGGTCATGTTCTCCATCTGTACTGGAAAACAAAGGAACTTATGTCTTCAGCACACGGTTGTTTCGCCTCTAATTCCTGAGGATTTTTTAAGATTTTAATTGTGAAATTTTTATGTCTTAATTTTTACACCTTGTACGGAGTAAAGGATCTATTGTAATTATGAAAAAGTTCCGGGTGCCATATTTCAACGAAAATATCCATTTTGCCCGTTGCCGACTGCAATTTAAAAATGTTTTTGCATGACATTTGTACGTAAGGACAGAATAAAGAACTCTTTTTCCACGAACAAATTATAAAATAGATATAAAATGGTTTCAGAAGAGTTTTTTCGTGGCTTCTGTACCTACGTAAGTACGTATGTACGTATCTCGCATAACTCAAAAACGAGTAACCTCAGAAGGTTGAAATATTGTATATAGGATTTCTATAACATGTAGGTGTGCACTTCCCTTTTTTATTGCAGTCGGCTGCATCAAAAGTATATATATAGAGAGAGATTCTCTGCTACTCGGCTCCGTTAGCTCAGTTTTTTTTATTTTTATATCTTGGTAAATTGTGAAACTTTTCTTGCTTTAAACACGATAGAATTACGTTGTTCGTATCTCTCGGTTAAGGTTTTTATGCCTTTTAATTAATCTGCATACAGTAGTTGTATAATTATCAACAATTTTCAAAATTTTAAGTGAGACTATGTCTATTTTTCTCCTATAGCAGCCATATTTGTTTACATTTGATACTCGACAGAATAGTGAACTAAGTTTTTCTGCACATTCAGTGCCTTTTCGCCGAATGGGACCAAAAGGAAATTTTTAGTTTTCTGCACTGAAAAATCTGGCTTCGTTCCTGCTAGTCGAACTGCTTGTTTTCGCGTAAAAACTGTTAATTTAATTTTAATATTTTAAAAATTATTTTATCTGTATTTGGTGTTTTATGTTTTCCTATATCTTTCAAATTTTAATGAAGGTATTTTGAGTTTATGTATTTTTACCATTCCGCTAAATGAGAACTAAATCAATTGAATGAGAAATACATCTCCAATGAAATTCAGGGAAATAAATTTAAATGAAATGCAGGAAAAAATCCGTATAATTTAATATTCCATACAAGGAAGCCATGTGGTGTATACAAAAGCTTTTTCAGTATTGTGTGGACTTTAATTTTAGTGCTGTATATTTAAATTTTAAATGTTTTTAATATTATTGTGATGTAATTTCGAATTTAATGTTTTGTTTTTGTTGAATAGTCTGACATGTATGAATTAATTTCCGAATAAAACTCTAAGAAACATTATTTTAGAATGTTTATTTCAGAAAAATCAT
>KK121477.1:0-63875 GCA_000611955.2 Stegodyphus mimosarum | reverse complement strand
ACAGTGTGTACAGTTTTAATATTTAAAATTTGAATCACCATCAGACGATGTATGATATGGATATTTTTATATAATACGCATATCTGTGGTTTATTACACATGATTGATGACAGTTTCGGTCTCCAGGATAAGAATAGGCCGACAGTCCTTGCGTGCTTTGCTTTAATCAGTTAACCAACCTGAGCAGGAAAAAATTATCTCAACGGGACGAGCATTTAGTAGGTGCCATCAGAAACAGATTTCTTTTATCTCTTCTACTGATGAAAAAGTAAGACAAAATTAATATTATTTTCTACAAACTTGTTTTCATGAGTCTTAATTCCGAAATCACGAAGAGGAAAATTCAACACATACGTGAAAGTTAATTACCCGTTCACTCTTACAAATTGAAATTTAAAAAGTAATAACTTTTTTTTACCTCAAATAAAATGCTAGGTAAGCTGGAAACACTTTTGCCTATTACAAAAAATGTTTCCATTATGCTGGCTGCGTGTAGACACGCAGATTATGCACGCATAACTTACATGTTTGTACTGTTACAGATTTATGTACATTACAGTATATATACATGAGTTTAGCGAAATTATATATCAAATTGTATTATTTCCGTATAATGTAACATGAAAGGTTTGAAAGAGACGATGCTGGGCCGGAAAAATAAGTAGACAGGAGTAAGTCTATCTAATATTGAATTAATGGCTATCTGGCGACAAATCGCCAAGTTGGCGATGGTTTCGGCGAATAATTTTGGTCGCCAAATTCGGCGAGAAATCTCCAAAAGTCGCCAAAATTGGTGATAATTTGGCCACCCTGTATGACTGTAATTGGTATTTTAACTGAATAAATGCAATTGATTCCATATGTAACTGTAACCTCATATGCCTTCCAGTTATTCCGAGAAGTGGAAGGTACTAGAAATTTCTCAGTGCTCGAGAAAAAGTACATAAGCTTGGAGATAACATAATATCTCAGTTATCGGTTGAGAACTGAATTCGGAGTATAGACATATGCGTGAGAGCTTCGTCTTCTATTTACGCTTTGCATTGCGTTGTGTTTAACGACCTTAGTAGCTTGAAGTATAACTACCGATTGTGCTCTGTGATACTGAAAACAGCTGTACGGATATTTTTTGTGGAAAGCTCCCGAATTGTAAAGTGTTTCTTTTCGTAAAATAAGTTTTAACAACCTCCATGGAACCATCGACTCCATATTCATTCAATTTTTACCAAACCGTACGTAAGCAACAATATTCACTTATAAAAGTTTGAAGCTACGTAAAACGATATAGTGTGTTGAAACTATCAAAGCTTTCTAATCTGTCTTTCCACTAAATTAATGTGATAATTAAGTTTGTAAGGTTTATCCTAATTTTATTAACGGTTATTTTAAGTTATGAACCTTTTCTATCTATTTTAATTTCAGCTTACAATTTCCTACCAGAATGTAATTTCAGAAATGCAATTAAAGCAAATAAGAAAGAGTGCTATTTAAGTCGATATTTCACCGACTTCGAGAGAAAGAGTCTGATTCCCTGACTAAAGCGCGTTTCCCTTTTGGCTACGTTCTCTCTGAGCTACTACGCTCGGTCATACTTTAGACCCTTGCTTGGCTTTGCTGATTTAATTAATGCTTAGTAGCAAACTACTTAGAAAACTGATAGCTTCGGCTATATCTTTCAGATAGCTTTACCTAAGCTAGTTCGGTTTAATTTCATAACCATTTAAGTTAGAGCCCAAGTGGAGGCTTTGCGTATACTCCGAGTTAGGAGTTGATTGTAATTATTCTGAGAAATAAAGGGTAGGTAACCCTTCTTAAGTCTTACGTATTCATTCCCACACTTAAGCGATTATTCACTTGTTAGTGTTTGTGAGGTTCTAAGACTGAACATTGGAATTAAATAAGTAAAAACCTCACATGTTTATACGTGACATATGTAATCATTTGGAAAGTTGAAGGCAGATGCATGTTAATGGCATAAAGAGGTAATTGCAGTCGTGGCATACATTAATATTTCTTTATTCCCTTTGGCGAATTTTTTTTTTACACCAACACTGATAAATTAGTTCAATAAATGCCTGTTCTTGAAAACTATATCAGTACCTTATAAATTTTTAAAAGGCATCTGAAGCAGCAGTAACCGGCTATCTAGCAAGAAAAGCATAGAGCAAATGCGACACATCTAAGATGAATGTTGAATTCAGAGTGATTAGAGTTTCAGTTTCCAATTTTCCCAATCTGCTGTTAAAAGCTTTAGCTATGCGGACTGTCGTACCGAAGGGCCCGGGTTCAGATTTCGGAGAAGTCGTGGATGTTTGTAAAGGTGTAGTGTCTTTCCCGCATGGGGGCACTCTAAATATGTGGCGAGCCGAAAGTCCTGTGGAAAAGTTGATGGTAGAGTTTTCCCCACCCTCGGACCAGACACCCTTTGGGGTGCTGTCCAACAAAACTGAGGGTGGAACTGAGCAAAATCCTACTGTCACCTATATGATGATCAAGGCCCTTGCCAACGACAGGCGCAATCTTGCACTCCTTGCCACAATTCATTTTGTAGGCTTTCTGTGATGCTACTCAAATAAGTGAGATAAATCACAACACAATACAATTTATTTCGGTCAGAAAGAAGAAATAACTAAATTAAAGCCAAATTAAAATGACGCTTATTGCAAATTTAAGTTAGAGTTTTGCTTTACGTAATTTTCATCATACCTGTATTTATATATCCATAAATTTAGGAAAATAAACTGAAGGGAAGTCAAGGGAGTTCTGGGCGATATGGAAAGAAGTACATTTCTTCATGCCTTTACATCAGTTTTACTGATTTGTTAGAAATATATGAAGCCCCAAAGAAGCTGACACTACACTTTTGTTTCAGAAAATATTTTAGTTACGACCCTGCTAAAATCATCTGCTTTCATCGGGGCACCAAAACTCCATAAAGCGTAGAAATTGTATCATCTGTTGATTATTTACCGGAACAGTGCCTTCTTCCAGCTACAGAAAAAGAACACAATACCTTCTGTCTTTTATTCGAAAGGCAGCAATAGATCGGCAGGATTTTCCACGATAATTTGTGAGCAAATTATTAATGTGAGACCTGATCCTTCTTTCTTTTTGAATTAATTTCGCAACAGGATTTATAATATAAAACTTTGCATGAGTGATAGTTTTATTAGTCAGGAGTTCGTCTTTATGAAGCTAGGGTTGGTTAGCTGAGCTTTTTTACTTAAGAATCAATATATTTTGTTTTTTTTAAGTGATCTTTTATCTATTCCAAATATCAAAGTGTATTACTTAGCTCAAAAATTTGAATATAAGGAATAAAAAAATTCTTTCTACTTTGAACTCATTGTAGATTGTGATTTTATTGTAGAACTTTGATACAAAAATTATTTGTTCCTACTTGCTTTGTAATGACCTTATTTTATTATAACCAATTATTTTTAGTTTTATGAACATTTTTCAAATTCCTGCCAGAATGTAAATTTAATGACGTACATGCAAATCTAAATGAGTTGGAAAGAGCACTTAAGCAGCAGTTTTAACAGTTCGCACTAGGAAAGTTAGTTCTGAGTTTATGCCGCGTGGTTGAGTTAGTAACCTTATAGTAAATAGTTGGGTGCCATCCACTTTCTTTGGATTGTATTTATATTCCAGATTCGGCTTTTTTGTGTGTAGCCGGTTTAGCGGTTTAGATAAAGAAGGAGACAGTCTTGCAGCCAATGTTTACCTGATTGGGAACTGTACATCCTATTTCCTGTTCAAGTTCCTTACCCACAAGTGGTGGTTAAATTGTGAGCACCGAGTGAAAGCGTTTGGTCAGTTTAATTAAAATAAAAAGGTTATTATAACCTTCTTCTGTAGTCATCAGCTCTTTCAAGACCTAGTGAGACTTCGCTACATAGTCTTTCAGTAGTGTCTAAAAGGTTCATTATTATTTAATTTATTTAAAAATAATAGAGTCTGATAATATTTGGTGGCAACAGTATGAAAATTAATAAAGCCCTTTTACAGCAATTCAGCACAAAATCCCTTTTCCAGCTTAATAGCACATTTAGGCTAGCTCCACTTTTGAACTAATTATATTCCAATATTTCTCTAATTAAACGTGCATGTTTCCTACATTATTTTCTCATATATCTGATATTTAATAAAAGTAAAACTCCGATGCATTTCTGAGAAAACTAGATAGAAATTTAAGGAAGCTAGAGAGACAATGATCTTACTTTTTAAACTATAATACTTTGCAAGCTGATCGATGATGTTTCTTTAAGTATAGATAATCAAGAAGAAATGAATAATTTATACTGAAAATAAGTACAATAAATAGCCCACACAGTACAATAGCTAGAAATAACTGAAGGAAAAGGAGCATATTAAGGAATTTCTTCTTAGCACAATAAATACATCGTTAAGTTCCTCAAAACACTCACAGAGCTCATAATTTAGCTAAGTGCTTAATTTCACAGCAGATTCGTTATTTCCTAGCTCCCTCAATAATACACTGCAGCATGAGCTTCATGAGCATTCTAGAAGAATCAGAAAAACGGCTTGAAAAATGTGTTTCTGCGATTTTTCAGAAAATCGCCAAGTTGGCAAGAAATCGCCGGAATCTGCAAAGTCCGTCATTAATGAAATTGCCTATATGTCCAGTTATAGGTTTGAGATTTTTATAATTCCAACATTAATGCGCTCAGAATTAAAAGATCTAAATCCCTATGCAACAATAAAGCATTAAATACAAAATATGTGGTAAAACAAAAAATAAACCCAGAAATTAAACAATTTATGCGTATCCAAAGCATTTTATGCGTATAAAAGGAAGAGACTGTGTGTGTCATATACCCGTACTGCGCGTAAACTAATAGACCCAGGTCTACGTAATTTGGTACACACGTGCATTTAGAAAGAGCCAGTGCATCTCGAAGCGAGGTTTTCAAAATTCGGTTGACATTTTTTTATTTTATTTTTTTGATGAAATCGCATCAAATCAAGAATTCTCTTTCATTACATCAGCGAAGTGGCACGCAGCCATTGTTGCTGATATATCATTGTTGCCGATATCAGCACTGTTGCCACTCGAAAAAATGAGGGCGATAATTCTACGCATTTTTTAAATTTAATGTTTCTCTTGGATACTGGATGTTTGTCGAGAGAAGGCAACGGGAAGTTGGTTAATTTATTTATTAGGTTAATTAATATTTTTATTAAGGGATATTGCTTATTGCATTGTAAGTTTTTATATGTAATACATTTTTATTGATTTTGTTATGAATTTTTTCTACAACATAAAATTTAGTGAAGTTTTTAAATTTAATGTTTGGTGTTCCCTTTAGGCAATTTTTCGGTACATTTAAAAGCCAGACGAAGTCTGGCCACGCAGCGGCTAGTAAATAAATAATATAAGGAAGTAAAACAACGCAAAACGTCACATCAGTATAGAAAAAGAACAGTACAATCAGAAAGGTTTTAATTATTTGCTAATATTTATGAAACATTCCTTGCCAAGTGGTGCACTATAAAGTACCTATTTAAGTATTTCATGCGTCGCACTGCGCATTTAATTATTAGAAAATACTCTGATTGGTATTGTTGACTTCTGTTCTATAATAAAAAGTATTTGTATATTTAATTATGTAGTAGGGAAGCATGCAGAAGGCAATCAATTATACGGTCCCTTAAAGAAGTGGGCTAAATTTACTAAAGCTAGATTTACTAAACGCCGCTCTCACGTGTAGTGGAAGTGGAGTAGAGGGAAGGGCAGGGAAGACTTCAGTAATGCGGGACTATTCTTCTTTTCTTAGATCGATTGGAGAGCGCTGTGATTGCAGGAGAACCGAGTGGGGGAAGTTTGAAATCCAATTAACAGGTACCTTTGCTTCTTATTCCACAAAACAATTTCCTTTAAAACGGCAGAAGAAAAGAGCATAATTGAAGAAAGGCGTGCATTTAGGCTCCTCCGCAGCGGCATTTACAAGCTCAACACGAGAAGGGGGTGAAATAAAAACATAAAAAAGAAAATACATGTTATCGAAGTTTGGGAAGAATGAGAGGATTGAATCACGGATAGATAAAAGAGGCGTGAGAGTTGTTTTCCAATAAACATACGCTGTGACTCGTAACAAAATGGCGGTGGATTAAAAATACAATTTCGCGAGCCAATAAGATTCTATATTTGAGTATTGATAAGAACAAAACACGATTCTTTGTTTTCAAGTCAGTGAATAGTTTTCCGTTTCTAATTTAGGTAAAAAATAAATGTTACTTTTGTTAGAAGAGTTTCAAAATTTTATTAGTTTGGTTTTTCTACTTGATATGTAATTTCGCTTAATGCCAAAAGCGTTATTATTATTTAAGCTCGTTCTTTTTCTAACTAATGGTTCTGAAGGATTTAAAGCAGTTAATAAATGCAAATCATTAAGCATAAGCAGAAAAATTCTGATTACTTAACTCTGTTGATGAGAAATGGGATTTGAATTTCTGTAAATAAAAAGAAAATTACTAATAGTTATAATTGAACATTGAATGTATTTTTTTAAAAACTGAACAAAAAATAAAATACTGGAAGTCATTTTCTCAGAACGTCCATTCCCTTTTCATTCATTTCTGAGAAAATTCATTCATTTTCTGAGTTCATTCTGAGAAAAACAACATATAAAAAGAGTTTAAAATCTAAATAAATTTTAGATAATTATTTAAATTATTCAAATGCTGCAATATCTTAAAAACAATAGCTTAGTGTTTTATGAATACACAGTGTTTGCACAAAAAAGAGAGGACTGTTCTACACTCATGTCCATAAATTAAGGATAATGCAAAATCAGGTAAAGGAAGAGTTAGAAGCAAAACAAATTTGACTTATTTGTAAAGCTTATTTATTAAACAAAAGTTAAGGAGAAAAAAAAATGCTATATGTTTGATATTATTAAAATAAATTTGCGATTTTTTCTCCCTGGAGCAAATTACAAAAAAACACTATTTACAAAAACCAATATTACATGGTTGGTATGATTGTTAATACATTGAATGTCTCCCAGACGATGCAATACAGTCCGTACAACGCCTAGGCATGCTGAGTATCAAATTATCGATCTGATCTTGGGGGATATTACACCACTCAAAAAGCAATGCTCTCCGAAGCTCCAGTAGACATGTAGGAGGATGTCGACGGGCTGAAACTGGTCGGCCAAGCATGTCCCACACGTGCTCTACTGGATTCAAGTCCAGTGAGAATGCTGGCCAGTCCATACGGGTGATATCCTCCGATTGAAAGCATTCGCTTACGATGTTTGTACAGTGAGGACGAGCGTTGTCATCCATCAACACAAATTGTGCGCCCATGGCGGCCCGAAACAAACGTACATGTTGTTCCAGAATGACGTCCCGCTAGATTTGGCTTGTCATGGTTCCAATTTAAACATGCAGTTCAGTTCTGGAACCCAGAATAATTCCACCCAAAACGACCACTCCTGCACCACCGTAACAGTGTCGTTCAATGATGTTTTCTTGGTGGTAACGGGTACCTGGAGCTCTCCATATGAAAGTCCGGCGAGAATCAGACTTCAAGCTAAACCTGTACTCGTCGGAAAACATCACAAAAGCCCACTGTTGCGGTGTCCACAATGTATGCTCTCTACTCCAGGCTAACCGCAGGCGACAGTGAGTTGCAGTAAGTGGAACGCATCTGACAGGTCTACGAGCTTATAGACCAATATGCCCTAACCGTCTGTACACGGTCTGCCTTGAAATTGTCGTACCAGTGGCTGAGAGAGCTGACGAGACAGGTCTGAGGCTGTGCTCCGCCTGTATCTTTTGGCACTAACTGCCAAATACCGCTCCTCATTCGGCGTTGTAACTCTGGGGCGACCTGTGCTGTAACGTCTACTGACATTACCATCATCTTGAAATAGTTGTCAAAGACTGGAGATGATACTCTGGGCAATTCCAAGTTGTCTGATACTTCCAGTTGGGTACGCCCACATTCCAGACGGCCGATAATTCTACCACGTAAAAAATCATCCAAATGCGTCTTTTGTGTCATAACTATTCGGTTATTGCACTGAAATGCTTATAAAGCGCCTGCGAACAATTTTACTTCTTTGCCTGTATTCCTTATATATCACTCTCTTACACTCTCGTCATTGTGACGTACCATCGGTGTCACCTGGTTACTTCCTGAAATTGCCTATGATTCTTGAAGATGTGTGTAGTGATTTTACAAGTGATATATTTATTTTAGATTTCGATTTTCGAGTGACTCCAAATTATCCTTAATTTATGGACATGAGTGTATTTCAGCTACTTTTACAAACTAAACATTGTCGAAAACCGAAAGATCAACAGTTCTATATACGTTTTACATAAACACTTATATAAGCAATGTAATAATAAATACGAAATAAATAGGGAAGTGCACAATATTGCACCATGCAACAAAAGGATTTAAATATTACAGATATTTACATCATATGACATCATGTATTTCCGAATGAAACTATTTTCATGTAGTAAAGTTATAATTTGAATTTCTAACTGTGTTTTTATCCATTTGAATTATCCATAAGTACATATTTACCTTTTATTAAGTTATCAGTTACTGTTAAGTAAGTAATATGCAGGAGTTAATACATTTTATAATGAACAACTCTTTATAATCACGTACTTAATAGATTGCGTTAGAAAGATATTATTTTCCTAGTTTTAATAATCCTACAAATGTCCATCAAAATTATCAATCAGATAAGACAGAAATTTTAAGATATTAAATTAAATTAATTATGTATGTAAAGTTAAGAAATTTATAGAAAGGGTTCTCTTTGCTTCTAGAAAGCTCACTTTCTTAACCTATTACAGACAGATTTAATAAGAAAAAGAATATATTAAAGAACTAATGCTTTCCGAAAGACAACAATGTAAGAACTGGTTATTTGCGAGGCCGCGTGAAACACAAATTCAGCGTCATATATTTTGTCCTTTAAGATTCCTTGCCAAGTAACAAGGAAAACAAATACATGGGAATAGCTCCAAACTTTTGAGAAGATTTTGTTGAGACGTTTCTAATCTGTTGTGTTCTGTACTATCACTAGCTTTTAAATGTCGCAATATAGTCATTTAAAAGTATAACTTAAAGTGCTATTCTTCTATGTTAATATATAGTAGAGTATGAGTACTTAAGGCTTGTAGAGACATTAGGTTATTTTGAAGAAGGAAAGTGAAGAATTGTGCAGTGCCCTCGCCAGGACTCGAATCACGGACCTCTCGAATACGCGCCGAGGGCGCTGACCACTACACCACGTAGTCATGCTAAGAAGACGGGATTCTTGATAATATGTTGAGTCGGCCTTAAGACGTTTCTGCACTCCCCGTAGCAATAATTAATGCAGTGATTAACAGAAGCAATGTATTAGACGTAATGTAAGTGTGTATTGCAATAATAGTGTTCTACGTGTAATAATGTAAAGCAAACAAGCAGATGTAAATGAGAGAATGTTCTTTAAAAATTAATGATAGTGTTTTTAAATGTTGTAATGTGTAATGTAATGCATATATGCATTAGTAAATGTAAGTGTGTACTTATGCAATTATATTGAAACGTAGTAATTAATTCAGTGATTAACAGAAGCAATGTATTAAGCATAATGTACATAAGCAGACGTAAAAGTAAATGTGTATTGCTATAATAGTGTTCTAAACGTAATAATGTTTAAATGTAAAACAAAAAAATAGATGTAAATGCGAGAGCGTTCTTAAAAAATTAATGATAATGTTTTTAAATGTTGTAACGTGTAATGTAATGTATTTAAGCAGTTGTAAATGTCAGTATTTACTTATGCAAAAAGATTGAAGCGGAATGATTAATGTAGTGATTACCTGAAACAATGTATTAGACGTAATGGACATAAGCAGACGTAAATGTGTATTGTAATAATAGAGTTCTAAACGTGAAAGTGTTAAACATGTAAAGCAAACAAATAGATGTAAAAGCAAGAGCCTTTTCGAAATTAATGATAGTGCTTTTAAAAGGTTGTAATGTGTAACGTAATTTATATAAGCAGCTGTAAAATGTATGGGTGTATTGCAATTACAGTGTTCTAAACGTAATAGTGTTTTAAAAGTTAAGCATGTATTTTCAAGTGTAGTAATTAATGTCAATGCAATTATAATATGAATCACACAATGTATCTCAATCCCCTTGTTTGGCCTTGTAAAACTATTATTTTTCTTTCAATTAATACTGGACCCGGGCAGTTGGGTGAGAGTGAATTCCCGGAGGGCGCTTTGGTCAGTGGGACTGTCCTCCGGATGAATCCGGGGCTGGGTTTGAGCGCTCGGTGCCAGGCTTTTGTGTGACACCACGCTCTCGCCAAACTCTAGACATAGGTGGACGTGGCGCTATACCAATTAACCTCAATGGTAGAGGCACGGTGCCCACGTCCTCCGTCGCATGTCGCATGCACTCTCCGTAAGTTTTATTTGTCTTTATATCAAAAACCAACAACAATTATACATCCTTTTGAAGAACGTTCTTTAGATTCTTCGAACCATGTTCTAAGATTTGTTTCCTCCTCTTTTAAATAATAAATGGATCTCTTTTTATTGGAGTCATTTAAATGCACCTCAGATTCATCTATTGGGACAATATTTTTCTATTTTTGTCTAGATAAAAGTTTCTTATAAAAATTGTAAAGCGCGTTCTCCGTTCGGCAATATGTCATGGAGGAAAACGATGTGCATTATGTTTTTTCGCCTTTTTAAGAATCAATGCAAGAATAATCACTTTGTTTACAGTTGACACTGATCATTTTAATGATTATGCAACTGGCTTTTGAATTCGAAGGTTATCTTTAAACATTAAAGTTCTTACCTTTGCAATATTCGAAATATTCCGTGTTTTCCTTGGATAAGTATTTTTAACAGTTTTTCTCCTTGATGGTAAACTTCTTATTGACAATATTATCTTTATTATAAACGTTATAAATTATCAATTATAAGCTTTCATTTTTTGTTTGCATTACTATCTGCAGCGTCATTAGGTATTTTTTGAAAGCAGGAGAGATGGAAAATGAGCAATGCCCTCGCCGCGACTCCAACCACAGACGTCTCGAATACGCGCCGAGTGTGCTGAACACTACACCACGAAAGCATGCTAAGAAGGCAGGAGAAATATCTCATATATCTTTATTATAAACTTTATAAATTATCAGCTTTCCTTTCTTATTGATAATATTATCCGTCATTGCTTTAGTTACCTGAAAATCATGGTTTTCACAGTATTTTTAATAACTAAATACGAATACTTTTTTGGAAAGAGCACGAACAAAATCATTGCTTCTTTTAAAGTGACATTTTGCATGAAACAAAATTGGGAAATAGCAGAGGCTAATTTACACTTTAAAAAATTCAGCTGTAGTTATTTTTTTTTTCAAATCAGGCGATTTGTTTTCATAGCAAAGCAAAATCGACTAAAACATTTTCGAGCAGTCTCTGTAACATGTGTTTCCTATTACCCGGAACGAAATATTTAAAAACGTGAAAGAAAAACAAAGATGCAAGGTATGCTGAATGACGAAACTTCATGAATAAACACCAGGACTGCCTAAAGAAAATTTTAAACTCCTTCACTACCTTTTATCTTTGGATCTAATCCAATACTAATACACAAAGTCTTAGAACTAGGAAAAAATATTTAAAATACTTATTAAATATATATAGTCTACATAAACATTTCTTTACCTTGCAAGCAATATTTACCTTTAACTCATTTGAAAGAGCATCAAAAGCGCAAACTATGTAAAGCCTTTGGGGACAAACAGCTAAAAATCAATTATTAAGTCTCGCTTTCTTCATCTTGCCAGTCAGCTTAAAGCTATTTGTTTCAATAACATCCACACAGGAATATATGAGATATGATCCTCCCAAAAAGCAAAGACATAGAAAGGAAACGCAGCCAACGAAGCATTCCCCTCTTAGAAACAAAAGCACAATAAATTGATTTGCATAAGATATTGCATTTGCGCGGGTCCAGAATCCCCTATGTTTGTTTCCTGAGTCTTTGATTAAATATTTTATAGAAAAAACAATGGAATGGAAAAGAACATTGAAAACGTTCGCGGTATTCATAGTGTCAAAGTAATTGAATAATATTAAAAAAATAAAACTATTGAGTTTTTCTCGAGTAGCAGCCAAAGCCTTTTGAAAATAAAATCGCATTGGGATTGAGAGATAGAATTTGAATGTTTGAGTTTGGGTTTATTTTTTAACTTTCGAAGACAGATAGCAAAGCCATGCGTCCCACTCTGGCTGAGGGAAATATATTATGTTTCTCAATATTTTGGGACATATGAGCAAACGCAGATGTGAATATGGAACAGTTCTTTAACTTTTCTGTTTTGTTCTGGAAATCCGAATATCGAAATTTACTTTGCCGTGTCACCAAACTTCGATTTCTCCTCTTTCTTCCCATTCTGCAACGTCTGGTTGATGTTTCAAGTGCATTTTAAAAACCGTAATCTTAAATTAATCTCAAAAATCATATTGCAAAAATAAAGAGTATTCTTTACAAACTAATGCGGATCAGATTAAATGCTGGCATCAATTAATTACGTAACAATAATAACAGCGGTAAAAAATGAAATAAAAAATCTGAAAGTTTTCAGATTTTATATTACGCCTTAAGGGGCTTTTTTAACATTTTCTGTGTTACCTGTATTTAATAAGAATCACAGTCCTTAGCACTAAAACCATATAATTAAATTTAACAGAGATGTCACAAAATAATTTTAAAAAAGCATATCTTAAGAGTTTCCGATACACATTCTCTCCCTGGAAATATTTTTTTTCGTACAATGTTGCCATTGCTCGCTTTGAAATCTTTGAGTTTGTTAATCAGAAATTCGAAATATGAAATAGGTAATAAAACAAATTCCAAATTATGACTTCCCATATTCGGGTGAAGGATTACGTTATTCAAAATTTGATGGCTATTGGTACAGTTGTTTTACCACAATGAGAGAAACAGACATACATTCATGCAGATTCTTCATTATTTAATTTTCTTAAATATAATGCAGGGCTCTAAAATTTGGTGGCAACAATTTGAAAAGTAATAAGCCATTTATAGTAATTCGAAGCAAAATGCCAAAACGAAGTTAATGGCATTTCTGGGCTGAAAATCCTTTAGGCTAATAATAATCATAACAATGCAAGAGTAATTATAATTTTTATTTATAATAATTCTCGTGTCAGGGTGAATATGTTAAATTCAAAGCCGTAGCTTTAAAATCAAAATTACTTTATTAATAAACGTTCAAATAATACATATGCAAAAGTATTCAATTTCTCAAGTTCATTTAATTAGATGAAAAATTAAATAAATATGCTGTTTAATGGGACAGATAATAAATGAATGCTTTTCTAAGCACAGGAATTCTTATACATAATCTATTAACTAACTACCCTATTTCTTCAATATTAACTTGCAAATACAAATCAAAATTTGAAGGAAATACAAATTATCATTTTATCATCGGGCTTGCAGAAATTTTCAGACAACCAAAAATACAAAAACACAAATTTAGAAAACAATATAAGTATCAGCAACACCTTGGTTACCGCTAAAGTGAAGAAATCAGTTATTCTGCAGATTATCTAGGTAGTGTGAAGATTAATTATGGTGATCCTTTAAAGCGCTGAAAATTGCTTTATTTCTCAAATTACCTAGGTAATCTGCACACTGTTTAATTAGGTACTGGTTACAGTGAAACTACGATGTTTGCTGGAACAACAGCAACGTTTCTTTACGCTTCAATTAAAATAATATGATTTATTTATTTTTCGATATCTAAAGAATCAAATTAATACAATCAAACAATCAACAAATTAGTTATTGAAAACAATCAGCAATAAATTAAAGAACTATAATACAAAGAATGAAACGTTTAAAATATTACTACAATTAAGGAAATGAATTTGCAAAACATACGATAAAATTATGCTTAGTTATTGGGCAGTCTAAAAATTTGGGGATATTTTGAATTACACAGCAACTGGATTTTGAGACAAGCACAGCTATTTGTGGTATATTTAGATTTTCAGTCACATTTTCTGTAATCTTGCCCGCTACACCAAGAGATTGTATTACTGCTGTTTGACGTAAAAATATTTCTACAGCACGGTGACTTAAAGATATATCTACATTTCTTAAGATCTCTCTTGGCAAATTCAGACAACACAATTATTTCAAAATATCCGTTTTAGTACCAAGTTTATAAAAGCCATTCTATGTTTTGCTAACAACCACAGCTAAAATCTAGCGGGCATCAATTTTTGCTCTGTGTACTTCAGGTATTTTAATTCTCACTCTGATATCTTCATCGATGTTTGGATGCTTTGCATTAGAAACTGCTAATATTTCTTTGCTCTCTTTTCTAAACATTTCTTGGCTTCATCATGATCTATTTTCTTATCCATATTCTTTTTACACATGTTGCACAATACATTATTACCGTACCCTTTCTCTTTAGGATTTATTTCACTACAAATTACGTGAACAAACGTATCACACGATTTACACTTGTAAGCATCTGATGCTGCTTCTGAGCAAACCATACAGATTATGTCTTCCATAGCCTTCTCTACAGGAGCTGTACGAAAGTGGGATAGAGATTCTGCTGGCAAGCTGAGAATAATTCAATGGTGATATCTTCAACATACAGAGGTGATTCCTTGGAGGTCCATCATAATTGAATACTCAGGCTTCCTCTAAGGAATCGAGCCCTGATTCCCCGTCACCCGTGAGGACAATTGCAGGCTCGTAACCTAACAATTGATAAGGCAGACACTTAAGCGATACGTCGCCGGGAGCTCAAAATTATACAGAGTCAACACATAATACGGACACGAGGTCCGATTGGTTTTGGCATAATAAAACCGCTCGTCCCCAGAAGTTTGGAGCTCTTCTGCATGTATTAGCTCTAGAATTGCCACAGTTATCTAAGTAAGGTACGATGCAAGGAATCATAACTGATTTAACGAGCCATTCACGGTTTCGCCTTAATAGGGCATGGACTTAGAAGGGCATGGCATAATCTCTGAGAAAAGCATATGACTACTGGCAAAATCGACCAATTAGCTTTTTTACGTTCGTAGAACGTTCGAGCTGCAAGCAATTCGAATCCGCCATTTTCATAGCGCACACCTTGGAAATGCGTTGGAAACCACTGTGCAGACGTAACCCCAATCAACGGTGTAGTAGGCAATTTAAGATAACTATCAATAAATTCTTGTATTTCTATGGGGGATTATATAGAAGCAGGGGATAACGGAATGTTCTCTTGAGTAATATTTAACTGTATGTCAAAGCCCCTTTTGTGAATCTTCTAATGTTTCAAGTTCTTGTATCGAACATAAAATACTTTGTGGTCTAACAGAAGAACACAATTCTTCTTTTGCGGGACAATCAAACATAGCTTCTTATGGACTTCAACTTGTAATGATGAGGATGTTGATGGTAATGGTGGTGATTACGATAACAATGGCAATGAGGGTCATGCTAACCTTCAGAATCACAGTGACTGCAAATAATAATATTAGTTTTCTTTTATTTTTAATTAAAATACATAGATCTAAAATTGATGATTACATAAAAAAAACGGTTTTCGGATTATGTTCAATTAATTGTCAGTTTGTTAATTCTGGTTTCAAACAAAAACCTCCAACTGATATATATATATATATAACTATTTACTAGTGTTAAATCCATACTTTTTTTTATCACTCCTCGTCATCAAATACTGCCGCAGATCACATTTCAAATAATATGTAATTTTTATTTACTGCTTTTTGTCAGCGATTTGTGCCGATGCGAGTTTCTTCTATGTGAGGAATGCACGCAACTGGCAGAAAACTACAGTTTCTGTCTACGATTTTCTCGCATTAATAACTATAATTTTCTTTTCTTTAGACGTAAAAGTTGGTTTTCTTTAATTCAAAATAAAAACTGTGTAGGTTTCAATGTCCATTGAAAATAATCTGTCTCCGAAATAGCAAATCGTTTGAGGTTTAGAACAAATTTCTTTCCTTAGAACGAGCAGAAAATTAAATGAAGGTAACTCTAAAGCTTAAAAAATTGCTTCAAAGTAATTAAATAAAAATTTCTTACTTTAATGCATAATAAATAATTTAAAATTCCAAAGGACTAATACATTTTCTTTTATTTTATTCTATCTTTATATATATTTAAACAAAATATATCTAAAGAAAGTCCGAGTCAATGCTTCTAAGTTAGCTTTGTCTTGTACACCTCTTACATTAATGTCTGAGTTTTATCTTCATTTCTATTGTTAATGTAAGCTGGAAAGTTTGCATTCTTTTAGTACACAAGTCCTGTAAACTTTAGGCTGGCAAAGTAACAAAAGAAATTCATTCATTTTATAACTCAGAATGCACAAAAATTATGTACATCATCTGGAGAATTACCTAATCGTTGTCATGTGTTCTATTCAAATGCTTTAATAGATCTAAAACCATATGTAATAGAAATTAAACAAACAACAAAAAAAACCGGTTTTCACAGATGATTCAGTACTTCTCATTCAATTAATTGAATTCTCACTTTGCGACAAGGGAAAATGCATAAAAGCTCAAAATATCTACATTAGAAATTATTAAGTAAATCTTAAACACTTATTTCCTCGAATAAATTTCTGATTGGATTAAGCATGATTTAATTCTCGATAATAAAAAAAGGCGTTATCTTTGATGTTGCAAAGCTTAATTTCTCTAGATTGGCAACAAATCGACTATTCTCCTAAGTTTCGAATGTAAACAAATGTGGCTGTCATATCAAAAATTATTACGCTTAGCCGCACATAAACAACTTTTAAGTTGTTTATAATTCTACAATTCTTGCATGCAGACTTACTAAACGCATAGAAACCTTAACCGAATGATAAAAACAACATAATTCAATCATTTTAAAGCAAAAAAACTCACAGTTTACCAAAATATAAGAATAAAAATACTGAGCTCACTGAGCCGAGTAACAGAATGTACATAAATATTTATATATTTTTGGTGTGGCCAATTGCAACAAAACTAGCAGGTGCAAATCTACATGTTATAGCAGCCCTGTACGCAAAATTTCAGCGCTTTGAGCTATTCGTTTTTGAACAGACGTCACGAAAGAAATCTCTTCGAAATCCATTTGAAATCAGTTTTATAATTTTTTGGGAGGAAAAGAGTCTTTTATTCTATCCTTACGTTCAGATGTTACTCAAAAACTCCCATAAATTGATTCGACAACTGTCAAAATAGATATTTTCGTTCAAATACACTGACTACCAATAAGTATTTGGACACCTGTGATAGAAAAGAAAAACTAACTTTTTTCGAAATCAATAGTTGGTAGAGCCTCCACGAGAGGTAATTACAGCGTGGACCCTCCGCGGCATACTTTCCACAAGTCTTTGCATGACAGCTAGTGGTATTTTCTTACACTCGGCTTGGAGAAGACATAGAAGTTCCTTCACCGATTTTGCACGGGTAGTGCACCCCTGAATTCGACGATGTAACTCGTCCCAGAGGTTCTCGATAGGGTTCAGGTTTGGACTCTGGGCAGGCCAGTCCATTCCATGAACTCCATTGGCACCATACCAAGCCTTGGTTAACGTGGAAACATGACAACTGGCATTGTCGTCCTAAAAGTAACAGGGGTCCAACCAGTAAAACTGCCACAACGTAGGAAGCACATTGACATCCAAAATAGTGCAGTAGGCATCTAAGTTGAGCTTACCATGAATGGGGACCAAGGGTCCCAGCCCATACCAGGAGAAACATCCCCAGACCATAGTTTACCCTCCGCCGAACTTGACTGTTGGCAAAATGCATTCTGGCAGGAGACGTTCTCCAGGTAGACGTCAGACCCAGACCCTGCCATCCGAACGATAAAGGGTGAACCTTGATTCGTCACTCCAAAGAACCCGTTTCTACTGATCTACGGTCCAATTTCGATGTGCTTTGCACCACATTAACCGAGCAGCGCGGTTGGACTTTACGATGAAAGGTTTATGGGCAGCAGCACGACCATGAAAACCAAGCAGATGTGCTACTTTACGGATGGTATTCATTGATACAATACTCCCGGATGCCTGTTGAAACTCCTCGCGGATGAGGGCCATCGGTTGGGTGCGGTTTTTCCGAATTTCTCTGGACAGCGCTCGTCAGTCTCTATCTCCCAGTTTCGTTGGTCTGCCGACTTGGGTCACATGCCGACAATCATCGCTCACCTTCCACTTCTTAATCACATAGGCCACTGTCGATTTTGGGTACTTAAGATCGCTAGATATGTCCCTTAAGGATCGGCCACATTTGTGACACCCGATAATTATACCTTTCTCGAAACCAGAGAGCTCCGAACTGCGAGGCATCTTGCATGCGACTAAAGCCGATGGTGTTTCCTACACGATATATACCGGCGGAGTCCGTGTCGTACCTTACGACCGCAGATATCCTCATTTGCATAGGTGTCCAACTACTTATTGGTAGTCAGTGTATGATACCCGGAATTTTTCGCTATTACTTCGTACAAGGAAGTAAAAAAAAATGTTTTAAATGTTTTCTGTACTGCAGTTACTTTAATTATAGGTTAAGATGCATGACTATTCTCACAAAGCTATGAATTAATAAAATAATTTGGATAAAACTAACTAGCTTATGAGAGGCTACGAGGATTTATTTAATTTACTTAATAGTTGTTTTTTGTTCAAGCAGCTTTTCTATCGCTCTTGCTTTCATTTCACACTTCCTTGCCAGGATGTAAATTGACTAAAGTGCATCTATTCAAATGGGGTAGAAAGAAGTCAGTGTTTAAGAAAAGGTAAAATCAGAGCGTATTCTGCCTGCTTAAAGGCCACGTTGATGTCTTTGATTTTCCAGCAACTAGATTTCTATAGCGTTGAAATATTCTTGCCATTAGGCTTGTTTACGCTGCCTTTCGTTTGAGAGCGAACTTGCGCGATAGTATGAACCGTTAAGCTACGTTCAACTTCATCATATTAAGTTGTTTATTATTTTTTGAGTGAAACCAAAATTGTTGGTTTTTGTAAGCACGAGTTGGTGCCGTCTGTGAACTTAATTTGAGTTAATAAAGGGTTCTTTACATCTTTCTGCTGACTTTGTAGTATTTTAAAGACTGTAATTATTCACTAAACAGTCTTCTAACGTCGAGCTGAGTTTATGATAACCAAGCATACAAGCACGTTATAAGACATTTAAAAATGTACATAGTATAAAATCGACAAAAGGTGGCAGTTCCTTTCTATGACTTTTCCATGTAAGCAGCAGAGATGAGCTATATTTGAGAGTTTTGTAAGTTTCCTAGTATATAATAGGAGATAAACTCCCCTGAGAAATTCCTCCACTTCTTTGCTATAAGGTGGATGGGCCAGATCTTTCCTTATCTTCCACAAATGAGTTCTCTGTATTTGAGGGCACTGTACATAGATGATAGATTTGTATATTAGTGCCTGAGTTCTTTAGAGTAATATGTTTTTGTAAAATGCTTGTACTTTGCAAAAGTATTTCACAAAAATACTGCTTTTGAATATTTATTGTTTACGAATGCATTGCAAAGTGTAAATAAATGCTTCATAACATTTTATTCTTTTGTTGAGCATTCAGGAAAAACAAATGGTATAACCGAATTTATAGATATTTGGGAATCATTTACTAAGGCACATAATACATCTAGTAATTTTCTGATTTCCCTTGAAACAGCAATTGTTTTGCAGCTTGCCTTTTGAAGAATGTTTAAAAATATGTAGATTCAAATAGGCATTAAAGAGACCAATTCGTCATTTTATTTGAAAAACAATTTAAATAGAAACTGAGGTAATCACGAGCAAACTATACCATGATTTTTGTTTTCCATGATTAACTAATAGGTAATTCAAGCTTTGAAGGTGGAATTTCAAGCTTTGAAGGTGGCCTTTGTAACCTTTTGACTAGTTTTCAACAGATAAAACAAATAAAGGCAATTATTTTTTTAATTTTAATGCAAACATCATCCATAAAATTTATGATACTACTCGAATAATAAAATATAATTTCATGTCAGATGATAATAAATCAAATAAAATATAAGACCACAAATCGCTGATCTTATGTATAAAAAACTTCATATATAAAATTTCATTACAAAGACAAACATAATTTATATGCAAATCTTTTCCTATCGATATCTTTGTGATAAAAGAAATTGTCTCTGTTCTATGTGTCCACAGTTTATTTTCTTGTAGAGTTTTATCTAAGAACTAAAATTTATTGTAACCATTTATTTTATTTTATGTTCAAAAAGTAGATATATGTAAAGCACTATTTATCGTTACTCTCATTCATTACCCTTTGATTTGTTACTGTAACGCACTTCAATGAAAAATAAACATATTTAAGTAATTGGTCTACTATACGCATATATTACACTGTTTTTGTTTGCAGAGTTCAAAAAACCCAGTGCATATCTTATCAGAACCTCAGCTACACCTAAAAACAATATTAGTAAACTCAAGTTATGGCAATGTATTGTGGGAAGATTTGTGTAAAGCATTTTGAATTCATACATTTCCATAAACAAGTAAATTTATATTAAAATATTCATATTAATATGGTTAACATATTGTTACGAAATGCCCAGCCGCGGTAAGATAGCTTCCCCGCAAAGCAGGTTTAGGGTTTAAAGAAAATGTCAAGCGAAGGCAGGGTTGCTATATTTGGTTCGAAATCGTCCATTTGGCGACAAAATTGGCGGATAGAACCCATAGACGGATGGGGAACATTCTAGAATGATTTCTTACCGGTTTGGCCCACAATGTTCTCGAAGGCAAGCAAAAAACTTTTTTTTTATTAATGGCTTGCACTTGCCTATAACGGCATTGGCCACTACTAAGGCCAGAAGTGGTGACCATTTTATTGTGGAGACACCTAATAGGCTGTCACCGCTACCTCCTATGAAGGGACAGAGAAATTTACATCCATGCCTTCTCCGAGATTCGAGCCCGAGTCCTTCAGTATCGCAGTCAGGCTCCCCTAACTACTGCACAATCTGGGCGGAGCAAGCTAAAAACTTTATAAACCCTAACTGTACGCGAAGTCTAGTCTAGTGTCAAGTTGGTTGTCGAGTGTAATGCGAGTTGGTGCATCGACGGTGTGCATCGTTGAGGCTATCCAGCGCATCGCGAGTTGTAGAGTGGGGAGTCTCGAGAATACGTTGAGTTCCGAGAAAGACCGAACCGAGTCGGGACCAGCACTCTAGTGCTACGCAGTGAAGCTGTCTTCTTCGTTATAGCCTGATAGCCCGAAGGCTGTGTTGCGGACTGTTTCAGGCTGTTTGTTGTAGTTTTTCGACGACTGTAAACGTGTTGTTGGAGCTATCCTGAGTAACACTGGCTTATAAATCGTGTTTTCATTCTTCATCAAGTGTTGTTGTTAATTACTCCAAATCCACGGACCCGTAGAAACGTAACAATATTAATATTGTTAATATGTTAAGACAGTTAGCGTAGTCATATTAACATATTCCTTACATAATTAGGAATTTTGAGGTAGATGTAGTAAAAAAGTTTAAAATGAAAACTATGAAAAGCACATTTATTTTAAAGAAATCAAAATTTCTGTCTTTATCGGTTTATGTTTCTCCGGAGGCTATTGTCTAAGCGAAGGGATACCATGGTGGAGGTCTTTCTGAGGGAACTGACTCGTATGCACGTTACACATGATGAAAACCACAAAAATAGCCAGCTCTGAGGATTCGAACCTCCGACCAAAATACCAGTGTTCAAAGACTTACCGTTGGTCAGTTCGATTTCTGTTTTTAAATTATTCGATTGAAAACATAAACTAGATAATAGTGAACATGTTTTAACCCTATAATAAAACAAAAGAAGACTATAGGGATGTTTCTAAAATTAGAAATCCAGCACTTGATTTCTAATATTCAACAAATTACTGTGAATTGATTAATTAGATAAAAGTTATTTAAAATATAGTTAAGAAACTAAGGTGTAAATTTTTGCATAGGGAAATTGATTGCAGATTTGAATACTGGTTTTAAATTTCTTTAATCTAATAGAAATCCTAAATAGATCTTATTAGTGTACGTGGAGAGAATAATTTCTTATGTCTACTTTTTCCTGCATACATGAAATACTATTTCATCCTTAAGAAATAAGAAAATGCTATCATTTTTCAAGATGACATATTTTGAAGGACTAATCTCTTTGTAACTTGATCTAGAGTTATTTTTGACCGCGCATAGTTTCGTCTCATATAAAGAGTTGCTTAAAATCTCTGGTAAGTATAGAATTAAACTGCATATGATGTAAGATGGCTAAAGGCAAACTGATCTGAAATTTTTCGGAAATTCAAGAAAAAATTGTCTTACGTAGAAGCAAACAATTAGCATTACAAAGTCTTTCAGATAAAATAATCCAGAGAAAGGTAGGAATTTTACAGTAGGATTCATATTGCTTCATGCATTCATCCATACTTCATGCACTTTAATAATAGTAATACCTAATACAGTGATTTTCAACCACTATGCCGCGGCACTTTTGCGAGCCGCGAATTTTAGAAATGTATATAGTAATTATAATGGGTTTAATCCTAGTATAAGGTACACATGAAAATTGGCGAAATTTGGTTTTCAACACATTAATAAGCGCGCCAATTGTGGTATCCAAGCCGATTCTGGTACTCTGGAGGAGTGCGCCATTTAGTCCATTTTCGCGTATATTCCGTATATAATTTAAATTGAGAAGTTATGATAGGTGCACATGGGTAATTATCTTATTTATTATATTTATATTATTTTCACTTTTGTTATTTTAACATAAATAAAAGTATGCAAGTGCCGAAAGAAAATATATTAAACTCAACAGATAAACTGGTTGCATTCCAAAAACAAATAACTTTATACTAGAATAAAGCTCAGGAAGACAACTTGGAAAAGTTTGAGTCAGTTCCAAAAGATTTTGACAAACTATTCATAAATTGTTATTGACCATTTTATAACATTAGAGGAGAGAATTATTCATTATTTCCCCAAATTATATATAAAACATTTGATGGGGTTCGTAATCCATTTGTGGTAACGAATATTTCAGTATTTGAAATAGTTTTGAATGAAGAGAAAGAACTCATTTCGCTTTCTATTTATCGAGATTTAAATTTAAAATATTCGGAAGATTCAATTAATTCCTTTTGTGCTAACATCAGAGGGCGATTATCCCATGATGGCCAAAAAAGCTTTAAAAATATTACTACAATTTTCTACATTTTATTTGTGTGAATTCGGGTTTTCAGTATTAACCAACATAAAAGCTAATAAAAGATCTGTTAAATATAGAACACGATAAGAGAGTACCATTTTCATTTTTAAGACCAAATATAAAAGAAATTATGAAAAACTATCCAGCTCAAATTTCTCATTAAATGTATTCTTATTATTAACTTGTAATTAATCCCTTACTAAATGTACTGTTGTTTTTGTAGTGCATATTGTTTTATTTTACATTCAAAATTATTATCCTAAAGTATTTTACACCGTGTATTATAGGTAAGTAAACAACTTTTTCTTAGTGTGCCGCCAAATTTTGAAACCGCTAAAAGTGGGCCGCGACAGGAAAAGGTTGAGAATCACTGATCTATTACATGGTTTACTTTCAACCGTTGTAGAATGAGGAAAACTCGAATACTATTCTAACTTGTGTAACATATGTTCTTTACCTTACGTGCTGGTTAATTTACTGTAATAATGAAGTGAAATTTAAGAACCACTATTATAATCGCAACCGCAAGGAGCATGTTAATCCATGAGTGGTCGGATGGCAATACAAGGTAGTTTAGCCGGTTCATTCTGGAAGATCGAACTAGCAGTGTGGAATTTATTATTGCTTTCCATATTTGCAATATAAATACGAGACAGTTTCCCTTAACTGATCCTCCAAAAGAAATTCATACATGAGAACCCTCGTGTATTTTGTTGTTATCACTTAAGCAGAATCATTTTTGAAATATGTGTGATAAAATGAGCAGTTTTACAAATATTGATTAAAATCCGTCTTTGAGGCATCAGTTCTGCTGGACGCACATAGGCTAAATTGTGGTTTCATAAAAATTCCCATATCAGCACAAGTTTACTCCAATTTATTTCCATGTTATGCTGTCTGCTTTCTATTACTGAAGCAACAGAAGACCATGAAACTCCTTTAAAGAAATCTTTTATCTAAACTATGAATAATTATTTGAGTTTTTTTACGGTGAAAGGAAGGAAGTAACAAATCCTTTGAAATGCATCATTCAGTATATTTATATACCATACGGAAGACAAATATTTCATCAATAACGATGCGCTTTTCCTTTTATCGATATCGGAATTTGTGAATCGTACTGGCGTAATGGATTATCAATATCTGTTTCTCTTCTATCTTCTTTCAATGACTTCACAAAAATGAATTTCATAACAGGATAACGTAAATTAATACTTCAATGTATCATATTTATTTTTCTTTCCTACTACCAAAAATCGTCTTTCCTGAATACATTCAGCATGTAAATGTTTGAGCTATTTTTTTTTTCGTTTATTGTTCATCGAGAATGTAAGTGGATTTAACATATTCGAAAATCTAGAAGCATTTGTTAAGGGATTTCATAAAAAACATACCTTTAAAACGTTTGGAAATTAAATTAATCATTCATTTTTCTCGATACAATTTTAAGCATTTTAAGTTAAAAATCTGATATGATTTAGAGGTTTTATTTACCAAATATATCATTTTCCAACTATGATTTCTCTTACTTGAAGCTCATCAATGATTCTTTCGCAGAAAGACATGCAGTTTTCTCAAGTCAGCTTAATATTGGCAATACATATTTGAATAAGTTTCCTTTCTCTGCCGTTTAATTTTGAATTTCTGTAACATATTTTATTTGAAATATCACTCATGAAATACACAAATAAAAATGAAAATCTGTTTTGCAAAATGTAGCCAATTATTACACTAAGTATGTATTTCTAAAACAATCTGCAGATCTATCCTTCTGAAATGACATGACTCTTGCTACTTTATCAGTATTTTAAGAGATACGGAAACATATTTCTCAACATATATAAATTGCATTTTAATTAACAATAGATTTTATATATTAAGTATGACCTACACTTCTGCGGTTTTACTTACACCCCCAGAATACATAAATGATAAGAATTTCAAATAAGGAATGAGAATCTAATTTTAGAGGAAAGGATTAGCATCATTTCCCTCCTATAGAAGAAGATTATCTTATTGTCTGTCTTCAAACCCGTTACTACGAGCTGACGAGTGTCTTTGATCGAAACTAAATTAGCAGTCATGAAATAATAAAGCTTATATGGCGTTAAACGTAATCTTTAAAAGATAAATACAGTCGTACCTCGATATACGAGTGTTTTGAGATACGAGTCGCCGAGCTAGCGATATTTTGTTTTGAGATGAGAGCAAGATTTGAGATACGAGGAATTGCACACTACACTGTTGCACACACGACTCCAAGATGCGCGCGCATGTTGGTGTCGTGTGCAGCGCATATACACAAAGCCTACAGCAAAGAATATGTACTGTTAAGAAGGAAAACTTCGCAGAAGCAGAAGTGGCTCCCTTCCAACGAAAAGGGAAACAAATGCGCATGCGTGAAATATCTGTCGCCAAAAAGCGCCAAAGCTCGAAGCTGAATGTCGAAGTTGGTTTGGACAGGTTCGACCGTTTAGCAAGAGTTTAAACAAAGAATAGGTTCTTTGGTTTCAAGTAGCGATATGGACAATGGAAGTTCAACAGCCAGTGACAGTGAAACTTCACCTAATATTTCATCATTTCCGAGTTTAAATTATCGCGACAAGTCAAAGAACGATTCATCTTAACCCGTGTTACTCAATTTCCTATACACGTCGCGGAGTGGAAAAATGTCGGCTAGGTACCAAAGAACCGGCATATCACAGAGGGGAAATTCTCGCCAACAGATTCCGTCGCCAAATCCCTTGGCGAATGTTCCCTTTTCTTTGTAGCGGCGTTGCAGACAAAGTGGTTTACGTTACATCTATGGAGCCTTTCCTTCTTTACATAGAGGTTCTTTGCCTACAGACCTTTTTCCTACGGTCGAAACATTTGCTTGGCGGTCATATTTGGAATAATGAGTTATCGCCTTGCAGTCTTCGTAATTAACGCCGAACATACCTTGTGTGCTTTCCAGTAAAGCGAGGAGAACAGCGTTTATTTCATTCGATAATTTTTTTTTTTATTTTATGAATGAAAGCTAAGGGGAATTGTGTGGAATATATTTTAAATAACCTACTGATCTTATTAATAGTTTACTTGTATTTGGTTAAAGAATGAATTTAAACTGTTAAAAGTACGATAATTGTTTTGAAAGAAAAAGTATTTACATGGAAATGGGATATGTGCTTTTTTCGTCATTTCTGTTAGATAGAGTCTGTTATGTAAATTTACATAGCGCATTTATTATACAAATAAAAGAATATTAAAAAAATAAACCAAATGAAAACATTCTATAAACATTTAAGGGCGTCGGATACCTATTCTTTTTACTTAAATTATGAGTAAGTATAACAAAAAATTATATTTTATTCCATTATGCGCTATTTCTATTGTAACGCTTTTCGGGATCTTGGATCGTAATCTTGCAACTAGTATCTACTACAAAGAGTACAAAACAGTAAATAAAAAAAAATTACCCTTAACAAAAATAGAGAAAATAAAAGTGTTAAATTTTTAACTCTGTACCCGAAGGCGAAAAAACCAATAATAACAAAGCCATAAGGTGAGGATAAAAACAAAAATAAGTCCGTGGAGTGAGAGTTTGTAAAAGATATGAACGTGATTAGAAACCCCGATCTAGAAGTCCAAGAATTTTTTTTTTCCGTGCTCTGTACCGTTGAGCTGCGGTTCCTTCTCCGCCTTTCACACGCTTTTCGGTACACGACACTGATATACAAATAGCAAAGGCGATGAAACAAAAGTCGCCAAGCACAAGATTCTGTAACCCTACTTTTTCTGTTTCAACCAATCAGAGCAAACAATAGCAGAAACGTTTTCAATCCTCTCTGTGACGCAGTCAAGTCTCGCACTAATTATTATGCACAACTCCGCTGGACTGGATATCTTGAAACACTTTCCAGGGAGGACAACTCTATCAGGAAAGCAGTTAAAAGGCACAAGAAATGCCACAACAACATTTCGCCCCTTAACGGCCCTAGCAGGATCTACTACACTGAAACTAAGAAGGCTGAATGTTTAGCAGATCAATTGGAATCTCAGTTTCGCATAAACAACATCCAAGGTTCCAACACTGAACGATTAATTACGAACTTTCACAAGAAATTTGTCAGTTTTACTGCCGGCTTGCCCGCAAATTCTATGCAAATCTGCCCAATATTGAAAATCCAGTAATTCGTACTTATGACTATAATTTTAATGACAGTAATTGTAAAAGGCCCATGGCCATCTTAAATGTTAACGACTAGTGTACTTGTCAATTTTATCGTACTGTATGTTTTGTATGTTTTGTATTTAGTATTTATCATGTTTCAGTCTTGCATATGTGTCTCTCGTATCGTTCCATAAGTCTTTATTGTTTTTGTTTTGCTTGTATATATCATTTCAGGACTTGCTCTAGGATAATAACCACAATAATATTAATAGGGTGAGAAAAAAAATCTACATATATGATATTAATGCTTAAACTGACTTGTTCCCCAGGGTAATGAGTATCTTATAATTCGAAACAATCTATCAATTCTACAAGGGGTAGGGCAGTTTTGCCCAGGCACCCTGGTGCTACACCACTCGTAAGACTCTCTATGCATGTTTCCCTCGTTTTCGAAGAATTTTTGAAAAGTTGAATTCGCGTTTTCTGCTTATTGTACATTTACAAGACATTACCACATTTATTTTGAACGAAAAATTAGTTTTGAAGAGAAGCTAGAGATGGAGGAGCTTGTTTCTGCAAGAGATATAAAGGAGATCTTGGGAATGTGGGAGAAAGTTGTAAAGTAAAAATCACCCCGAAAAATTTGCAACTGGTCATGCATCGGTGTTGTTCAACGAAACTTGCGTAACTCATTTCCGCAATATCTTGAAAGGGAGGAAGAAACAAACCTCTTTCGACAGCTTTTTAAACGATCTGCAGGTGAAAATAAGCAAAGCGTGACGAAAAAAAGCGAAGACCAGAAACGAAAATTAAGCTCTTCCGTAAACACTTTACTTTTTCTTTTATTACGTTTTTATAGAATATGTATTTGTTATTTAAAAATAAATGTTTCTTTTTGGAAATACCTTTTTATTGTTCAAAAATACAATTGAGGTGGTGTTTGGGGGCCTGGAACGGATTAATGGCATTTCAATTAATTTCAATGGGGAAAACTGCTTTGAGATACGAACAATTTGACATACGAGTAAGGTTACGGAACGAATTAAACTCTTATGTCGTGGTACAACTGTACTTGGAATCATTGTTGTCTGTCCATCCCATAAAAAGAAGTTAATTTTGTTAATTAATTTAGTTATGTTCTAGGGTTTCCCTTCTTTTGCATAACACATTTATTTTAAGTTTGATACCTTTCCTGAATCTCTCAACATCCCCTTGTATTTTCTTGCCAGAAAGTAAATTAAAAGTTAAGTGAATATTTAAACCGGTAAAACTCTGAATTTATTCAGAGCATATTTTCGCTAGCCAGGGCACATTTCGTTGCTATCTCGCTGTTACGCCAGAAAGTCTTTTGGCCATTTCGGATTATCAGTCACGCTTGTTAGGTTTTTGAGAGTCAACCTGTTGGGTGTAAATTGTTGTGCTAATACAGCACAACTGTTTAACTTCGACTTGAATTATATTTTACGTTTAAGTTTCCCACCGCAAGTTGACGGTGTTTTGTAACACATGAAGATCATGTTAAGCTCTGATTTAATAAAGGGTTACTTTCACCCTTCTTGTGTGGTGGTAATTTATTCACGCCTGTGCGAGAATAAATTGGTATGTATTTTTTTAATATAATCTTTAATAACAGGTTATTACAGAAGCTAGAAACGGGACGCAGTCGATGCACGCATGCCACTTGAATACTCCAATAACTATCATAAACATTATAAAGATTGCGATTACGGTCCAGAGAAACTATCCCGGGTCCCGTTTCTATCTTATCGCTCTCACATATACAGATCCGCGCCACTAATCAGCATAAAATATAACAAAAAGTTAAATCTAATAACCATTTTTTCACTTGTGTTGCATCGAATATGAACCATTTTAACATTTTATAAAGTTATTTTGAAGCACAGACCTCTTGTGATGAGTACAATAAGGACCCAACAAAGGCGCAACGATATATCGTCGTTGGTATTTTTGGCAAGTGCACCGAACGACGATATATCGTCGTTCGGTATTAAAAGGGTTAAAGGGTAAAACAGCATACAAAAATTAAAACTGAATCCCTGTATAAGGCTACAATAATAATAAATATCAATAAAATTAATTTTACTGCGGATATAATTAAAAATACGAATGTAATTCAAAAACTTCGAGCATGCTAAGAACATTTTCGCTGTTGTATCTCTATTTTTCACCGACAGAAACCTCGCATTTTTATCTTTCCGAATAATAGCAGATATTATAATTATGTAAAAGCTTTACATTAGTGGCTGATTTTAATTCCACACATTTTAGAGGGGGGATAACATTGATTATAGAAAATTTGAACATATAATTTTGTTATACAAATTAATTTAATTTTAAATAATGACTTTTATTCAGCACTAAATTTCTCTTCGTCGACGAAGAATGGACGGACGGATATGGTTCTAAATTAAAATGCGTATTTCAAATGATAAGAATAATCACAAATACACTGTAGAGATATTAGTTTAATTTTTTTAAGCAGAAGGCGGGAAAAATGGGCAGTGTCCTCGCCGAGACGCATATAAGCATTCTGTACCGCGCCACGCACATAGGGAAAAATCCCTCCTTGCGATTGGATGTGGCTTCCGATGACATCATTTCCTCCACGCTTAGGAACGCCTTGACTTTTGAGTTCAATGGTACACCTCTATATCGTTTGCTTACATTTTGAGAACAGTACCGACAAGATTATTATGTGCATTGTATTTTTATTGCCATGAGGTTACTCTTACAACACTGTACTGTGGTGAATTTAATATAAAAAAAATGTAGTTTTTTTTCCCTAGAAAGAAAAAATATTATTTCTTCTTGTGCTAACTCCGTAAATGTGTATTAACACTAAGAACAGACGTTTTTAATAAAGGCATTCTTAATTTAAAATCCTACATATTAAATGTGTTGTGATTATTAATTCATTATTTCATGTTCATTATATATCCATTCTCTGCAGATGCAATCTCTTAAAAGAATGAGACAAGTTATTTTTCCAAAAAAAGTAAAAACGACGTTGGCAGCTAGCATAATACACAGAAAATTCACAATATTTATAAGCGGTTTGAAAAAGTAAAATTTATTTTTGAACTTAGACTAATAAAGATTACAGAGGAATACAGATACGTATTTTAAATTGAATAATAGTACTTTATGAATATTGCCCATTTTTCAATGAGTGATATCTTTTGTACTTTTGCATAAAAATACTGTTTGTCAGAGAAGAAAGTTTCTTTTTTTTATACACGCGCATTAAATTCAGCGACAATACTGAATACACTTTTTCTTTCATTTAAAGCAACGGAATATTAGAAATGACATGGACATTAAACATAGAAATAACATTTGCAAAGGAAATATTTTCTGCAATGTGAAAGGAACAGAATGCAACAGAAGTGCAATGACAATAATAGAGCACAATACCGCCTTAGTTGGTTCAAGATCGTCGTGATTAGGTTTTTGCACTAAATTCATGAACTGAGATATTTATATAATCTAGGCGCTTATGATTGCTTCTGATATTAATAGCATCTTTGAAAGATTTTATAATTCCATAGAATAGAAAACCATCTGCAGAGCGCTGCAGTTAATGTTTTTTCGTTTCAAGGAAAACAAACGACAATTTTAACCCACGTGTCACTCACGCGCATCATTCATCGAAAACAAAACCATAAGACCCTCTAAATGTCATTACGCCAAGAGAAATGATGTCATTGGAAAGTATATCCAATCGCAAGTACAGATTTTTCTCTCTGCTCGTGACGCGGTACAGAATGCTTATATGCCGGAAGGACTCCAATCTCGGACCTCTCCAATACGCGCCGAGTGTGCTGACCATTACACCCATGCCAAGAAGGTGGGAGAAATATATCATAACATTTATATTGATTTAAAACAAAAAACAAATCGCGAAACCAAATTCAAAGGAAAATAGGGCTATTAGAAATAAATTAAGGATTGTATACTTTTGCAAGTTCAAATTTGTTATTTTAAATCATAAAAATTAGACAATGTCAAGTAAATGCGAGGAGGAACTCCAAAAGATTATCTTGGGATTTAAAAATTCTTTAAAAAGAAATGCAACTCACAGCTCGTCATTTAAAAGCGGAAAGAGACTATCTAAAAAAAAAGACGGCCTGATGGCCTCCGGACCTAGATAAACACTGAAGCGAAATTGTACCTCTAAGGAAAAGCTGTCTGTATCAAAACATTAATAAACATGTTAAAACTGGAAGAAAACGTTTCTACTATAAAAAAAATGATCATATGTTATTAAAATGTTCCCAGACTAAAGCATATTACGATAATAATTTTGAGACAGCTTCAAGCAACGACAAAAAAAATTATTAAAAGAATTATTGCTCAAGACTTACTGTCTTACAGAGAAACATATATTAACTTAATGAGAGAAACCTTAGGAGAGAGATCAGAAAGTAAAAAAAAAAACTATGCTTATGAAAACACGGTTTTTGAAACAATAAAGGAAAGATTTACATTTAGAAAGAGTTAGAAAAATTTTAAAAATAGTAGCGCTGTTGTATTTTATGGCATTGGCGCCACATTTATTAAAATTCTATACCTGGAATATTCTTCTTTTTTTCTGATTCTTTAGAATAAATGCTTAATGATTTAATGATTAATTTAATGATTTTTCCCAAATTTAGAAAATAAGCCAACTCGCATTAACTCCTTAAGATATAGCTTTTAAAGATTTATTTCTTTGTTAAAATATTTTTAAAAAATCTTAGAAAAATTTGTTAGTCAACAGGATTTTATGAAGCAGAAAACGTGTAAAAAGTGAATTGCCCTCCTCGGGACTCGAACCCTGAACTATCCTTGTCTATGCACCGAAAGCGCTACCGTTATACCCCAAAGGCAATCTGGAAACGAGAGAAAAATACTTTATGTATTGCCCCTTTTAAAGGAGGTCGGAGGATTTGGGAACCAAATTGCCACATCCTGGTGCTGACGAATTATTGTTCACCACCTTCTTTTAGTTCGGGCGCCATTTATACAGTCATTATGTTTTTTCGAAGCAGCATGACATGAAAAATGTGCAACACCCTCGCCGGGGCTCGAACCTGTTCCTTTGAAATACGCGCCAAATGTGCTACCATTATACCATGAAAGCATGTCATGCTGGAAAGAAGGAGAAATATTCGTACCTTACAAATTAACTGCAAATAGTTTAAATCATGTTTTAAAAACCGATAACTTCATTTCATTTCAAAAAGTTAGTTTTCTATCACGAAAGGCAGAAGTACAAATCATGTTTTTATGTAAATCTATTAAAACTATTGCGTTAAATAGCGCCTAGAATCACACAAATCACGTGACTCTTTCGGTGTTATTTGACATCAAAGGTGCCTATGATTCTGCAGTATGGTCAGCTTTCTTGTGTGATTATTCTAATTAAAGAATGCCTATACATTTAACCAATACGGATGAAGAAGGTTTAAAATTAAAGTTTTAAAAAGTAGACCTACGCGGTGCCTGTGATGCCTTTATGTTATTGTTGTTCGGGGTGGGAAACTAACTGTTTTATAAAATTAGTGTAATAAATATGGAAATTATTTCGTACACTGATGAGATATTGTAACTAATTTAGGATTCTTTACTAGAAAGGACTGAACATATTTTAACAAGATTTTAATTATCAGGAATAAATTGTGTTAATAAAGAATAATATCGGATTTAAACCTTAAAAAACCTACTGCCTAAACGTACTTATTTTAACCCTTCTAAACTTTCTGAAAATAAAATATTTTTACCTTTTCTGCCTTGCTTTCTCCAAAGACGTGCAAGTTGACTACGTTACCCAGGCCAAAATCTAATAACCATAAAACTGAGGTTGTAAACAATTCAAATATTTAGGACTAACTCTGGATGACAAATCGAGCTTTACAGAACGTTTAAATCTATACACGGAAAAAAGGAAAGAATTTTGAAGTACTATCAAGGAATGTATAGTGGAGATTTACTGGCCAATAAAAGAGCCATCTTGAGGTTTTACGTTTATAATATTGTTGCGAAATGCCCAGGTGCGGTAAGATAGTTTCTCCGCAAAGCAGGTTTAGGGTTGCCAGAAAAAAGACAAGGGAAGGCAGATTTGCCAAATTTGGCACGAAATCGCCTATTTGGAAACACAATAGGCGATACGCCATAGCCGGATGCAGAACCTTCTAGAACGAATTCTTACCGGTTTGCCCAAAATGATCTCGAACGCAGGCCAGGGCTATAAAAACCCTGCCTGTACGTGGAGTAGCAGTACGTGGCCTAGTCAGTCAGTGGCTAGTCTACCGAGTTAATCGTCAGTCTAGTGTCGAGCTGGTCCTCGAATGAATCGAGAGAGTCTCTTATTGTATTTCTTATTGTTTTGTGGGCATAATTTAATATTGCGTACAAGGAAGTCATGTGGTGTGCACATCAGATTCTTTTAAACAAATTATCACTGGTAAGGAAAAAATGGATAGTCTGCAATAACATTAATCGAAAAGGATAATGGTTCAGGCATGATGAATTAGGGCTAATCATACTGAAATCTAAATTGCATTAAAGGAAGGTCATGTTGTCACTTTGGTAGGACTGCAGAAGTATTGAATATTTTGAGCTGCTTCCAAGCAACTATCGATCAACTCAGATGTTTACTGCCAACAATATATAGAATTTGAGGAAGCAATCGAAGAAAAAGGCTATGATTGGTAAATTGCAAAGGAATCTTTATCCACCACGACTATGCGATCCCTGGCACATATTTATGATCATGTACGAAATTATTGGATCTTGGCCTGTGAGTGATGTCCCATCCCCTATACTGCCGTGATCTTGCACCATCAGAATATTATATATTTCAAAGTTTACAAAAATTTTTAAATGACAAAAATTTCTGTAAAAATGATCATCTCAAACCGCACTTGGTCGTATCTTTGCTGATAAAGTCCAGGAGTTCTCTGAGCACAAAATCATGAAGTTGCCAGAAAGATGCCAAAAAATCATCGAAGCTAATGGATGATATTTTACGGACTAAAGTTCGTTTTTTTGTATAGAAAAGTTTTATTTGACACTAAATATTCTAAATTGCTTTCTTGCAAACCCGATATAATTTGATAAATTATTTCTTGGAACCGTCAAACAGATGTTTATACTGATAGCTCTTGGTAAGACGATGGCGTTAGCTGTGCGCAGTTTATTTCTAAAGTTTGGAAAGCAACAGTACGTGTTTTGTGTTATACAATTTTAACACTGTATACCCAGCTAAATTAACTACAAAGATTGTGTTCTTGATTGGATCTCTGCTTGTTTTAATGTTAAATCTAGAATAAATACAATATACATACCTGTGCATCGTTGGTACTGTTGACTCTTTCCTGCCCAGGCCATTGAAATGAATTACTTTATAAAGTTCAACGAAAACTAAAGAAACTAAGTAAAAATTATAACTTAAAAGTACTCTTGCTCATGTTATGTTTTATGACAATGAAAAAGCTGCAACATTGATTAAGTACGTTATAGTTTAGAATGGATGTTTAATTAAATATATTCGAGGATCGAAAAGGAAAGCTTTAACACGAAGGAAAAAAAGAGATTATTGAAGTTATGCAATTGAAATTAAGAAATTGTGCGGTGTTGTGAGCCGTTTGAAATAAACAAAAGTATTTGAAACTCATATCAGTTTGCAAGAATATGAAAATATAAAATGCTGTTGATACAAACCAAATTATTACTAGTCATCTACAATTCTCGTCTTATTTAAATAGGCTTAATCTCCAAGCTTATGAATAAAAGGTGCTTCGTTGAATCATATCTTACGTTCGTGTCTTATAGCTACGTCTTATGTCTTCGTTGAATCATGTCTTATGTCTTGATTTTAAGGAAAATACAGTCTCAAAATCTTATACAAAATTTATCGCTATTTTCACGAGGAACGATGAAAATAATTAATGATAACAGAGATATATTAAGGTTCGAGGGTATGAATGAAACATTTTTCATTACCTATTTAATGAAAATTAATTAACTATTACACAGTTATTTTCATTTCGTATTATTTATTGATTTGTGTGCATGTATTCAAGTGTAATGTGTAAAGGGTTTGCACATTTAAATCTCCTTTATGAATTATTTTTGGTTATTTTATTGGGTTGCTGCAGCTTAGTTTTTAAGATTATTCGGTTAATTAAATTTGATATAGTTGCCATCCATTTAACATTTTCATGGGGAGCATGACTGGTGTTCTTTTGCTGTTGCAGAGGATGGCTCCAAAATAACGATGTTATGACTAAACATTGATTTGCGTAGGGTGATCGGGACTTCGCTCTCGAGTGAAATGAAATCAGATGCTCCTGATAAAAATGCCATGCTTATTTTGAATGTTTTATGCATATCGCTGATTTTTGTAGAAGTCGGTTTAATTACTAAAACATGTTTAATTTTAAGCAACTTTTAGTTTCATAATAAATAAAGTTTTAATCGGTTCAGGTAATATGATAATATTTATCTTACATTAGTAAACATTCCATAGTTTCATCAAGTGTTCCTTATTGGGGGGTTGTAAAGCTTGAAACTTTTATAGAAATTGAAGAGAAGCAGTGTCATCTATTTTCTTTCTATTTCTCTATCTTTATTCTTTTCTTTTTATCTTTCCATTTATCTATCTCTATTCCTTTCTATTTATTTATCTTTATATTTATCTATGACAATGCGTTGGGTAGCGAATCCCCATAAATGAATTTTTTCGATCTCTAATTAATGCTTTTACTGATGGAGTATTTACTGCAATTAATAATAACTAGAAGATATTATCAAATAGTTGATTTTTGTATCATACAATCAAAAAATAACTGGAGATTTTGTTTACTTTAATTTGAAAAACATTGCATTTGCTGTAAAATTAAAGTCTATTTACAGAAAAGGTGATTCGTTTTATGCCTTAATATTTATTTCTGAAACAATCTGAGACAATTTAATCAATTTATTTATTATTTATTTATTTCAGATTAAGTTATGATAAAAACTGCTCTTTTAAACATAACTTATTGTCATCATTATTTATGTTAACCAATTCTGGAAGTAGTACTCTTGCATTGTTAATAAATAGAAAGTTGTACTGTTGGTTGAAAACCGTTTTTTAGCTTCTCACTAGTATAATCCATTAAGAGCTTTCAGACAGATGCCGACTGAAATGGTATAAAGCCAGCTTAGGAGTCTAAGAACTGCAGAGAAAATTTCACTAAATTTCGAACTCATACATGCATAGAAAAATTTAATGCATGCGAATGTAGCCATGAACTACAGAAAATTTTGAAAAGTATTTATCTGGAAGAGGTAAGAAGATAAGGAAGTTAAAAGCAAATAGAAGCATTTGCATTCTATATTGGTTCGTCTGCTCAAAGAGAAAAGAAATATCTTTGAGTAAACAGTACGGAGAAAAAATAGTAAAACGATACACGAAAGTTAATGCATTTTTTTTGCAGAAGAATATAGTTTGAGACTGTTATTAAAACATGGAAATTGTGAATAAATTTTCTAACATCTTTTGACATCTACAACCAAATATAACACAACTAAGGCATCTAAATAAAAAGGTGTAAGGTATATCCTAATTTTATAACAGTTATTTTAACTTTATGCACCTTTCCTATCTCTTCTAGCTTCAGCTTACAATTTCCTACCAGAATGTATTTTCAGGAACTCGTTTAATACAAATGAGTAAGAGTAGTATTGAAGTCGATGCTTCACTGACTTCGTTAGAGAGCCAGAGTTTCTCACTAAAGCGTGTTTGCCGTTTCAGTCTCTCTCTAGCTGTTACTACGCTCGACCGTATTTTAGGCTCTTGACAGCTTCGCCTACTTAATTGAGATTTAGAGGCCAACTACTTAGAATCCTGATAGCTTCCGCTATATCTTTTAGTTAAGTTTTAATTCTCATTAATTTGAGCTCAAGCCCAAGTGGAGACTCTGCTGTGCGCTCTGAGATAGGAGCCGACTGTGTTCATATGTATTTTGAGAATTAAAGGGTAATAAACCTTTCTTGAGTCTTACGTCTCTGTTAACACACTCAAACGATTATTCACTTTTAGGTATAAAAGGGTGGAACCCCACAAAGTATTAAGAAAAAATTAAGAAAAGAGAAATCAAGCAAGGAATAATTCAATTAGCAAATGGGCATGACAAATTAGAAGAGAGAAACTAAAAACTAAGTGGGTGAGTTTTCTCCTAATAACCTGATACATTTTGATTCTGACTAGATTACAAAAAGCCAAAAATATTAGAGAATGGAAGCAAAAACAAAAGAAAAAAATACTTTTGCTTTCCAAATGGCGGGCACTAACTATTATAGCCATTGGCCTCTCTAAGGCCGAATGCGGTGGTCACTTTATTATGGAGGCACCTAACAGCTGGGTCATCGTTGCCTCACATTAGATGACAAACAGTTTACTTCCATGCCTTCCTGCAGGATTGAACCCGTGCCCTTTGGATAGCCCAGTCAGATTCGCTAACCACTTTGCCATCTGGGCAGCGAAAATAAAAAAAATATATTAATAGCGGGAATTAAAAGAGAAGTACAACTGATATAAAGCTGACTAAATAAGATCATAAATAAAATATAGAAGATCAGAAAATTAATATAGAAGACATACCTTGCTTCGTGGATTATTAAATAAAGATAACGGAGATTTTTTAAACCATCAGTTCATGAAATTACAAGCAATCAAAATACAGAAGATTACTCAAAAACGATCCGCGATTATCAGTTCAAATTCCGGTAAGAGCGTTTATCACTAGGCACCTTGAAATCTAATAACTACCCAAGAGGTCTTTTGCCATCACTTTATTTGGAAAAGGTCATGTTGTTTTGCTCATGCTCATTTGTCTGACAGAGTCAGCCCCAGCCCACGAAAATTCTCGTGTCAAGGAGCGCTAGATTACGCCTGTCGTTGGCAATAGCCTTTAGCACCTAACAGGTGACAGTACGATTTGGTTCAGTTCCACCCCTCCCCCCATTTTGATGGAGAGCAACCCGGGGGGGGCGGGTCCGAGGGTCTCCCACACCTCTGCCCTTCCACAAAACCACATGAGAGGACTTTCAGCTCGCCGCATATTTAAAGTGCCGCCATGCCGCATGGACACAATACATTTACAAGCATCCATGCCTTCTCCGTGATTCGAACCCGAGCCCTTCGGCACGACAGTCAAACACTATACTATATACTATACTCAACCACTATACTCACACTAACCACTATACCGGTTGGGCAACGGAAAAGCTCATTAAATTTGCTTATAACAAAACGAAAACATTCATAATGCAATGAGCAATAATACAATTATAAAACTTTATAAAAATTATATCGCTGTATTGGGAATTTCATTTAAAACATCGAAAAATGTTAAATATATTAAGAAATCTGTAGGTAGGGATTATATTACATGGAAAGCATATTTACATCTCACCATCTTTTTTGTTTGCTTATTGGTTTATACATTTGAATTCGTTTTACATATTATTCCAAAAACGCATCATAAAATTTAAATACAAATAGTTATTTACTTTTATTAAGTAACAGATAATGGATTTTATTATTGATGTAGGAAACATAAATTGCTTTCGCAACATACATTGAATATGTTGTTTATTTAGATGAGGATCAAATTCTATTATCTATAATCTTTATATATTTTCTTAGCTAGAATTTTCTACGTAACTTATTTTCATTAGCGCAACGTAATGTAAGAATTAAACTGAAATTCAAATTTTCATATATGTAAACATTATTCAGAAGATAGCGCGTATCATTTCAGTAAGCCCATTGTTGTCCTTTAATCTTGATCTTCTGAAAAATTTATAGACACCTCTTTTCAAGTAATATTCAGAGTAAACGAATGTCATGATAAAGCATTATCCCTTTGCATGTGATAAAACATCTCCTGAGACTAAAGCTAATTATCAGAGAATAAAGGAAATGTCAATCCTCTTGCACTTGTTTTAATTTGATATCTCTTAGCACTTTAATTAACCGTTCTTGCATTACACGCTATTTGATCGTAAGATAATGGCGCTTCAAAATTTTGTTAATGATATTTGTCATTGGCTATAGAGGATTTACCTTTTGAGAACTGAACTTTAAAAGAATAGTGTTACAAATAATCACATTTCTCCCATTTATGCATAATAATTGTCATCTTTTTTTTTACCTTGTACTGTTTACTTTATTTTTTACTATGTAAACTATTTCCCGTTAATTTTATAATTGGAACTATTGACAATTTTAACTAATTGAACAATTTCTTTCACACTTCTTTTGCTACGTATAAATAGCATTAATAAAAATGCAACAATTACTATTTCTGATGCTAAACCTACATTTTGATATGGGTATAAGAAAATTTTAAAAGCTATTTGCTCTCATAAGTGTTTGTTGATATGTATCAGTTAGAATTAATGTACCATATCCAAGAGTTATGCATTTTGATTGGAATTACTTTTGTTGTTAAAATATTTTGATTCCCATCATGTCTGAAACAAGATACTCGTAAAAAGATTTTATTTGTTTTTAATGAACTCAAATTTCAAAAAGTGTCGAGAATTTACTCTTTTCATTGCCACACAAAACTCATAGACTTTCATTTGTTTGTTCATATATTACCATTACGTGCGTACGGGTTCGTAATAGATTGAATGTACAAGTTCGATAACAGGTTAATATTTTTTTTATCAAAGGAAATATTTCAGAAATCTGGAATTTTCCGCAGAAATATTTAAACAAATGTTCACAGTATGACACAGTATAATCAGCAGTTACACTTCAAACTAATAAAAACGTTAAACGCAACGCAATGCAAAGCGCATCTGAAGAGAAAGCTAACTCGTATATCCGACTTCAAGCGGAACTAAACAACTTCAACAAAAGTAAATAAGCAACTGTGGTCTTTTCGGCCTTAAATAGTTTTCAACCGACCGCTGGATATTTCTAGTACTTTCTGCTTCTTGAAATTACTGGAAAGCAAAACGAGGATGGAATTACGGTTGCAACTAACATAGTGCTCAATTACATTTATTAAATTCCAATAAAAATTACCGAGATACCTATTTACTAAATGTTAAATGCACGTGCCCCTGTATTCTTACTTTTCCGGCATAGATTTCTCTTAAAATACGTCTCGCGATACATTACACAGAAAAATACATCAATTTTAATTATAATTCTTTTTAATTATCTACCTAAATACAAAATTCGTAACAGTATATTATTTTCATGTATGAAATTTCGGATAGTAAAGATGAAATTTCAACAATTAAACGTGGAAGCTACCAGAAAGAAACACATGTTCTTATTTCAGGGAGAGGAACTAAAGAGGATGCAGCCGCACCCCGAAACTGATTTTTAAACAAAAAAACGTAAATAAATAAATAAAATAAAAACGTTGTATGTGATTTAAAAGGAAACTGAACGGATGAATTAAGAAGCAAGTAGTTAAAGAACGAAATTTTTAGTTATTCTAAGATTTCAGAACATTTTATCTAGTTATGAAAATGAAGCATCCCACACAGCACAAAACTATCCTCGGGATATCCTGAGGATGCTGCTCACGGGGTATGCACACATCCTCAGGACATCCGGGAATATCCCACGAACCTCTAAACACATCCTCCAGAGTGCTTAATGTCCAGTTGATGTTATAATAATTTTATATGTGTATTAATCAAGAAGATGAGTAAATTTATTCATGCGTAATTAAATAAAGGAATTTGGTAAGTTTGGCAGTTTGCCAAGTTCTGTAAATTTCTCCGTAAATTTTGCACTAAATTTTACAAAATTTAGTATTTAGGCATAATTTGAGTCGTAGAATCGAAATATGGAAAGATATTGGTATGTCATTTTAGAAAAAGTCCGATTTTGCGTCCAAATACCTATATTAGAACAAAGCTATATATAAATCTAACATATATCTTAAGTTGCGCTTTCGAGACATGGAAAACGCAATTTGAATTTCGTCAGTCAGCGAAGTACAACGGGAGATATAGAACAGTCATTTTTTTTCCGCAGTGTATGTATATTTCATTTTATTTTATTTTTTTTATTTCATTTATTCATTCAAAATGACCCTATGTAGAATTATGTCGATTATATGAGAAATGACGTACATAATTTAAGATGCCCGCAGTTATATCTCTAGTAAATGTTAAATCAATAAATAAATTGCCAAGTGTAGTTGGATAGTTACTTGGCAGCATACTGAGGTTAAAAAAAAAGACCCGTCACCGCACGAGGTGGTCTCCCTCAAAATTGGGGGCGGCACTGAGTTAAAGTAGGGCTATCATGTATATGGTGATCAAGGGTCACGTCAACAAAAGAGGCAAGTGTCTCTTTGCCAAGACGGATGTCGTGGGTTTGTAGTGGCGGTTGAAAGGCAAAGGAGACTGGTAACAAACAATAAAACGAATGAATACTGTTAGATATAATATATGATGATTTTGTTTTCTTTCATAATGGAGCTGTCGAAGAAGAGGATGTTGGCAAACCTCAATAATAACAAACTTTTTATCTAACATTCCACAAACAACCGTACTTAATTCGGATGATTTTTGGATCGCTGAACATATACACACTTTTCATTTAAAACAATTTAACCCGAGAGCTCGTATGAGTTACACGAGCGCACGCGCTGTGTCCAAAAGAAACTATTCGTGTTTTTTGAAGAAAATATTGTAAATCTTCGGAAAAAGTGTTATATGTATTCCAATAATATATTTTATGATCAAATTTAAAAATTATGCACAATAAAGTTTTTAATTTCAAATGTTTTTATGAAACGAAATTCCTGAAGTAACAGAAAATTGTATTATATATCAGCATACAAAATAAAATAGTATACCTTTACTCTGTATCGATTCTTATTTTCTTTATTAGCACTATAGACACAAGAGAACTAATACGAGAACAAACGCTAGCAGCACATTGAAAAAGTGTTTTCGTATGTTGCAAATACAAATATTGTTCACAATCGGGGAAGCGCATTTTCGTTTTTCGGTACTTTTTCACTCCTCAAACACTGGATCTTTATTTTTTTTCTTTTTGGACCAAAGGAATTTTGTCCCTGAAGGATTATTGTGTTCGTATTGCGATTTTGCGACGAAAACATTAAAAATCTGAATCGCTTTTCAAACTGTTGCCACAAAATATTGCAGCCCTGTATTATATTTAAAGAAATTAAATAATGAAGAATCTGCATGAATGTATGTATATTCCTACAAATCAGATATAACAACGGTACCTAGAACCATCCAATTTTGAATAACCTGAATATGGGCATCTGGAAGCCCGAATTTGGAATTTGTTTTATTATCTATTTCACATTTGTAAGGTTTTAGTTTGAACTAACAAAGTTTTATGTTAATTTCTCCTTCCTGTGAGCTCTTATTTCAACTTCCCGTTAGAATACGCGCGCGTTTCAGCTTTATGCTAATTTGAGGTAGAGCCAAGTTTTATATTTAAAAGGTTAGCAAGGAACTTCTCGGTGTGAGGGAGTTTTAGTCTCAGATCACTGCGGCTCTGTTCGATGTTCGCCTGACTAGCTGGTATTTAAATTCTAAGCCTTAGCGTTGTTACGCTGTTACTCATTGAAGAAATCTAAGTGCTTTAGTATTAGCCAAATCTTGCTACGCACCATTGATAGTTTAGATTAGAAGCCAACCTCGCATTTATAGCTCTGTGAGCAACGACTACTTAATTTTTTACTTAACTTTATTTTAAATTATTTAATTGTTCAGTTTAGACCCAAGTGCGGTCATTATTTTCTGTTATCCCTCCCCAGTTGGGGAGTGCTTTTGCCACTCGCAAACACTGTATCTTTTTTTTTCATTTCCGATAATTTTTATCCAGTAAAACAATTTATGGCATTCTCACTCCTTTTTTTTCAGAAACTGTATCAATGTTTGAATCAGTATCACGTGAACTAAAAACTCATGATCACTTCCAGCCTCATTTTCTTCAATACATTCTCCAGCAATTGATACATCTAATAAGTTTTGCAAAATCTCTTCCTTGAAAGATAAATTACGCGACATGTTTGCCGCTTTCTATACCACCACAAATCAACTATGTGATAGTAACACGAATAGGCGCGCTGGGTCTAAAAGATCCCATGTGATCAAAATCAAGACTCCGAATCAAAGCACCAGCGAAAAAACTTCGGAAACATAAAGAGGTCGATCTAAGACTCGACTACACTGGACCTCAACAACTTTGCATGAAAGAGACGTGCTTTGAAAACGCTTTCTTTAATCGCGCGTGTCCACTGGACCCAGTGCGCGTGTTCGCGGGTTAAATGCTCTAATTCAGTTTTGTGCACATATAGCAGTAAAGTACAATAATATATATTTTATTCAATACTGAATTGACTTTGAAAGATAAATAACGCGACATGTTTGTCGCTTTCTATACCATCACAAATCAACTATGTGATAGTAACATGAATAGGCGCGCTGGGTCTAAAAGATCCCATGCGATCATAATAAAGACTCCGAATCAAAGGTGGACCTAAGACTCGACTACACTGGACCTCAACAACTTTTCATGAAATAGACGTGCTTTGAAAAAGCTTTGTTTGATCGCGCCAGTGCACTGGACCCAGTGCGCGTGCTCGCGGGTTAAATGTTCTAATTCAGTTTTGTGCTCATATAGCAAAAAAGTAAAATAATACATTATTTATTGAAGACTGAATTGACTTTGAAAGATAAATAACGCGACATGTTTGTCGCTTTCTATACCATCACAAATCAACTATGTGATTGTAACACGAATAGGCGCGCTGGATCTAAAAGATCCGATGCACCAGCGAATCAAAGCACCAGCGAAAAAACTTCGAAAACATAAACAGGTCGACCTAAGACTCAACTACACTGTACCTCAACAGCTTGCATGAAATAGGGGTGCTTTGAGAAAGCTTTGTTTAATCGCGCGTGTCCACTGGATCCAGTGCGCGTGCTCGCGGGTTAAATGCTCTAATTCAGTTTTGTGCACATATAGCAGTAAAGTACAATAATAACTTATATATTCAAAACTGAATTTCTTGGAGAAAAAATGAGTTTCTTGTTATGCATTGAAATCAAGTTTTCACAAAAGCAAATGAAATGATAGAAAAAAAAACAGAAAGAAAGGGGAAAAGGGGAAAAAATTCCTTCTAGCGAAGAAAAAATTTTCCCTAGGCTATATAAATTCACATGGAATCCCGACAACAAAACTAGACAGGTTTTTGTTAACAGAGTTTATTACTGCTTTTCAAAAGAATACCTTCTAGCTTTTCTTTTGTAATACAAAAATTCAAACGACTTAAATATTTATCTACGAGGTCTCAGTACTAAACGCATAAACAGGAAAGGAAAGAAAATGTGGAAAAGATTTGAAATATTGGAGGCCGAAGTTTATTTTGTACACGATGCACAGGTGTATATATTTTACTTAGGATATCTGAGCAAACATTTCGGTTTCAAAACATCTATGTTGCATATTTATTCCATTCACTTCCCAAGAATGAAAAACATGTTTTATAATAAAGCGAGATTTCAATACAAATTTTACATCGGAGTTTATTTTCGGTGCTCAGTAAACATAAGAAACTGAAATTTAACTCAGTTTGTTTAGTGTAATTATATTTTATACATCAAAATGAACGTATTATTATATATTTGGAAGGACAAAATAAAAGCCTGGATATATAATTGTATGTTTATGTAATTAAAAAAATCTGATATGTACACCACATTACTTCCTTGCTCGGAATATTAAATTATACGCAATTTTCCTGCATTTCATTTAAGCATACAGAATTAACAGTTAACGAATTTTGAATTAAATTTATTTCCTCGATAGTGCATTAACCATTATAGAATAAATACACTCTTTAAGGTTCACTAATCTATTTACCATAACCACACTTCGGCGCTAGGCTTACTTAACAGCATTACATCTCATTCATTTATAACGCACAGTGTGCAAAAATTACCTCATTCATTTTATAACTCAGAATGCACAAAAGTTATAGCATGTAAAGAGTTCTATTCAAATACTATAATAAATCTAAAACGATGTATAAAAGAAATTAAATAAAAAAGAAATAGTTTTTCACACACGATTCAGCGCCGCTTACCTAATGCGCATGCGTTACTAATTAATTCAGTACTCACTTCGTGGTAAGGCAAAAATACATAAAAATGCAAAATACTTTCATTAAAAAATTGAAAGATACAGAAAAGCATAAAACACCATGTGCAGTTAAAAAATTTAAAGAAACAATTTTTACAATTAAAATTACAGTTTGTTCACAAAAACCAGCTATTAACTTAAATGATAATTTCAGAATGAATGAAGCATAATTTAATTCGCAATATTAAAAGAAGACCTTACTTTGTGGTTGCGAAGCTTAGTTACTCTGAATTGGCAACAAACCCACTATTCTAGTAAACATCATATGCAAACAAACATGGCCGCCATCATAACCAAAAATTAGGCTTATCTGCACTTAAAAAACTTTTAAATTGTTGATAATTCCACAATTATTTCATGCAGGTTAACTAAGGGCATAAAACTCTTAACCGAAAGATCAGAACAACATAATTCAATCATTTTTAAAGCAAGAAATGTACAATTAACAAGCTTATAAGAATAAAGGAACTGAGTGGTTACATACATATATATACTTTTGGTGCGTCCGATTGCAAACAAAATGCGAGGTGCACATCTATATGTTATAGCAGCCCTATATACAAAATTTCAAAGATCTGAGGCTACTCGATTTTGAATTCTCCAATATATATACATACATACATACGTACGTACGCACAGAAGCTATGAAAAAATCTCTTCAGAATCCATTTTAAATCAGTTTCATAATTATTTGGGGAAAATGAGTCCTTTATTCTGTCCTTATGTACGGATGTCACTCAAAAACATCGTTAAATTGCATTCGACAGCGGTCAAAATAGATATTTTCGTTGAAATTTTTCGCGATTACAATACTGTCTTCCTTACTTCGTACAAGAAAGTAAAAAGAGCTTTGTATGTTTATATAGCTAATTTTGTTTGTTTAGTTATCGCAAATCACTCGAGAGTATTTGCCTAAGGGGTGAGATGCCTTCGTGGAGAATGTTCTAATGGAAACTAGCTCGTATACATGTTTATACATGGGAAAAACCACGAAAACGGTCATGTCCACAGCCTGTTCGCCAAGATTCGAACCCCGGACAGAAATGCCAATGGTCAAAGACTTTGCCGCTCGACCGCTGGTGGGGCATATATTCTTATAGATTTCGATTCTCTCTTTATTTTGACAATGGGTAGACCAAGAGTTCTCAAACTTTTTTTGCCCCACGCATACCTTTCGCTACTGCTAAATGACCATCTCCCCTTTCTGCTTTCTGAAATTTGAAAAATACATATACGTTTCTTTAAATTAAATCATTTTATAACATGCTTTGTGTATTAAACAAGAAAAGCACAGAAAATGTTTATAAATATCAAAACCTGAATAAGACTATTTTTGTTGATGTTTTTGTTTTGCCCATGTATTTCACAGAAGAAAGGTTACCAGAGCTTCAAAGAGGTTTGACTTCTATTTCTACTCCACTTTTGAAGGAGAGCAACCCGGTGGGTAGTCCGAGGGTGTCCCATTCCTGTCTCCTACCACACGAGAGGACTTTTGGACCGCCATATATTTATAGTGTTCTCATGCTTTGCGGCATGGGGGCACTCTAAATCATTTGCAAACATCCATGCCTTCTCCGGGATTCAACCCCGTGCTCTTAGGTATCTCAGTAGCTCCTCTAACCATTATATAGTCTGGGCGGCGCTAGTTAGTTCCTAATAATACAACTCATATGGTAAAGTTAAATATATAAAAGGTAAATAAAATACTGCCGCTTTAGCCCCCGCTCTTAAACTATGTAACTTCCAGCAGGTTGAGAACACCTGAGCTTGACGTCTTTAAAGCTCTTTAAATCTGAAGGAGATATCAGTTTTTTGAAAAGTATTTTGTAATGATTCATTTAAGCTGTACTATATTTTGTAATTTAATTTAAAATCTTTCTGAAACAGGCGCTTTAATACCTACATAGATTTAATATCGCACTAGAGTTCAAAATAGCTGCTTATGGTCTTTTTTCACCATTTGAAACTTTCAGTAATATGATGTACGTTTCGAAAAATAAAATTTTTACAAGCAAAGCTAATCTAAATAAGTGCAGTTTAAAAATGTATGCTGACTATTAAAAGTTCTCAAAGGTATAATTTGTTATTAGAAAACTGATTAGATTATAAAGCGAGGAAACATAATATGCAAAAAGCGGTAAATTTTAAGAACACGTGAGGAAAAAAAAAAGGTTAATTCGCTGAGTAGCTCCAAAACTGGCATTTAAGTGTCCCAATATATTTTTGTCCCATATTTTAAGAATTCTTGAGAAGGTATTTTTGCAGTATGTGCGGAAATGAACGACAGTTATGTAAATAATTTTGCTTTATAACGCAATTTTTACGCAAATCATATCCATAACTTCAGAAATTGGATAAGGCTTAAAATATTCAAAAGTTCCAAGCATTATTTATGTTCACACTCAAGCTTTCTTCTGCCCACTTTCTGTTCTTGCAAGTGAATGGAATGTATTATAATAAAAAAATGAAACATGCTACAAGAATTTATTACTGAACTACAGGGAAAGAAATGAGGAGCAAGATTTATTTCATTTTTGCTCTTTAGCGAACGTAGCAGCGTGAAAGTAAGTGATGATTTAAAATATTTATGATTATGCATATGTGATCGCTTAAGCGATACTTAGACATAAACTTCTATATGTTATTTTTGATGTATTTCATAACTGCTTTAAATGTGGATGTCATCCGCTTTCTTTCGCCATAATATATCAAAATAATTATTTCTTAAAAACTTTAATATGTAAATATGTGTACTTTTTTTGCCGCCTAGGCAGTATAGTGGCTACGGGATTGTCTACGATACCAAAGGACCTGGGTTCGAATCCCGGAGAACACTTGGCTATAATTGTCTGCCCCGTCATAGGACCTATTAGTTCCTCCATAATCAAGTGATTACCACTTCCGGCCTTAGTAGTGGCCAAGACGAAGTCGGCTAATGGCCCGCCATTGAAAAAAAATATATAGCATGTATTTTTTTTATTATTCAAACTACGCGAAATATTTATATTATTCAAACTATGCGAAATATTTATATTATTCAAACTATGCGAAATATTTATATTATTCAAACTATACGAAATATAACTATTTCGCATAGTTTTGTAAGGTTTTAGTTAAACTAACTTAAAGGTTTTAGTTACACTTTTCTATCTGTTCTCATTTTCAACTTCCCGTTAGAAGAAGCGTGATTTTTAGCTTTATGCTAATTTGAAGTGGAGCCAAGGAGTATTTAAACCGGAGGTAGAAATCTCTCAGTGTGAGAGAGCTTTTAGTCTCAGACCACAGTCACTCTATTCGACGTTCTCCTGACTAGCTAGCATTTAAATTCTAAGCTATAGCGCTTTACGTGATTGCTTATTGAAGTAATTCCAAGTGCGTCAGTATTAGTTAAATCTTGCTACGCACCATTTAGTTTAGAGGCCAACCTCGCGTTATAGCTCTGTGAGCAACGACCATTTAATTTCTATTTAGTTTTAGTTTAAATTTATTTAATTGTTCAATTTTAGACCCAAGTGCGGTCTCTACTTTCTGTATCCCCCCCGAGTACCCCCCGAGTTGGGAAGTGATTGTAAATAGTTGTGATTTAATAAAAGAGGAGTTTAAATCCCTTTCAAGTGCAGTTATTCTCCAACTTAATCACAGTATTCTACCACAGAACATAGCTGCATTCAGCTCCCTGTTCCAGATCAGGATTTAAGGAGTTCACGAAGATGTTTTCCAAGAATATGCACCGAACACTCAGTCCTGACTGTTTGACTTTTTGTATACCTATATCAATGGTCTCACACTGACTACCCAAGGGCCGCATGCTACCCCCTAAGCACTTTTACTAATTATTGTTCGATTAGTGATTGAACATTGATTATTAAGATAGATAAGTTAAAAGCACTGAACAAGAAGCGAGGAATGGTAAGAACATCAGTTACGAGACCGATTGCTAAACTGAAAAATGAAATAGAATCAGATAATATGAAATTTGACTTATTCGAAGATGATTTATCCGTCTTGAAAGAAACTGATACATTACTATTAAACACTGAAACTGAATCTGCCATAACAGACGAAATTTATTTTAATGTTTTATTGCCCATTTTGCTGTTTTATTGTGTCTATGTTTCTGTGTGTCCTGCCATTTTGCTGTTTTAATGCGTCTGTGTTTATATATGCAGAACAAAGGAGGTTTAATTCAAAAGCCTTGCAGCAAAAAAAAAGGATTTAACCCAAATATTATTGCTTACGACAGATATAAACATTCTTACAGAATAATTTTGATATTGTTGTTGTTTTGCCTTATTGAATTTTATTCCTCCTCAGTAGAGCTTTTGGGAAATTCTCGACCAGTATAAGGCCATAAACCCCTAAATTACTTCTAACGCAAATAATCTTTCTGTACCCGACATTAACTACTTCTAAACTATTAAGCATCAATAAATACAGTTCTGAACTAGTATTTCTATTTCTGGAGGAGAAACTAGATATACTAAGTTATAGGAAAATTGTTGCTATCGTTCCGATATAAATGGAGATCAAGTTGAATGCGATACCGGAAAGACGGAAAAAAAGTTACAGTATACGGCAAGATCCCTAAGGATCAAGGTCTATGCACATAAAGCCAGTAAGAAGCATTAATAACATCCTGTGACAAATAGTCGTTGATCTCTTCTTCACCTTCTGAGAGTAGGTCTAACAAATTTCCTTATAAAAATATACACCGATTAGTTTTCATGGACTTGAGGGAGAAAACTTCGGCTGTTTTTTTGTTTCACGGTTAATTATGCAATTAAGACTGCTAGTAATAAATTGAAATTAAACATAACAATTAAGTTGAAATATTAAAATTTAACATGCTGATTAAGACTGTGGACTTATCATCTATATCTAGCAACAAATTCGTCTGCTCGAAAAGAAACCTTCTCAGTTCTTATTTGTTGCAATTCCGCCTTAGAGGGGAACGTGACGAGCAACAGCGACTGCCGTATTGAAGGGTCTGAGTTCGAATCCTGGACAAGGCATGAATATTTGTATAGCGTCTTCCATGTATGGCGAATGTATAGGCATGGGGCACTCAAAATATGCTGCTAGCCGCAAGTTCTCAACAGATGTTGGTGGGACTGGTGCAGAGCGTTGGGAGACTCTTCGGGAGCTTTCCTTCAAAATTATGGCGGAAATGAGCATAAAGTCGAACCGGCACCTGCATGGTGCTCAGGATTATGGCAATGAAAGATGCAGCCTCGTATTCCATGCCACGATAAAGATTCGTGGGATTGTTCTGATTACGGACAATAGTGATTAGTAACAACAACCCGTTGTATTAAAATGATGCAAACTCCTACATTTTTATGGAAGAATGTTACCAAGGTTTCTTTCAATATCAGCATCCACTAAGCACTTGTATTAATTTCGAAATACAGAAACAGTTTCGCAGAAGAATTTTCTTCACCTCCTAACCAATCAATCTTCAATCCTCATTCAAATTAAATTGAAATGTCCATTTTTTTAGCTCTGATGTTCAGAGCAAAATTTCCTTTTAAAATTTTATTCAATTTTTAGAAATATATTATCTAGAATGAATACGACGCTATTGTTTTTCCAAGCAAGGATATGTTAAAACCAATTTTAACCCCTTTTTTGTGCTGTCTATAAAATTCACCATTCTCAGACCGGACATTCATTTTATCAAAATATGTCAAACATGTATCTATAAGGATTTCCCAGTTTATAAATGATCGGTGGGTCTAAAGTGATCATTGTTACGGATACTTCTTTTATTTCTGTTGGCAAATTACAGTGACAACTGTAGAACAAGCAAACATGAAATAAAACAGCAAAACTGAAAAAGGGGTCTACGGTATATATCGCCTCCCAATATTTCTCTCATAGTGATCCAACGTTAAGTGCAGGACAAGCCTCAGATATGAGACAGCCATTTTCTCATGGAGGTTGCACAATTTACAAATTGGGGTTAAGTTTTTTATCTTTCCAATCTTATTCTAATTTCAGTTTACAATTTCCTGCCAAAATGTAAATTCAGAAACGCAGTTAATGCAAATGAGAAAGAGTACTATTTAAGTCGTAACTTCACCGACTTCGAGAGAGAGAGTCTGATTCCCTGACTAGCACGCGTTTGCCTTTTGGCTACGTCTCTCTTAGCTATTGCTACTCTCGGCTTTGTGTAAAGTTCAAAGTAGAAACTGATTGTAAAGATACTGAAAAATAAAGTGTTTTAAGTCCTCTTTAAGTCTTACGTTTTCTGTTCGCCCACTTAGAGATTATTGGCTTGTTAGTGTTTGTGGGGTTCTAAGTTAGAACTTTAGGATTAAAATAGTTAAACCCTAAAACTCGTTTCAAATGTAAAAGGGGACATGGTTGTCAGTTATTTGGAGAATATTGGCCCCTCTCTTTGCCAACAAATCAGCCTTATCATTTCCATGAAGGCCACCGTGTGATGGTATCCGCTGCATGGCAACTGTTTTGCCCTCCTGTTAAGTTGCTTAGAAACTGCTGGCATTTAAAAAAATCAACAGACATTGACGATTCAAAAGCAGAAATGCCTAGAAAAGCAGCGTTAGATTCTAATGGATATTGATTGATAGCAAATTTAAGTTTCATGCAATAAGATAAGCATTTTTATAATCAAGAAATTTATAATAACATTTAATTCAGATCACTGCACTGTACTACGTTTCGTTTCTTTATTTGTATGTGAGTATCTTAGTATTTACTATTGAGTGAATTAACAATGAAAATAAATCCATGTCTGCAAAAAACATGATGAACCATACTTTGACTTCAATAAGAACTGTGTTAGATTTACTTAAAACTTTCAATAAGTAGGTTTAATCGTGAAAATTATGTTTAATCATACACGTGATATTTCTGACATATGTTACATCTCTCTTATATTGGCTAGATGAAGTATTGATGCCAGTTAAGTTAGATTGAGAGAAATGCATCTAACAACAAACAGAACGAAAACGCTGTAATCCTGCTCTAATAACGATGCAGGAAATGATATTCGTAGTCATATATTTTTCAGTCTGATGCGATATGGAACCCACATAAAAAATTTCGATAGAAAAATAAGCTAATTCTATCTCATTATATCAGCAACGATGGCACGCAGTTTTTAATGATTCTCGTCTTTCTAATCCAATGGTCGTAAAAACTCAATTTCTATTCAATATTTCACCTATATTCAATTTTAGTCGATTGAATGTGGCACGAAATAGATCATAATTGATTAGAAATCAGTAACGCTAACAAACAAACACACAGACAGACATTCTTCTTAAAATGCATAGATTTTGCAAAACTTACAAATTTTTGATTAACAAATTCTACGATTTGAAAGCCAGCACTAGCAACACCTTCGAAATGAAGCATTTTTATCTCTAACCTGGTGAGACTGTTGCCACTCGAACAAATGAATGCAAAAATTAGCGCTTTCAGTGTTTTTAATTAATATTTCGGTTGATTAAAGTCGTAGGATAATGGGAATAGTCCAAATGGTTTCCCACGAATTTTTGGAATAGGAATAATGTATTTAATGTTTGTTAATGCTATTTTTATTTCACCGTAAAACTTGGAAATTTTTATTAACAAATTCTAGGATTTGAAAGCGAGCAGCGGCAACAACTTTCGAAATAAAGCAGATTTCCATCTCTAGCTTGCGAGACTGTCGCCGCTGGAAAAAATGAGAGCGAAAATTAGCATTTTCAGAATTTTAAATTGACATCTCTGATTTTAGCTTTCTTTCTTTCTTTCATTTATTTATTTATTTATTTATTTTTGGAAAAAAGTTAACTTCGACCTTTCCCGGGACCCCAGGATCGAATATTGTAGACAATTTCGTGACGATAGCTATTGATAGATGATACATTGATACAATGATATACATTGATAGATTGGTATACATTGATAGATGGTTAATCCAAATAACTCTGAAACAAGCTTTTTACAAGAGTGAAGGCTTCATTGCTAGCATAACCTAATTCCAACCTCCTGGACAGACTTGGAGCGAATTATTGCTCCTTCTGAAAAGAACTACAAAGTCTTCAGAAGGTATAAAACTAACCTTTTGTTCACTCTCTAACATCAGGAGAGACTAAAATCGTTTCCGTTTAAGCAGCTGAAATGCCCTCATATTCGAATTTTTGGTGGAATGGATTTCCTTCCCGCCTGCCTGGTAGATTCCTGCAATGGTAACAATAACATTTTTTAAGTTATGTAGTTACTTCTGTGACTGGAATCTTTCTGTGGTTTCAATCACTGTGTGCTGTTTCTCCACTGGACAAGATTGCTACTACAAGCATCAACTGCTAAACGTTGAAGCGAAACAAACGAGAGTTATGGTATGTTCGAATAAGAGAGATGCTTTAATAGCTTCCAAAGAATGATTGGCATGCTATTTAACCACTTCTTGAACCAATGAGACATCACTGACGTGATTTGGAGAAGCACCAAGTAAGAAATAGACGCAAGCTTTCGGGAGACCTGTCGATGTCTGTATACACGTGCGTTATGGGCAACGTCGCTGTGAAAGATTAAAACTGGAACTGAAATATAAATGCACGACTCCTAGTTATAAATCAGCCAATTACTTGTGGCGATGTAGCATAAAGTAATAGAAAATTCAAATTAAAAATATAGGGTTACTCAAGAGATTTAACGCAAAGTTAATTCGAAATTTCTCACCAGCTTAGGTAGGCAACTATAATGCAAAGCCGAAGAATACAATTAACGAAAGTTAGCGAAACTTAGAAACGTAGCCTCGAGAAACAAAAACACGTTCTGTCTTACAGTACGAAAAATCTCACCTTAAATAATCTCGAATTAATTTTCATTCTGGTAGGAGAACAGAAAAAGAAATGACAGTGATGATCTAAGTATTAAAACAACTGGTTACTTAAAAATAATAAAAATCTTAAAATTTAATTAGTAAATTGAGACTTACTTTGGAGACAAAACACACAAATATTAGATTCAATCTTTCGAGGTTCTTCTGCAGTTTGCGGTTTTAACCATTCGATATGAGAGAATCTAAAAAGTGTCAACACATATCGAAATTCACAAAACCTGCATTTGAAAATGCAAAATAATTGAATAATAACTATCGTTTGCTTCGAAAATGTTCAAATGTTCAAAAACTGTAACGATGTAATAATAGCACTTTTCAGACACATTTCAGAACATATGGATTTTAAAACCCTATGTACTTTATATTAATTAAAAAGTCAAACAACAAAAATCAGTATTATATTTGCAAAATTTCACAGGACTACTTTCGACGGTTTTACTGCAACATCAATCTCAACTGCCAAAATGCAAGTGAACGAGATAAAATTTAGTGATGAAATAAGAATTTAGGGTTCTAGTTAATGACCCTAATTCCAATCCATCTTTACCTTCAGCACTTAAGGAAATTATTTTTTAGTTTTCTTGTTTCATCAATAGATGGCACCAGTAGCTTAACTCCTGTCCAGACATTCCTATATTATCCTATCACTACAGCTTATCTCTTTCATTTACGAGTTCGCAGCTGAGGTTGATGATTCAGTAAAACCATGGAAAGTAGTCCTGTGAAAATTTACAAATATAACGGCGATTTTGTTTGTTTGACTTCTAAATTAATATTTGTTCTGCGTGTTATTTTACTTTAAACACATTTACCTTATTAACACAATGCATAGAAGTCAGCAAGCTCGATGCGTAAGAAGCTATTATTACATATTTAAGTATTATAATTCTATCTGATAGAGTAGCACATTGGATTTTGAGTACTGTGATTGAATAAGCACACATTAGAAAGCGATTTTGAATATTTTTAGATAGATCTCAGAGCAAAGGAAACAGTTTGAAGGAATTTACTCTTTTCAAATTGCTTGTTCTACTTTTGAAGATATATATTAGAGAGTGCATTTAAATATACCTGTTTCGTGTTTAGAGAACAGAATTTTACTTAAATTTCTATAAAAACTGAAAAATAAATATTAAGAGGAATGCATTTTAACAAGATGAAGAATAAAAGAGGAAACGAACATTAATTCTTCTACATAATTGCATTTTAAATCATAGCAAAATAAGTATTTACATAATAATACACAAGATGAACTGTAAACGGTATATTATTATTGCTAACTACCAAAGCTAGTAAATATTATACAGACAGTTATAGCAATCACAGTAATTTTATAAACATTCCATGTAATTACGTACGTTTCATACTTTAATAATACTAGTTTTTAATTTGTTTCAAACGATTTGTTTTGTGAAAGAATTTCCTTGCATTGAGCTAAATTCTAAAACAAAATTGAGAAAAATAAGCTGGAAGAAAATTAATCTGTGGGATGTAAATGATAATAAACGGCATTAGAAGGGAAATATAATTACATCATCCATAACCGCAATTATGATTCAATTCCTAAGCTCTTTTAAGAATATGAGCGTGCCGGTTAGACCATGAATGCTTACGGAAAGAATGGCTTGCTTTATTTAAAATATGCTGAAGTACACTAGAGTTATCTGTCTAAGGGGAAGGATGTTTTCGTAGAAGATGTTAAAAGGGAAACTGGCTCGTATACACGTTACACTCGGGGAAACCAGGAACAGGCCCCATGCACCTAGCCCATTTGCCAGCATTCGAACTCCGAGTAGTACTACTAGTGTTCAGCGACTTTGCCGCTCGACCGCTGGTACACCTGACGGAAAAGATGGAAAAAATACCTTATAAGGTGCACAGATACGTGATTGTATAATATGTTGTAGAATCATTAGGACTTATTTTTGGGAGCAGAAGAATGAAAACTGTGCAACGCCTTCGCCGGGAATGGAACCACGAACCTCTCGATTACGCATCGAGCTTGCTAACCACTACATCGCGAAGGCATGCGGAGAAGGCGAGAAAAATACCTTATATACTCCCGCTTTTTAAAGGGCAACTGGGGATTAGTGCCAAATCGTGATACTCACCTTTTAGTTCTGGCGTCACTTCTTAGAATCATTAGAATTTTTTTTTTGGAAGCAGAAGAATGAAAAACGAGCAACGCCTTCGACGGGAATCGAACCACTGACCACTGACCTCTCGGTTACGCGTCGAGCGTGCTGATCACTACACCACGAAGACACGCGAAGAAAGCGGAAGAAATACCTTATAACGTGATTGTGTATTGTCATGAACAAAAATGTTACTTCTCATTAAACAAAAAAAAAAGCAATGCAGATGCACAACACTAGTATTATGAAGAAAATCATGAAGAAAGGAGCTCTGGGAGATAATAACGCTGATAAATATCAATATTACCTCATAGATGTCCTAAGTCATGATGATGACAGACAAAAACAACTCAAAGTATAGGAAAAAATGGGAAATAAGTTTCGCAGTAGCGCAATGATACGAAGCACAATTTTCTGATCAAAACATGCATGTAACGCAAATGGGAATCATATCAAATTAAACAGTACTATGCAAAATTCTTGCACGTGAGAGCAAGTCACTGAGAGTCATTCTTGCATATGAGATTAAGAATCATAAGTATTTAAACCTGTGGAGACATTAGGTTATTTAGAAGCAGAAGATTTGAAAAATGAGCAGCGCCTTCTCCGAGAGTCGAACCACGGACCTCTGGAATACGCACCCATGAAGGCACTACACCATGAAGGCATGCGAAGAAGGCTGGAGAAATACTTTATATACTGCCCTATTAAAAGGCGACTGGGAATTAGGGTCGCCAAATCCCGGTGGTGGAGAATCATCGTCCACCATCTTTTTTTTTTTAGTTCGCTATGTTCGTTTAAAAGCTATGTTCGTGTGTGCGTGGAACAGACAACACTAATAAGAAGGGGTTAACTTTGCCCTTTATTTCTCACAGCGTACAGGCGCTCCCGCACTTCGAGATACAGAGACCAATACTTTTGGTCTAAAGCTTAGAAAATAAGAAATAATATAAAATAACAAGAACTAAGATGCTTTACAAAGAGTAGTAACGCGAAGATTGGCTCTTTAATGCTACGTATGTATTGAGCAGAATGCAAAGACATCTTCAAATATCAGCGAGAACTAAGTTCTGGCCTTAAAGGCAGACATAAAAAGCACACGCGTGGTAAACGCAGCTAGAAATCTCTTTCTCTTTTTCTTGGTTAAACGCCATGTCTTGAATACTTCTACAGTTTGCAACCTCATTTGCATTCGCTTTCGCCTTTATTCTGGCCGGAAATGAAAAATAATAGTGATAGCGAAGTTTTAAAATAAGCGTAAAACTTAAAACCTTTAGAAACCAACCGAAAAAATCAAGCTACCTCAATTTAATCTGCATTTCTTTTACCAAACGTATACCATCTCTCATAAATCGAAACAATTATCTATCAACAGAGGAATTCATGGTAGTATTTTAATAAGAATAAAAATCAATTGTTAACTTCTCCTGAATTCATAAAATGTATTTTAATTTTTAAAGTACGGGCAACGCTAGAGCCAGCTGTCTCAATCACGGTACTGTAAACGTAAATCACGTTATTTATCAAATATAGTTTCCACTACTGCCGAAGATAATGAACCAAAAAATAATATTATATTAAGTACTTTGAGATATATTATATTGTAACGGGGAAATTAATTTTTATAATCATTCTTGTTTCTAACACAGGATAAATTTTAGTTGTAAACAATATAAAGAATGACGGAGAGATTTAACAATTAAGCTGAATTTGACACTACAAATAACACTTTTTTTCCGTAATACATTATAGCTATATGTTTGGATATGTAGCAAGAAATAATTAATAAATCATAGTACCTCTGAGAAAATAAAGAAAAAATATGAAAATATTATTTACATGTAATATATTAATTAATTGTTATTTAAGTTAATAATTTTGTAGAGACATTAGGTTTCTTAGAAGCCGGAGAGATGAAAAATGTGCAAAGCCTTCGCCGGGAATCGAATCACGGACCTCTCGGTTACGCGTCGAACATGCAGACCACTACACCACGAAGGCACGCGTCGAAGGCTGGAGAAATACCTTATATACTGCCGTTTTTAAAGGGCGACTGGGGTTTTGGGGACCCAATCGTCAAATCCCCGTGGTGGAGAATCATCATCCACCACCTGTTTAGTTCGGGCGCCAGTGTAGAGACATTAGGTTTCTTTAGAAGCCGGAGAGATGAAAAATGTGCAACGCCTTCGCCAGGAATCGAACAACGGACCTCTTGGTTACGCGTCGAGCATGCAGACCACTACACCACGAAGGCCCGTAGAAGGAGAAGGCGTAGAAGGAGGGAGAAATACCTTATAATTTTAGCTTACAAAGTATTAAAATATTTTTTTCTATTTAAAAAATACCTGCCATTTTCCTTAGAATGCTTTTTATTGTTTAAAAGTTGGTTTAGAAGACGTTTAATGTACTTTTACATTGCTTACTAAAAATGCGTGCTGTTTTTCTTATTTAATATTTTACTGCTAAAAATTTTAGAGCACGTTGGATGCGTTAAACTGTATGCCAGTATTAGAGAAAGTGTCAAAAAGACTTGTATTACTTTGTTTGAATTTTTTTAGTAAAATTAATTGCATGCATGAAAGCTGTTAAAAAAAGATAGCATAAATATGAGACATACACTTTGTAAGACAAAAGGAAATAATACAATGCTTTCTGAAATTTTACAAAGTTTTATTTTCTTAGTAATCTTCATCTGACAGAAACTAAATGAAATGCAATACTTACCAATTTGACCAACACAAGAGAACAAGCTTTTAAAAGAGTTTTCTAGAGAAGATTTTACTCTACGTGATGTTTCAGGTAAAGCATCTGAAAACATGAACACATCTCCCAGCTTCATTGCATTAACGGTTATGCTTTTACAGTAATGAAAAAAAGCTGATGCACTTGCAGGTACTCCAGATACAACAGTTCCACCTTATCCAACAACCAAATTTTTGTTTTACGAGTTTGAAAAACAATAATTACCTGTATAATTAATTCTGTGCCGACAAATTCTCCCTCTATCGCCGTAAGTTCATTACTAAGCAGATTTATTAGAAATTTCAGAACTTTCAAAACTATTGGGCAAGATAATATCAATAATCTAATTCTAAAAATTAGCCCATTTAGAGATATCACATGCATTATATGAATCATAAACAAATCATTAACTCCGTTCCTTAACTTAGTTACTTCTCTAGCTGCTATAAACATGCCTGACCCCAAATAGAAATAATGCAACATTAGAACCATTAACCAATTAACTTATGCAACTCTCTTTCTGAAATTTCAGTGCACGCTATACTCCACTCCATTCTGATAGTCATTCCAAACCCCTTTTTCTTCTCACATGGGATTGAATTTTAGGCACAACATGACATTACGCAACACTTTCGCATCCTTAGCGCTTTTACAAAAGGCTTCAGTATCAAACTGACCACTCGCATGGTTTTCCTTTGTAGAGATACTAGGAGGTTATTTCGAAGCAGGAGATATGGAAAATGAGCAATGCCCTCCCCGGGACACGAACCACGGATCTCTCGAATACGCGTCGAGCGTGCTGACCATTACACCACGAAGACATACCAAGAAGGCGGAAAAAATATCTTATATATACCCCCTTTTAAAGGGCGACTAGGGATTAGGGAACTCAATCGCCAAATCCTGGTGGTGGAGAATCAGCATTCACCACCTTTTATTTCGGCGCCACTGTAGAGACAGATATTTTTTAAACAGATTATTACACCACGAAGGCATGCGAAGAAGGCGGTAGAAATACCTTGTACCTTCATGTTGAAAAAGCATTTGACAGCATTTGGTGAAGCGATTATATACAGTAATTAAACACATTTAATTTTCCATATAATCATATTTGTATTATTACTGCTTTCCTTCGTAAAAGATCATTCAGTTTCTATATGGGAAACACATTCCTGAAGCGAACGCCTGATTAAAGGAGTACCCAAGGCTCAATACTAAGCCCCTTATTAAATGAGAGATACATTTGACATATCAACCCATAACACCCTAGTAATCAAACAGTAATTTGCAATGAGGACAAAGCTAATCTGACGGAAACCCAAACATTAAAACTATGTGCACTCAAATGTAGCATTATCTCGATTTGATAGAAGCATGCCGTGCATTCAGGCGAATTTAAATGACTACGAACAAATCAAATGGGAGATTATTTCGCAAAGATGAATTACTCAAAACGGTTTCCTCTCCTATACCATTTTAGAAAATCCACAATAAATAAGAACACATATGTAAAAGTATCATTCATGATTATATTTCAGTTTTACACCTCTTTTTACCAAACTCTGAAATAAATTCAAAATTTTCTTATCCGAAGATACAGCCGCAACAGTTTTAGAATACTTTGCGAATATTCTTTATTATTTGATATATTTTTCATGTTAAGTAGAGACAAATGTTTTGAAAAGAAAAATTTTATTTCAAAGCAGAGTTTTTAAACATTTATTATCTAATAAAAGTTAACAAAATTCAACTAATTGCTTTTAGTATTATATGATAGGAAATTTTAATTTATCAAACGTTTCTGAAAAATTTCATAAAAATATCCCTTAAGCCTAAATTAGGAACTGCTATGTTTATAAATCTAACAGTTTCTTGAGTGTATTATTTAAATACATGCTAACGGTATGTATTTAAATGAACGGTGTGTACGGAAGCCGGCTGGGTAAGCGGGCTTCAGCCAAAGCAAAATTTATAAGTTCTATGTACCCGTGAAAAGCAAATGTATAAAAACATTTCAGAGTTGAATGATATTAGTTCATTCTTTCCAAGCAACAATCAATTCGTAAATATTTTATATATGTATATATTGCAAACTAGGAAACGAAAACTTTTGACACTTCGGGTTAATACGTATGACGTCATGATTTAAATTTAATATAATATAACATTTTCTCAATATCAATAAAAGAATTAACGTGGCATTGATATATCGTGTCAATTATCATAACCTGAAACAAAAAAGTTGCTAACAGCAGCTATTTATTTATGCTGACATTAAGGAAACATTTTCGACATACAATACGTAACATACAATCGCGTGCTTTTTTCAACGTCAGAATATGACCTTCTCTAATAATAATAGGTTTAAAGTTTGGCAATGTTATTTTTATTTCATATTTTGTAAAATTTACAAATTTGTTAATTTGACATTTTACAATTTGAACGCGCACACTGGGAAAACTTTCGGAATAAAACCGGTTTTTATCTCCAGCGCGTAAAACTGCTCGACTAGGAAAAATGATGGCGAAAATTAGCATTTTCAGAGTTTTTAATTAATATCTCGGGTAATTAAAGTCATTAGAAAGTGATAATGGTCAAAATGGCTACCCACGAATTTTTGGAATCGGGAATAATATATTTAAGATTTAGCAATGTTACTTTTATTCTATATTTTGTAAAACAAATTTTTATTAAGAAACTCTCTGATTTAAAAGCTAGCAGTGATAATACTTTTCGAAATTAAACATATTTCTAACTCCCGCTTTACCACTCGGAAAAATGGGGGCGAAAATTAGCGTTTTCATAGTTTTAAATATTATCTCCGCTAATTCGTTCAAGTCGTACGAAGAAGAGAATGGTCGAAACGGCTTTCTAAAATAAATTTTCGGTATCCGGGATACCTCTCTCGAAGTTCAACTCCCCGCCGTTGCGGAGGAGATAATGCAACAAACAAACAGACGGACAGACGCGCGCAGCGTTTAATAGTTTCCCACAGGGAGGTTCTACAGTAAAAAAAAATTCCTCGAGATTGTAAAGCTGAAAAATTGAGATTTTTGGATGACTAGGATAAACTGAAGCAGATCAAGACGAAGCTGAAATAGATTGAATTATACATTAGCCAGTTTTATGCCTCTTGTTGCAAAGTGAAATTTCGAGTTGTTAGGGAATCGGAAGTTTTATTATTTTTTCAATGTCGTAAATATTTTTTATAAATTTTCCTTCTCAGGTCAACATGCAATTGCGGCCATTAATTTATTTTTAATTTTTATGTATCTTCTTTTTTAGGTGTTTATGGAACTGATTTCACTCGTATAAAAATATTTTTTCCAGTGTATATAGAAATGACGTGATTTAAATTAAAATGTTTTTATACATTTCTTTTCAGATGTACACTGAGCAAAAAAAAGGGATAATTTTATATCTCCCGTTGTACTGGGCCGATTGACGAAATTCAAATTGCGTTTTTCATGTCTCGAAAGCGCGACTAAGGATATATATTAAATTTATATAAGCATCATTCTAACATAAGTATTTTGACACAAAATCGGACTTTTTCCAAAATAACACGCCATTTTTTCCATATTTCGATTCTACCTCAAATTCTGACAAACTGTCAAGTTTCGTAAAAATAGACGAGAAGTTTTTCAAAAATTAGCTCCTCGATGTTAACTGAATTTGATATATGTTTATTGATACCTCTTTTTTTGTGAAACTTATTGGATTCCTTCTTACACATTTCGAAATTTAGGTTCATTCCGAACAAAATTCGCCCATTTTTTTATGATTTATTTTTAAAATTTGTATTTTTAAATAATTTTTATAAATTTTTCGAAAACAATTTTGAATTATAGCTTATGAACGTTTTACAATCATCTTAAAGTAGATTTATTTCTAAGCATACCTGCAAAAAATTAGAACTTTTTATTCAAAATTTTCGAAGATAAACATGAATTTACATATTGGCGAGTTTTGAAATTTGGTATATTTGTTGAAAGCGATAATAATGAAAATGTGGTTTACGCACTTTGTTAAACTTATTTGAAAGTAGAACAATGTGACTTTTTTTTTCCTCTTATCCACGATGTGAAAAGGTAGGAACGATGTGAATTTCTTTCCTCCGCTGCACTATGGAAGGGAAGGGAAACAGATTGCTCCATATTAAGATGTTCGCCAAGTGAATTATTCCAAGCTCAAACTAAAAAAAAATTGCCAAGTTAAATTTATGAATTTCTCCGTAAATTTCGCACCAAATTTTATAAAATTTAATATTTAGGGATAATTTGAGTCGTAGAATCGAAATATGGAAACAAATTGGTATGTTATTTCATAAAAAGTCTGATTTTGTAGTATGGCGCTATATATAAATCTAATATATATCCTAAGTTTCGCCTTCGAGACATAAAAAACGCAATTTGAATTTCGTCAATCGGCCCAGTAGAACGGGAGATACAGA